>JAVJIF010002273.1:0-124182 GCA_038442645.1 Agave tequilana
TACTTACCTCCTTTAGTTGATGATTTACCTTGGATTCGTGCTTGTTTACCTTGATCTAGAGGCAATCAGCCCACAACTCATAAGATTAAACTCAGTCCCATTGACATTAAATCATCAAGACTTCTTCGAGAAAGCATGAAGTGATACAAACATAAGAAGGAATCCATCGTCATGAGCTATCGATGGCACTCGCTAAGGCAAGGTAATACCGATGCTATTTGACTCACTTGGATTACATCAAATCCAAAGAAGGATAGTAGAAGAGAAAGAAGAACATGAAAACCTAACTTTGATTCGGTTTAAATAACAATAAAAGAAAAGAAGAACTTACACCGGTGTCACCCTCAGTACAAGCTTCACTCTCATTCCGCCATGAAACTCTTCTCTAGTCTCAGTTACATAAGGAAAAATGAAAATTACATAAACAAAAAAATGAAAATCTAAGTTACAATATAAAATACAAGCCTAGTCTTGCTCTCTGCTGAATCATTCTCTCTGGCCTCAGAATTTACAGGTATTTATAGTAAAAACACAATGGGGGAGAGCGTCTGAGATAGGGGGAGCAAACACTCCCCCTATCTCAACAAAAATGCGGCCGATCTGCAAGAAATGCGGCAGGTCTGCGTCATTTTTGTGGCCAGAAGGCCAGATCCGAGGGGTGTCGGTCCTGGTTTGATGTTCTATTCGTTTATCTATCTGGTTTCTCGATTTGAGCTACGGATTTAAAGATATCAGTGTTGATCTTCAGCTAATCGAAATTGATTCATAAAATCCGAATTTAATCGGTTTCCATTTGGTGATATCTCCCTAATTTGCTTTGATCTTCAGATGAACATTTGCCCTCATCCTTGATTTTGATTTAATCTGAATTTCAGTGGACTTTTGACTCATTTTCTCTCCTCTTTTATTTAATAAGGCCCTGCAAATAATTGAGAAAAAGATGATTAAATAGCAGAGTTTATTAAACAAAATAATATGGGGATTATAAAATAAATATGCAATATTGGCGACCGATCAAGGATCCGCGTTGAGTTTTATACCCCGCAGGGTCATGCAACACTTGGGGATTCCGACTCAACGACTGAGCACCACTCAAACTACCATCTATGGCTTAACGCCAATGATATGTGCCCGATGGGTAAGATTAAGCTCAAATTCCAGATCGGAGACCTAAATTCTAAAGTGACGTATTATGTCATTGATGAAAAGTCACCTAGAGGGGGGGGTGAATAGGTGACAATGCTAATCAAAGGGCAAATAAAAATTTAAAGCTACAACAATTACAATCAAGAATCACAAGATGAATGCAAGCAAGTAAGTATGACAATGAATATGATGAGCAAGTAATAAGTGCAAGCCAAGTAGAGTAAGAATTGCAAGAAGTAAACCAATCGCAACACAAGGATATGTTATCGAGGTTCGAGCACCCAGCTCTACTCCCCGCCTTCCCCAGAAGGATTCCGACCACTTCCACTATCACAAAGATCTCAAATACAATGGAGTACCCAACTCCTACAATCTCAAGAACAAGTAATTTCCTTGGTAGTCAAAAGACCACAAACTCTCTCTTTCAAATATCTCTTCCCTTACAAAGGTCCTTAGAGAATATTGAGTAGAATGAAGCTCTAGTTGAAAGTGAAGAAAGAAAATTAATCAGAGAGTATTTGAAAACCCTCAGAAAATCAGTGAGAAATTCAGCACAAAAACCAAGAAACAAGTCTCTTTTGAAAGCCTTAACTTTTGAATTTTCTAGCAAAAATTGTTGTAACAAATCTCTCCCCAAACACCCCTATTTATAGGAGGGGCTAGGGTTTTAGGATAAAACATAATTACTGATGTTTAGGAGGTAATTAGATCAAGATATATCCTTAAACGAATTTTTAAACACAAAAGACAAAAATAAAAACGCTCACTTAAAATCTGCCCGTTACTGTTCAACGGCTAGCTCGGTCGACCGTGCGGTCGACCGCTAGTTAAAAAATTTGACCGTTACAAGCATTCGGTCGACCAACCCGGTCGACTGAGAAACCTTGAGCAAAAATAATCTCGGTCGACCGCCCCGGTCGACCGGCAGACATGCACACTGATACGTGCATCTGCCAGAACTGCGGTCGACTGGTCCGGTCGACCGGACCAGACTGACACAGACTCGGTCGACTGTCCCGGTCGCCGGATCAGGTCAAAAATCAATTTAAGAAAGAAAATAAAGAGGATTTTGATTTTAACAAAAATACTTTTGAACAGGAATAGAATTAAACATAAAGATGTATTGTAGGCAAAAACTTGTATGCAAAATATTTTTTGTATAATTTATAAGAAATTATTTTGGAATGAGCATGTGCGCAAAAACGTGTGTGATAGAGCTTCAAACCTATCACTATTCTTTAACATACTATAAACTGAAAAACAAATTACATGAAGACTTCTTGAGCTATCTTTAAGTCTTTGAGCCATCGAATGCCTTGCTAGTGCCTTCTTCTATGATCCTTCCTTGATGTGCAATTTACCTTCCTGCATTGTGGAACTTAGAAGTTCTTGCAATAGCTAAGCGAATGGTCTCTAAACATGGTACAAACCTGAAACTTATCTTAACAAACTTATTAGTACCAAATAGCTCTAATTTGGTTGTCATCATCAAAACACAAAACAATTGGAGAGTGTAACCTCTTGGGCCAACAATCTCCCCCTTTTTGATGATGACAAAACAAATAGGCTATTAACAAAAATATAGGGAGGAGAAAACTCCCCTCAAATTATGCTATACATAAAACACAAGAATATGCTCTAGATACCAATAATTGAAATGATGCACCAATTATTGAAACTAATATAAAACACAAAATTGCTCTTGATACCAAAAATACCAAAACAACTAAAACACAACTAAAACACAAGAATTCAAAAACTCATACATATATAAACATAAAACTCATAAACAAATCTTTAAGGTTAAACATATAAATTCATATGGAACCAAGACCAAATGAACTTATTTTTGTCATGTAAACTTATTCTCCCCCTTTTTGTCATACATCAAAAAGGGTTATGAAAAACATGTCTATTCAATAATACAACATTAAGTTCTCCACAAATAAACGAAAATCTAGCAAAATCAAGAGGTTTAGTGAAAATATCGGCTAGTTGTAATCCGTGGAAACATAATCAATATCTATATCACCTTTCTCAAAATGATCTCTAAGAAAGTGATATCTAATCTCAATGTGCTTGGTCTTACTATGTTGATTTGCATTTTTGGTCATGTGTATAGTACTAGTATTATCACAAAATATTTTATATGATCAAAGTGCAAATCAAAATCAAGGAGAGTGTGTTTCATCCAAAGGACTTGTGCACAACAAGCCCCCCGCGCAACATACTCCGCCTCGGCGGTTGAGAGAGCTACGGAATTTTGTTCCTAGAGGACCATGAAACAAGACAATTACCAAGAAATTGACATGTCCCACTAGTACTCTTTCTATCTACTCTACAACCCGCATAGTCGGCATCCGAATAGCTAGTCATTGAAAATCTCTAGTTTCGGATACCAAAGACCCATTCCAATAGTGCCCTTAATATAACGAATAATGCGTTTTTACCGCATAAGATGAGACTCTTTAGGACACGATTGAAATCTAGCACAAAGACACACACTAAACATGATATCCGGCCTACTTGCCGTCAAATATAAAAGACTTCCTATCATGCTTCTATATAATTTAATATCAACATTTTACCTTGTTCGTCCTTATCAAGCTTGGTTGTAGTTGCCATTGGAGTGTTGCAAGCCTTTGATCCTTCAAGCCCAAACTTCTTTACTAGCTCCTTTGCGTACTTGGCTTGGTTAATGAAGGTTCCGTCTTGCAATTGCTTGATTTGGAGTCCAAGGAAGAAATTGAGCTCACCCATTGAAGACATTTCAAATTCAAGTTGCATGACTTTCTCAAAATCCTTGCATAAAAGCTCATTAGTAGATCCAAAAATTATATCATCAACATAAATTTGCACAATTAAAATATCATTATCAACATGCTTAGTAAAAAGAGTTGTGTCTACTTTGCCTTTAATAAAATCATTTGAAATGAGAAAACTAGAAAGCCTTTCATACCAAGCTCTTGGAGCTTGTTTCAATCCATACAAAGCTTTATCAAGTTTAAAAACAAAATCGGGATGAACATGATCAATAAAACCGGGAGGTTGAGAAACATAAACTTCTTCATTAATAAAATCATTTAAAAATGCACTTTTACATCCATTTGAAAAAGTTTAAAATTTTTAAAACATGCAAAAGCTAGTGTCATCCGTATGGCTTCAAGCCGTGCCACGGGTGCAAAGGTCTCCTCAAAGTCAATTCCTCAACTTGAGTGTAACCTTGGGCCACTAACCTAGCTTTATTCCTAATGACATTTCCGGACTCATCCATCTTGTTTCTAAAGATCCACTTAGTACCAATTATTGGTCTATCGTGGGGCTTAGGAACAAGGTGCCAAACTTGGTTGCGCTCAATTGATTGAGTTCCTCTTGCATGGCAAGCAACCAATATGGGTCCGTCTCGGCTTCGAGAATGCCTTTTGGTTCAAAATGAGAAATGAAAGCAAAGTTACCACATAGGTCATGGAGTTTGGAGCGCGTTGTGACTCCTTTAGATGCATCACCCAAGATGAGCTCCTTAGGATGATTTGTAGCGTATCTCCAAGCTTTAGGAAGCGGTTGAGTGCTTTCCTCCTTATCCTCTTGAACTTCACCAATAGGATCTAGCTTTTCTTCTTGAGCGGGTGAGTCCTTCAAGGATAGTCTCTCCATGTCTTCACCTAATGGTTCAAACTCTACAACATTCTCAACAAACACATTAGATTCTTCAAACTTAACATGCATGGATTCTTCAATGGTTTGAGAAGATCTAATGAAAACTCTATATGCTTTGCTAGTAGAGGAATATCCAACAAAGATAGCCTCATAAGTCTTAGCATCAAATTTACCCAAATTATCCTTAGTATTCAAAACAAAAACACTTGCATCCAAAACTTTAAAATATGCAACATTTGGTTTTCTAGAATGATACATTTCAAATGATGTTTTTGAAGAATTTTTGCACAAATAAATACGATTGATATATAGCATGCGGTGTTTACGGCCTCGGCCCATAAATATTGAGGGAGGTCATATTCACTTATCATTGTCCTAGCCATCTCTTGAAGTGTTCTATTTTTCCTTTCCACTACTCCATTTTGTTGTGGAGTTCTAGGACAAGACATTTCATGCTTAATTCCCTTTTCATCACAATAAGTCATGAAGAGTTGGTTAACAAACTCACCACATCTATCACTCCTTATTCTCAAAATCGGAAAACCCTTTTCTTTTTCAACTCTTTTTCGAAAAATTTTAAAATGAGAAAAAGTTTGATCTTTATTTTGTAAAAAGAAAACCCAAGTAAAACGGGAGAAATCATCAACCAAAACAAATGCAAATCTACTTCCATTTAAACTCTTAGTTTTAGTTGGTCCAAAAAGATCCATATGAATTAATTCTAAAGGCCTAGTTGACATGATATCCTTGATTGGTTTAAAGGAAGACTTGGTTTGTTTCCCAAGTTGGCACGCACTACAAATGCGGTCTTTCTCAAAATTCAAGCAAGGTATACCCTTCACCAATTCCTTTGAATTAATCCTAGAAATATGGTCAAAAGATGCATGTCCTAATCTTCTATGCCAAAGCCAAGAATTTTCATCAAAAACATTTAAGCATTTAGTAGAACAATCTAAATTAAGCATGTCAATAATATAAACATTATTATCACGAAAACCGTGAGAATACAAACATCGGATTTAACATCAAAAATCTTACAAGAAGTATCATCAAAAACAACTTTAAGTCCACGATCACAAAGTTGACTAATGCTAAGCAAATTATGTTTTAAACCATCTGCTAAAACAACATTCTCAATAATAGGAGATGCACCAATTTGAATGTTACCTATACCGATGATAGTTCCTTTGGAGTCATCCCCGAAGGTGACGGTGCCACCTTCCATGTACCTTGATAGGGTTGTGAAGTTGTTGATGTCCCATGTCATGTGTCTTGAACAACCACTATCAAGGTACCACAGCTCCCTACGTCTTGGAGCTTTGGTGTGTAGCTACATCAAACAATTTAAGACTTGATTTTGGTACCCACATTTTCTTGGGTCCTCTAGGGTTAGTGTCATGAACCCAAACAAGATTATTTGTTCTATTTAGTTGATCATAGCAAAACTTAGCTAAATGTCCATTTTTGCCACAATATGTGCATCTATACACTCTACCATATTTAAAAGCATAATGAGTGTGTGATTTGTGAGCATGGGCATTGTGAGCATGAACATGAGACGTGTTAGGTGTAGTGTGAGCATGAGGAATCTTAGCATGAGATGTGTGCTTTTTAGAAAATTTTTCTTCAAGTTTCTTAGTATTAAAGGCACAATCTTTTAAAACCTTTTCAAAGTCATTCATTTTGGATTTAAAAGAAGAAATTTCTTTTTCATCAATAATAGGGGATTTAGCCTTACAAGAACTCTTGTAGGCACAAAATTCTTTTTGCATGGAAATGAAATTAGAAGAAACATCATCTTTTTCTTTAGAAATAATGGCAAGTTGATTCTTAAGAAAAGCAACTTCTTTTTGTAATTTTATGCATTCAAGTTTCTTGTTATCATAAGTTTCAGAAAGTTCTACAAAAGCATGCACTAGAACTTCCTTACTTACATCATCATCTTTATCATCAAGGGATTGAGGGGTTACCTTGGGTGTGTTTGCCATGAAACACATATTAGCTTGATCCACCTCCTCTTCGGACTCGCTTTCCGAATCCCATGTTGCTTTGTAAGCTTTCTTTTCCTCCAGCTTCTTTGGCTTGAAAGAGGAAGTCATTTTCTTCTTGAACTCCGGACAATCCGCCATGATATGTCCGGGTTTGCGGCAATTGTAGCATATGATCTTCCGCTCCTCTTTGCCTTCAAATTTTCTCCGGAAGTTGAACTTGTTCTTCCGGTACATCCTCTTGACGTTGCGAACAAGTAGAGTAAGCTCCTCATCTTCTTCTTCGTCATCTTCATCGTCATCATTGGTGGATGAAGTCTTGAAGGCTATGGATTTCTTCTTTGAAGTAGTGGCCTCTTCTCTTGCCTTCTTTTCCATCTCATGGGTCTTTAGGTTCCCAATGAGACTAATGAGGTCCATCTCGTCCTTGTCGTTCAACTCCTTCAAGGTGGTGGCCTTGATCTCCCATGATGAAGGAAGAGCCCGAATTACTTTCCGCACCTTTTGATCGTTGGAGATGTCATCACCTAAGGAAGAGAGACCATTAGTGATTTTAGTAAACCTTGTAGCCATACTATCAATAGACTCATCATCAAGCATTTTAAATGACTCATATTGGGACCTCAAGAGATCTATCTTAGCTCTCTTAACTTGTGAAGTCCCCTCGTGTGTGACCAATAAGTGTTGCCAAATCTCATAGGCGGATTGGCAATGAATTACCCGTGTAAGGTCATCCTCATTCAAGGCGGTCAATAGGGAGTTTGGGCCTTGGAGTTAGCCTCATATAGTTTAAAGTCAAGGTCGGTCCAAGTGCTCTCATCACCATCGGGTGCTTCATAGGGTTTGGTCAAGGACTTGGCTACTAAGCTACCCAAAGATTGCAAAAATATAGTCATCCTAACCTTCCAAATTGGGAAATTGAGGCCATCAAATTTAGGTGGGGATTTAATGTTGTCGGCCATGTTTACTAGTGATGAATGGATGAATGAAAATGTTGATTAGCAAAATTTTAAGGATCTCTCTATGGATGTTAAGCCAAACCTAGAGTCCAAGCTCTGATACCAATTGAAAAGTCACCTAGAGGGGGGGTGAATAGGTGACAATGCTAATCAAAGGGCAAATAAAAATTTAAAGCTACAACAATTACAATCAAGAATCACAAGATGAATGCAAGCAAGTAAGTATGATAATGAATATGATGAGCAAGTAATAAGTGCAAGCCAAGTAGAGTAAGAATTGCAAGAATGTAAACCAATCGCAAACACAAGGATATGTTATCGAGGTTCGAGCACCCAGCTCTACTCCCCGCCTTCCCCAGAAGGATTCCGACCACTTCCACTATCACAAAGATCTCAAATACAATGGAGTACCCAACTCCTACAATCTCAAGAACAAGTAATTTCCTTGGTAGTCAAAAGACCACAAACTCTCTCTTTCAAATATCTCTTCCCTTACAAAGGTCCTTAGAGAATATTGAGTAGGAATGAAGCTCTAGTTGAAAGTGAAGAAAGAAAATTAAATCAGAGAGTATTTGAAAACCCTTCAGAAAATCAGTGAGAAATTCAGCACAAAAACCAAGAAACAAGTCTCTTTTGAAAGCCTTAAACTTTTGAATTTTCTAGCAAAAATTGTTGTAACAAATCTCTCCCCAAACACCCCTATTTATAGGAGAGGGCTAGGGTTTAAGGATAAAACATAATTACTGATGTTTAGGAGGTAATTAGATCAAGATATATCCTTAAATGAATTTTTAAACACAAAAGACAAAAATAAACAGCTCACTTAAAATCTGCCCGTTACTGTTCAACGGCTAGCTCGGTCGACCGGTGCGGTCGACCGCTAGTTAAAAAATTTGACCGTTACAAGCATTCGGTCGACCGACCCGGTCGACTGAGAAACCTGTGAGCAAAAATAATATCTCGGTCGACGCCCCCGGTCGATCGGCAGACATGCACACTGATACGTGCATCTGCCAGAACTGCGGTCGACTGGTCCGGTCGATCGGACCAGACTGACACAGACTCGGTCGACTGTCCCGGTCGACCGGATCAGGTCAAAAATCAATTTTAAGAAAGAAAATAAAGAGGATTTGATTTTAACAAAAATACTTTGAACAGGGAATAGAATTAAACATAAAGATGTATTTGTAGGCAAAAACTTATATGCAAAATATTTTGTATAATTTATAAGAAATTATTTTGGAATGAGCATGTGCGCAAAAACGTGTGTGATAGAGCTTCAAACCTATCCACTATTCTTTACATACTATAAACTGAAAAATAAATTACATGAAGACTTCTTGAGCTATCTTCAAGTCTTTGAGCCATCCAATGCCTTGCTAGTGCCTTCTCTTCTATGATCCTTCCTTGATGTGCAATTTACCTTCCTTGCATTGTGGAACTTAGAAGTTCTTGCAATAGCTAAGCGAATGGTCTCTAAACATGGTACAAACCTGAAACTTATCTTAACAAACTTATTAGTACCAAATAGCTCTAATTTGGTTTGTCATCATCAAAACACAAAACAATTGGAGAGTGTAACCTCTTGGGCCAACAATTGATGCTGACACGTCATACAACTTGCTACTGGGATGCTCATGGAATCATCACAAATTCATTATCTCATCTACCCTTCACCAGGTGATAACATATGCCGATAAAGAAGGAGAAGTGAGAATGTTGATTGCTGAAAAGCATCCGGTCAAGGGGGTCGAGAACTATGTCACAGACTCTCTTCTCTACTAAGATTATCTCGAGACTACTGAGGATCCATCTCCAGAAGACTTAACTCTGGCAATGAGGCTGATACTGAGCTGAAACCAGAAGAAAAGTGTTACTGGGAAATAAACCTTCTTGTAACGAGCATTGATAAGCTCAATTTTAATAACACCGTAGATATTGAAGGTGAGTGGTTTATTAATGAAAATTTAGATTTGGCTTACCTTTCTGCGTTAGCTTCAAATTTTGTATCGTCAATGCTAGTGCTGACCAAGATAGTGATCCTATATCTGTAATGCATGCTCTGACATTATTGCATAATGTCATCTTTCATGACGTGTGAAAAGGCAAGTGACACACATGGAGCTTTCTTCAAACTGCCATCTATCTAGATACAAGGGTCAAAAGCTAATTCTATTAGGGAGAATCGAGTCTGAGCCAAAGACTCGCGAGAGTTCAGAGGATGATTTCAAGTCCCCACAATTCTCTCATTAAGGATGAAATTCACAACGTATGATAGAGAATATGGGATATGACCTTATCAAAAGGTCTAACGTGAACTTCGATAAAGGAAAATGAACACTACTTCGATCTTTCGTGCCAAAAGAAAAGCCCCTGACTACTATCATAAGACTCGAAGAGGATTAGGCTATGTGTCTACCCAGTCTCATAGATTCCAAACCTGAAGAATAAGTCTAATATAACCACTCATCAGGGACATCGTCATGGAAGTCAAATGTCAGTGTCGATGCCATCTTCAAAAATCTTTTGGTAAATCAACTAGTCAACTGAAAGATGAATATATAGATGAAACTGAAATATGATCCAGTCAGACACTGAACCCTAGATCAAACATTACCCTTTGGGATATATACTTTGAACAGTGTGAGCCGCCTACTAAGGATAAAGTGGTCGATAAACCTTGGAGATGGGACTAATCCCAAACCCAGCTTCAAGTGAAAGCTTATCGCCCTCTGAGAAGAAAGACCTAATACATCTCATACAAGAGTACATAGATGTCTTCGCTTGAAACTATAAGGACATGCCCGGACTTGATCCCCAAATAACCATGCATCGCCTCAATATCAACCCGGATGCAAAACCAGTCAAGCAACAGTAGCGACGGTACCGTCCAAAGATCATGGAAGCAATTGAATCAGAAGTCAAAAATCTTATAGACTATGTTTTAGTCATGGAAGAATGACACACTGACTGGCTTGTTAACATCGTTCTCATTCCCAAAAAGAATGGGAAGATCTGAATTTGCATTGATTTTCGCGATCTAAATGTTGCTTGTCCCAAAGATGAGTTCCTCTTCCGATCATGGACGTCATGATTGACAATACATGCGAGTTCAAAAGAATGTCTTTCATAGATGACTTCTTGGGATATAATCAAATCAATAAGTATCCTGAAGATAAGAAGCATTCATCCTTCAGAACGCCACTAAGAATGTATTGTTACATGACTGAGATAAATCTGCGTACAAAATATAGAATTTAGAAATGAAGATTGAGAAAGTGCTAGGTTCTCAATGCTATCGCTATAGCAAGTGGCTATGCGGGTCATGATCCACAAGAAGGGACTACATTAGAAGCTTTTAATAAGTTTCTTTTGAGTTACTAAAACTGGTTAAAAGTTCTTCTTTATTTTTGATAAGAAAAAAGAAATAAAATCAATGTTAAGTTGGAAAAGAGTGAAAGATTAGAGAAGGTGGTGGTTGTGTAAAATAAAAACTAAGTTAAACAAAGAGATAAAAAGAGTAAAGGAAAAAAAAAGATTGTTTTTCAAAGTGTTTTAAACTATGTAATTAAAAGAAAGAAAGAAGACTAAAAATACTTACTTACCCTTTTTAGCCGATGACTTACCTTGGATCGTTGGCACGTTTACCATGATTCAGAGGCGATCAGCGCATAACCCATAAGATTTAATTCAGTTCTCGTCCACATACATCATTAAAACTTCATCAAGCAAGCATGAAATGATACGAACAATAGGGTCATCAATCGTCATGAGCTATCGATGGCACTCGCAAAGGCAAGGCAATTCCGATGCTTTAGACTCACTTGGATTATCATCAAAATAAAAAGAAGAAAAGTAAACAAAGAAGAAGAACACAAAAAATGTAACTTTCGATTAAATCAAGTAACAATGAAAGAAAAGGAGAACACTTGCACTAGTGTCATCTCAGTACAGTCTTCACCCTCGTTCTCTCATGAAACTCTTCTCTCCTCTAAGTTACATAAATAAAAATAAAAATTTACATTAAAAGAAAAATAAAAATTCTAAACTAAACTAGAATAAAAACTAGCCTGTGATCCATCTCTGCTTAGTCTTGTCCTTTTGCCTTCAGAATTTTTAGCTTTTATAGCCCAAATGGAAGAGGGAAAGGCGTGAGAAGATAGGGGGAGCAAATGCTCCCTCTAACTCCTTAACAGAGCCGCGAAAATGCGACTATGGCCGTATTTTCACGGCCTGGATGTGGCCATTTGGCAACATCCAGGGAGAGTAGCTTCCCGATCTTCTGTTGGCTCCTTTATCTACATGGTTTTTCGGTTTGGTGTTTGGGTTTGGCTTTATCTTCGTGGATCTTTAGCTAACCAAATGAATTCATAAAAATACAAATTTTAACTGATTTTTATTTGGTGTGATCTTCTGATTTGCTCTGATCTTCAACTAATCTCCTGAATGTTTATCTCAATCCTTGATTTTAATTTAAACTCATTTAAATCAGAATTTAATTAGGCTTTTGGGCTCATTTCTTTTCCATTTCCTTTAATAAAGGCTAACACACATTTAAATAATAAATATGATTAAATAATAGAGTTTGTTAAAATAAAATATGGGAATATGATAATGAATATGCAATATCAGTGAACGATGACACTCCCACACCTATTTTTTTACTCGTCCTCAAGAAAAAACCTGTGACGCCCCGATCCGGCGGGTACGGGGACGCCACTGCGACGTATATACGCAGGTCAGAAATACCCTCGCGTATATACGCTAAGCATCAGTACAGGCAAGAAAAAGAGACGGAAGCACAGTGGTACATACATTCCAACAGAAATAGCGCAAGTACATGGTTATTATAAAGAATAATACAACATTACATGAATGTTACAGCATCAGAAAGTACAAGAGTACATATTACATGAAGAGGTATACAAAAATAGCGAGGTGCTCACGAGTAGCAAGAGGGACCTCGGGAGCCAAACAGGGAAAAAGCTGGGAGGAAGGACTACAGCGACGACTCTGACCGCCACGGGAGGATCCGCTGCGCGCTCTGATCAGCTATAGTCAAGCCACCAAGGTCAGACTCCAAGATCTGGACATGAGAATCCAGGGTTGTTAGCAACCCCAGCGAGTGCATATATAAAGCCAACTGGCGTGCATAACAGATGCATGTGTACATGAAAAGTATACCGTGAATATAACCATATAGGAACATGAAATAAGACAGTAAGTAAGGTAACTACAAGGAAATCAGTTATATAAGCCCACATTATCGATCCGCGAGATAGTACGTCGCAGGAATAATCCAAACAAGGAAACCCTCATATATATACCCTGTACATCACGTCACTGTAATCTGAGTTTATATAATCTGACTTTACCTTCACAATAATAATGCAACAGTATGAAAGCAATCGAGTAATCTCACAAAGTAGCGCAGGTATAAGTGGTGAGCAGTATAAGTCAAGAGTATACCTAGTCCTATATCAGGAGCATGTTATTATTAAGTATTAAGACTCATCTGACTTGTATACGTCGGTATGTGTCCTATCCCACATACCTCAGCATACAGATCCGAGAGCAAGTTATTGGAAACTGATGGGGAACGACGAACCATATTAGAATGGGTCCCGTACATGCCCAGGACAACGGTCAAGGAGTATCCGGTACTGAGCCGGAACGTACCGCTAGGTACCGGGACTTATTGTACGCCCGAACAGGAATAGGATGTCACCGCTCCCACAGGAATAGGCCCAGGGGCTTATGGTACAACCGGCAGGCAAGGGAGTAGGGTGCCAGTACACCCCACGGAAACGCCTGGTGGCCTCCAGGTCGAATCCTACAGGAAGTTGTACAACATATGTATGTCCACCATAAACACAGAAGCTATATCGATACCCATCAATTTCCCCCATCCCGGTGTAAGTTGTCCACTTATTATAATTTGTCCAGTGATAATGTCCACAGGGTATCATAGTAATCTATATTCATGTTATCCTATTACGGGGGTCAACAGGAGTATAATATCAGGAGTAATGTCAGGAGCCTCCCTATTTCAGGGGTTCAAGAATACAGGAGTACAGGGGTTCAGGAGTACCAAATATCTGGTAATAAATAATAGCCATGTCAAGTCCCCGTAAAAGTGATAGTCATGAATATGTCATATAAATACAGGTCTCAGGGTAGTAATGTCCGGTCAAGGGTCAAGATGTCAAGTCCAGGTATTTGTACTACATGAAAGCATATCACATACGGTGTGTCAGGTGCAGGTGTCAAGTATGTCATATCTTGAGTATCGGGTCCATATATTGAGTGCCGGTGTAAATACCAAGTGCCGGAGTCATAAATAACGTATCAAGTGTAATATGCCAAATATCAGTGTAAATACTGAGTACTAGTGTAAATACCGAGTGCCGGTGTCAGATTTCATGGGTCAAGTGTAGCATGATAAACATCGGTGTCAAATATAGCATGGTAATACCGGAACCAAATATAGCATGACAATTATCGGAATTAAATATAGCATGGCAATTATTGGAATTAAATATGGCATGGCAATTATCAGAATTAAATATGACAATTATCGAAATTAAATATAGCATGACGATTATTGGAATTAAATATAGCATGGCAATTATTGGAATTAAATATATCATGGCAATTATCGGAATTAAATATAACATGGCAATTATCGGAATTAAATATAGCATGATAATTATCGGAATTAAAATTACCATAGCAAGTATTATGCATTTTAAAATATTCACATGTCAATATCTTGTTATAAATACAAGGGCAATTATTTTTAATATAGTAGTAAGCACTCGCCTGAGACCGGGGCGAAATACCGGTTAAAAGTCTAGAAAATCGGCGACCCGCACGAGAATCCACTAGCCCGTAGTATATTATTAAAATATATAATTAAAAATATTTATATAAATATTAGAGAGAGAAAGAGAGGTGAGAGAGAGGAGAGAGAAAGTTGTAGAAGGAAGAGGAGAGAAAAAGAGAGAGAAAATGGTGTTTTTAAAAGGAAAATAGGAATTAAAATGGAAGGGGGTAGAGTTGTAAATATAAGGGAGTAAATAAAGGAATGAAGGGAGGGATATTTTTGAAATGAGAAAAGTATATGTTTCTTTAGGGAATGATTAAAGTTTGAATGAAAGAAATAAAGAAAGAAAGGAAGAAAGAAAGAAAGAGAAGAAGGAGGAGGGAGGATGGCCGGCTCCCACGCCGGCGGCGGCCTGGCGGCGGCGCCGCCGCCGCCGGTGGACCTGGGCGGCGCGCGCGTCTCCCCCAAGGGGAGAGGAGGTAGGTGAAGTTGGGTGGTGTTGGTTATTTGGGTTGTTGTTTTGGTGGTGGTGGTGGAAGATGATGGTGGTGGTTGTTGTGGTGGTTGTGGTGATGTTTGGAAGTGGTGGGGAGTTAGAGGAGGAGGAGGAGATGTTGTTGGGTTAATTGGAATGAAGATTTGGTGGAGATGAGAGTTAATTTTGGAAAAGAGAAGGAAGAAGGTTGATGGGTTTTTGTTGAAATTGGAGAAGGAGGAAGGTTGTTGGAGGTTGAAGAAGATGGTAGTGTGAAGAGGAGGTGTTGGGGAGTTGATTGGGTGGCCTAGGAGTGGCCGGAGGTGGTGGTGGTGAAGGTGGAGACGGCGGTGGT
Organism: Agave tequilana; assembly: GCA_038442645.1. NCBI lineage: Eukaryota > Viridiplantae > Streptophyta > Magnoliopsida > Asparagales > Asparagaceae > Agave > Agave tequilana. The sequence goes on from JAVJIF010002273.1 coordinate 15,407, forward strand.
AAGGGGGTGCGTGAGTGGTTTGTTTGGAGGAGGAAGATGAAGTAATTTCTTTGGATTTTTGTTGGAAAATGAAGAATGAAATGGAATGGAAATGTGATGTTTTAATAGAGGATGAGAGGATGGATTGAATTGATGGTGTAGGAGAGTGGTGTAGGGCTGCGCAGCCATGGCTGTCGGGGGCTGCGGGCGGCTAGCGACGATTAAGGCGGGGATTAAGGGGGGGAGTTATCAAGGTGAATAAATGAAAAGAAATAAAAAGAAGGAAAATTGGAAAAATATAAGAAAAAGAAAATAAAATGTTTAAAAATTTTATTATTATCTATTTTATTTGTTATAATTTCTGGTGGTATAAAGTAGGAGAGTAGAGGATGGAAAAACCAGAAAAGAAATCGCCGATAAAAATATTATTATTTAAATAAGGCGAAAATTTGACTGTTTCAGAAACGTACCAAAAAATTCTCAAAAATAGCAAATATTATTTTAAGATACACGATGAAATCAGATTTGAGAAATATAATGTAGTTTTCAAAATAAAAATCTTAGAATCTTCCGGCGATACCGGCCGACACCAGAATCGGTGAAATTTTAATAAATTCTGAAAAATCTCAGAAAATATTTTTAGATAGAAAATGATATTCTAAGATGTACTGTGAAAGCCATTTTTTAAAAATTTACTCCCATTTGAAAACTAAAAATCCGGGAATCAGTCAGCGATGCCGACCGACACCGGTTTTGGAGATTTTGCAGAAAAATTTCAGAAAATCCCAGAAAATCATGAAAAATCTAAAATATTAGAAAACAGTCTCTGAAACTGAAATGGTCAAATCAGACTACCAGAAAGTCAAATCAGGCTATTGGCTGGTATCGGGTTCCCGGTCAGGATCAGGGCTTATAATAGATCTGAGAATCCAGATCTGATACTCAACAATATGAGAAATCACAACTTAAAAACTAATATTAGAAGAAAATTACAATAACATGATCGAAAAAGTTGGGACACGCATCTGGGTACGTATCCCGGGAATGGGGTGCTACAATCTACCCACCTAACAAAAATTTCGTCCTCGAAATTTCTATAAGGAGGGAGATGAACATGAAAAAGGTTACAGACAACAATGATAATATAATATATTGAAATGATAAAGGAGATTACAATCTCAGGGCACAAAAGGTTGGGGAATAACAGTCAAAGTGACATCATCAAGGCTCCTGATCTGGGTACTGAGCTCCTTGTCCTTCCGCTATCACAACTGACGGCTCGGCTTCTCCTGCTGACAAATGGTAAGCCTGGCCTCCCCCACGGTCAGCTCCAACTCTTGCTCCTCATTGCTGGAGAGGGAGTGGAGCTCTCCTGCCAACTGGCTTAGGGTTCCTTCCCGGCGGTGGTACTGGAAGTGCTAGAGGTTCTGGTCCTGAGTTGATCAAAGGAATGACGGAAAGAAGCTGAATGATAGAAGGGTCTCCGGATCCAAGGAAAAGATTACGAGGAAGGAAAAGATAACACCGTACTTGCGATTGGAATGTATATTCAAGACTCGTTCTCTCCAGCTGCAGATTAATACATCATTAATCTGCCAACTAGTTGTACTGAGGATGTTAGAGCCTAGGCTCTGATACCAACCTGTGACGCCCCGATCCGGCGGGTACGGGGACGCCACTGCGACGTATATACGCAGGTCAGAAATACCCTCGCGTATATACGCTAAGCATCAGTACAGGCAAGAAAAAGAGACGGAAGCACAGTGGTACATACATTCCAACAGAAATAGCGCAAGTACATGGTTATTATAAAGAATAATACAACATTACATGAATGTTACAGCATCAGAAAGTACAAGAGTACATATACATGAAGAGGTATACAAAAACACGAGGTGCTCACGAGTAGCAAGAGGGACCTCGGGAGCCAAACAGGGAAAAAGCTGGGAGGAAGGACTACAGCGACGACTCTGACCGCCACGGGAGAATCCGCTGCGCGCTCTGATCAGCTACAGTCAAGCCACCAAGGTCCAGACTCCAAGATCTGGACATGAGAATCCAGGGTTGTTAGCAACCCCAGCGAGTGCATATATAAAGCCAACTGGCGTGCATAACAGATGCATGTGTACATGAAAAGTATACCGTGAATATAACCATATAGGAACATGAAATAAGACAGTAAGTAAGGTAACTACAAGGAAATCAGTTATATAAGCCACATTATCGATCCGCGAGATTAATACGTCGAAGGAATAATCCAAACAAGGAAACCCTCATATATATACCCTGTACATCACGTCACTGTAATCTGAGTTTATATAATCTGACTTTACCTTCACAATAATAATGCAACAGTATGGAAGCAATCGAGTAATCTCACAAAGTAGCATAGGTATAAGTGGTGAGCAGTATAAGTCAAGAGTATAGCTAGTCCTATATCAGGAGCATGTTATTATTAATTATTAAGACTCATCTGACTTGTATACGTCGGTATGTGTCCTATCCCACATACCTCAGCATACAGATCCGAGAGCAAGTTATTGAAAACTGATGGGGAACGACGAACCATGTTTAGAATGGGTCCCGTACATGCCCGGGACAACGGTCAAGGAGTATCCGGTACTGAGCCGGAACGTACCGCTAGGTACCGGGACTTATTGTACGCCCGAACAGGAATAGGATGTCACCGCTCCCACAGGAATAGGCCCAGGGGCTTATGGTACAACCGGCAGGCAAGGGAGTAGGGGTGCCAGTACACCCCACGGAAACGCCTGGTGGCCTCCAGGTTGAATCCTACAGGAAGTTGTACAACATATGTATGGCCACCATAAACACAGAAGCTATATCGATACCCATCAATTTCCCCCATCCCGGTATAAGTTGTCCACTTATTATAATTTGTCCAGTGATAATGTCCACAAGGTATTCATTGTAATCTATATTCATGGTTATCCTATTACGGGGGTCAACAGGAGTATAATATCAGGAGTAATATCAGGAGCCTCCCTATTTCAGGGGTTCAAGAATACAGGAGTACAGGGGTTCAGGAGTACCAAATATCTGGTAATAATATAATAGCCATGTTAAGTCCCCGTAAAAGTGATAGTCATGAATATGTCATATAAATACAGGTCTCAGGGTAGTAATGTCCGGTCAAGGGTCAAGATGTCAAGTCCAGGTATTTGTACTACATGAAAGCATATCACATACCGTGTGTCAGGTGCAGGTGTCAAGTATGTCATATCTTGAGTATCGGGTCCATATATTGAGTGCGGTGTAAATACCAAGTGCCGGAGTCATAAATAACGTATCAAGTGTAATATGCCAAATATCGGTGTAAATACTGAGTACTAGTGTAAATACCGAGTGTGCTGGTGTCAGATTTCACGGGTCAAGTGTAGCATGGTAAACATCGGTGTCAAATATAGCATGGTAATACTGGAACCAAATATAGCATGACAATTATCGGAATTAAATATAGCATGGCAATTATTGGAACTAAATATGGCATGGCAATTATCAGAATTAAATATGACAATTATCGAAATTAAATATAGCATGACGATTATTGGAATTAAATATAGCATGGCAATTATTGGAATTAAATATATCATGGCAATTATCGGAATTAAATATAACATGGCAATTATCGGAGTTAAATATAGCATGATAATTATCGGAATTAAAATTACCATAGCAAGTATTATGCATTTTAAATATTCACATGTCAATATCTTGTTATAAATACAAGGGCAATTATTTTTAATATAGTAGTAAGCACTCGCCTGACACCGGGGCGAAATACCGGTTAAAAGTCCAGAAAATCGACGACCCGCACGAGAATCCACTAGCCCGTAGTATATTATTAAAATATATAATTAAAAATATTTATATAAATATTAGAGAGAGAAAGAGAGGTGAGAGAGAGAGGAGAGAGAAAGTTATAGGAAGAAGAGAGAGAGAAAAGAGAGAGAAAATGGTGTTTTTAAAAGGAAAATAGGAATTAAAATGGAAGGGGGGTAGAGTTGTAAATATAAGGGAGTAAATAAAGGAATGAAGGGAGGGATATTTTTGGAATGAGAAAAGTATATGTTTCTTTAGGGAATGATTAAAGTTTGAATGAAAGAAATAAAGAAAGAAAGGAAGAAGAAAGAAAGAAAGAGAAGGAGGAGGAGGGAGGATGGCCGGCTCCCACCGCCGGCGGCGGCGGCGCCGCCGCCGGTGGACCTGGGCGGCGCGCGCGTCTCCCCCAAGGGGAGAGGAGGTAGGTGAAGTTGGGTGGTGTTGGTTGTTTGGGTTGTTGTTTTGGTGGTGGTGGAAGATGATGGTGGTGGTTGTTGTGGTGGTTGTCGTGATGTTTGGAAGTGGTGGGGAGTTAGAGGAGGAGGAGGAGATGTTGTTGGGTTAATTGGAATGAAGAATTTGGTGGAGATGAGAGTTAATTTTGGAAAAGAGAAGGAAGAAGGTTGATGGGTTTTTGTTGAAATTGGAGAAGGAGGAAGGTTGTTGGAGGTTGAAGAAGATGGTAGTGTGAAGAGGAGGTGTTGGGGAGTTGATTGGGTGGCCTAGGAGTGGCCGGAGGTGGTGGTGGTGAAGGTGGAGACGGCGGTGGTAAGGGGGTGCGTGAGTGGGTTTGTTTGGAGGAGGAAGATGAAGTAATTTCTTTGGATTTTTGTTGGAAAATGAAGAATGAAATGGAATGGAAATGTGATGTTTTAATAGAGGATGAGAGGATGGATTGAATTGATGGTGTAGGAGAGTGGTGTAGGGCTGCGCAGCCATGGCTGTCGGGGGGCTGCGGGCGGCTAGCGACGATTAAGGCGTGGATTAAGGGGGGAGTTATCAAGGTGAATAAATGAAAAGAAATAAAAAGAAGGAAAATTGGAAAATATAAGAAAAAGAAAATAAAATGTTTAAAAATTTTATTATTATCTATTTTATTTGTTATAATTTCTGGTGGTATAAAGTAGGAGAGTAGAGGATGGAAAAGCCAGAAAAGAAATCGCCGATAAAAATATTATTATTTAAATAAGGCGAAAATTTGACTGTTTCAGAAACGTACCAAAAAATTCTCAAAAATAGAAAATATTATTCTAAGATACACGGTGAAATCAGATTTGAGAAATATAATGTAGTTTTCAAAATAAAAATCTTAGAATCTTCCAGCGATACCGGCCGACACCGGAATCGGTGAAATTTTAATAAATTCTGAAAAATCTCAGAAAATATTTTTAGATAGAAAATGATATTCTAAGATGTACTGTGAAAGCCGTTTTTTAAAAATTTGCTCCCATTTGGAAACCAAAAATCCGGGAATCAGTCAGCGATGCCGACCGATACCGGTTTTGGAGATTTTGCAGAAAAATTTCAGAAAATCCCAGAAAATCATGAAAAATCTAAAATATTAGAAAACATTCTCTAAAACTGAAATCGGTCAAATCAGACTAGCAGAAAGTCAAATCGGGCTATTGGCTGGTATTGGGTTCCCGGTCTGGATCAGGGCTTATAATAGATCTGAGAATCCAGATCTGATACTCAACAATATGAGAAATCACAACTTAAAAACTAATATTAGAAGAAAATTACAATAACATGATCGAAAAAGTTGGGACACCCATCTGGGTACGTATCCCGGGAATGGGGTGCTACAAAAAACAAAGAAAAATAGAGCTAACCTAATTTAACACCCTTTCGTAGGAATTACGGTTGCACTTAGCATGTGTAACAGACCATTAAATCTCTACGTTACCCCTAGAGGACGAGTTTTGTCTCGCGAGAATTTTCATTGGATTATACCCACAAAATTTAAAAAGAAAGAGAAACAAAGTGTTAGTCTTTTGAAAACACTTTTGAAAATACAAAAAAATATATGAAGTATTTTTGCAAAATAAAACCAAACTTTTTATTCCGAAACTTTGTCAATTCAAAAACTTGTTATTAATCAAGGTATAGAGTCTAACTGTTTTTCTCATCTAGTCTATTATTTTAACCTAAGACATATGCTCCTTTATGACCGTGAAATTTTGACTCGGGGTTCTTCAACTCTAAATCTTATTCCTTATGTTTACAATTTTTTATGGTACTATCCCTTAGTTCTATTAACTTTCTAATCTGCTCATGTAATGAGCTTTAAGTCGGTGACTCCCAAATGGGATAGTCATAGAGCACCGGGTAAAAAAACACCCCAAGGACTTAAGAACTCGAGCAAACAAGGCCACAAAACTTAAGGAATTTATTACTTATATGGACTGCTTTTAGGTGTGAATACTTATGTTTTATGAGGCACAAATACCCAACTTAATTAGAGGATTTTTGATTGATACACACACACACACACACATATATATTCAAACTTACCTAATTACTTTTTGAATAAATACTAAGGCTTGCTTAGGCCAAAGCATCTAGCTAATCAAAAATTAGATTTGTTTATTTTATATGTGTGTGTGTGTGTGTGTGTGTGTGTGTGTATTCTTTCCTTTTTTTCTTTTTTTATATGGCATAACAATCTTTGTTTTTGAACCCTAAGTGTGTAAGTGTATAAAATATGCATATTTCATCAAGGTAAAAATCAAGACTAAATAACTTTTCCAATTTCTCTTCCTAACACTAGAAATTAAACAAATAATTTTATTTGACCAAGTATAGGAAATCCTAATTATGATTCTCCTATTCCTTTAAATTAACTTAATTTCTTACAAAAAATAGGTCAAAATATTGTTTCTCTTTTCAAAAAGTTTTTTAAAGTAAAAAAATTTACATATATATATATATATATATATATATATATATATATATATATATATATATATATATATATATATATATTATAAAAGAAAACCTATGTTATGTTAGAAGCCTTCCCCCCACACCTATCTCATGCATTGTCTTCAATGTATGAATGAATGCATATATACATGAAAAAGAAGAAATGGAAGGAAAAATGTTACCTCATGGTTCCGGTGGTGGTCAGATTGGGCCAAGCGTTACTGTTCTATCAAGATAATGTGTGGTTCACGGAGCCCCTTTTATGACCTCTTTTATATTTACATATTTAAATCCCCAATATAAATAGGATCATGCAAGATCCTATCGTGAAAATTATCCCCTTTATATGACCTATCTTGGAAATTATCTCGGAAACATTATGGTCTATACCTAAGTCCAACAAAGAAATGTGATTTTGTGGAAATGGATGATTTGGGCTCTGAAATGAAAGGAGCGGGAAATAACACTGACTCAGACGTATGACTTAAATCAAGTTTAGTTTCAAGTGCTCAGTTCAAGAGTTGAATATAAATCAAAAAATTGAGATTCACATTCTTTTTCTATTAATGGAATGTGACTTTCTAAAATTGATGATTCAATTTCGAAATCTATAGGTACGGGAATCAATGTTGGCTAGAGAAATGGGACCAAATTGAGTAAGGATACTAGAATCAACATTGATTCAAAATTTGGAACTGAATCACAAAATTAAAGATCAGGTTCACATTCATGTTCAAGTTCAATTTCATTGAAATGAAAACTTACTAATTTGTCAATGAGTTGATATTGGTCAAGTTTAAGGTAGTGTGATGAAATTGAATCATGGCTAAAGTCTCCAAGACACTATGATTCTTGGTTCTTATCAATATGGCTAGGATAATCATAATTGGTCAAATATTGATAAGGAAGAGTTTCCTCTAAGCATTGTTTAGTTGACTCATTAGTGCTTCCAACCTATTGAAGGAATCATTTGGACTGAATCATAAGTTTCATACTCTTTCCTAAGTCGGTAGGTTCTTCTTCTTGTTGCGGGACTTGGAACATAGAGTAGAGATCTTAGATTTGAAAATTTTTATGGGATTGTGAGTCCATCAAGTTGATTAGTCTCTAAATATGCATATTTCATTCCACATCTTCACATTTATTCATTATTAAATTCTGTTAATAACACCCCTCTTGTATGTTTCTAGGTCTATGGCATGAATGAAGAAGAAGCCAAAAAGTTTCATTTATTTGGTGATTTAAAGCCTACAGATATAGTCATTGACTTTGCAAGGTGGTTCTGTCAAAACCATATGCCCATATCCAAAAACCAGGGGCTACAACCGACAGGGGGACAAATCGACAACGCGCACCAGAAGGCACCGCGCGCGGCGCCAGTACGGCTGCGAAAACGCGGCCCTGGCTGCGTTTTCACAGCCATACTATGGAGCCGCGTGTTGAGATTTAACGCATAACTCCGTACACTCTCCCTGGTGCCCCCTTTTGCCTATAAATACCCTGGGAATTTCAGAGCTCAGGAGAGAGGAGTTTGGAGGAAGTTTTTAGGGTTATTTCTTCTCCATGTATATAGTTTTTAGAGTAATATCTTCTCTTTAGCTTAGGTTAGTTCTTCTTCTTCTTACTCTTTTGTATTTTTATTTCTTGTAGATCTTGTAATATAGAAGAGAGTAGTACATAGGATGAAAGCAAGTGTTCTTGTAATGAAATGTGACAATCTATGAAAGGTTCTCTCTTTATCTCTCCTTGTTTTCTTCTCTCTAACTTTTTTTATATGCTTAGCTAATTTTCTCTCATGGTAACTAATTACTAACTACTAACTTGCTTACTTCTTCCTTGATAATCCACATGAATCTAATAGCCTCTACTTGGCCTTGCTCTTACAAGAGCCATTGATGGCTCATGATGATGGATTCTAACACTCTAACATCTTAATTCTCTAACAAGCTAACATTACTTTATTCCATGCTTGCTCTTATTTAGTTTGATGGTTTAAGTGTAACTTGCACTTGTTTGTTGAGTTTGAACGTGATGAGTTATCTTATGGGCATACTTTGAAACACTCTTGTACCAAGGACTAGTGATGGCCAAGGATACATGTAAGGCAACTATCACTAAGAGATTAGCATGGTTAGTGAGTAATTAGTAGCTATGAATTTTCTTTTCTTTTTACTTTATTTTAGAAATAATTTCAAAAACCACAAATATCTTCTCTTCTATGTTCCCACTCCTTCGTGTTTCACCGTACTATTCTCTTTTCACTTTTTGTTTTCTTTTGTTTTCATTTTTTAAAACATAGAAGAATCGTTAACACACACGTGAATAGACTGATAAAGCTTCTATCGTTTTCTGTCCTTGTGGATTCAACCCATTTAGCCTCTATGCTATAACGGAAGTATCGAGGAAGCCAAAGCATGCACTTTTAACTCTTGATTTCAAAATATACACTTTTCGTGCGCGATTTTTCCTCAATCAAATTTTGGGGTCGTTGCCGGGAATCTTCATATTTATTTAATATTAAATTCTGTTAATAACACCTCTCTTTTATGTTTCTAGGTCCATGGCATGAAATGAAGAATAATCCCAAAAATTCCATTTATTTGGTGATTTAAAGCCTACACATATAGCTATTGACTTTACAAGGTGATTCTTTCAAAATCAGGTGCCCATATCTAGAAACTATGGGCTTCAACCGATAAGGGGATAAACCAACAGCGCGTGCCAGAAGGCGCCCCACGCGCGGCGCCAGTACGGCCCCAAAAACGCGGCCCTGGCCATGCTTTCACGACTGTACCATGGAGATGCACGTCGAGATTTGACGCATGGCTCATACACTCTCCCTAGTGCCCCCTTTTGCCTATAAATACCCTAGGATTTCCATAACTCAGGAGAGAGGAGTTTGGAGGAGGTTTTTAGGATTTTTTTTCCTCCAAGTATGTAGTTTTTAGAGTAATTTCTTCTCTTTAGTTTAGGTTAGTTATTCTTCTTCTTACTCTTTTGTATTTTCCATTTCTTTTAAGTCTTGTAATCGGAAAGAGAGTAGTACATAGGATGAAAGTAAGAGTTCTTGTAACGAAAGGTAACATTCTATGAAAGGTTCTCTCTTTATCTCTCTTTGTTTCTTCTCTCTAACTCCATGGCAACGAACTACTAACCACTAACCTGCTTACTCCTTCTTTGATAATCCACATGAATCTAATAGCCTCTACTTGGCCTTACTCTTGCAAGAGCCATTGATGACTCATGATGATGGATTCTAACACTCTAACATCTTAACTCTCTAACAAGCTAACATTACTTTATTCCATGCTTGCTCTTATTTAGTTTTGATGGTTTAAATGTAGCTTGCACTTATTTGTTGAGTTTGGATGTGATGACTTATGGGTCATGCTTTGAAACGTTCTTGAACCAAGGACTAGTAATGACTAAGGATACATGTGAGACAACTATCACTAAGAGGTTAGCATGGTTAGTAGAGTCATTAGTAGTTAGTAGCCATGAGTTTTCTTTTCTTTTTACTTTATTTTAGAAATAATTTCAAAAACCATAAATATCTTCTCTTCTATGTTCCTACTTCTGCGTGTTTCACCGTTCTCTTCTCTTTCCACTTTTTGTTATCTTTTCTTTTTATTCTTTAAAAAATAGAATAACTGTTAATACACACGTGAATAGACCGATAAAGCTTCTATCGCTTCTCGTCCTTGTTAATTCGGCCCATTTAGCCTTATGATATAACAAAAGTATCGAGGAAGCCAAAGCACACACTTTTAACTCTTGATTTCAAAACATGCACTTTTCGTGCGCGATTTTCTCTCGATCAAATTTTGGCGCCGTTGCCGGCGATGGGAATGATTTGATCTCAGGTTTTTGTTAACTTTTCTTCTTTATTTTTGGTGTGCAGATCATATTTTTAGCATTGCAGAAGTTCACACTTACTTTTGTGTGGTTAGGTAAATCTTTGTATATTGCTAGTTTCTGTTGCTAGTTTTTTTTTAGATTACCTATGCACTGCACTAATTAAAAACTAAAATATGAAAATTGGATATTTTAAATCGGTATATACATTTTCATTTAAGCACATGTCGATTTCAATTCCAATATACTATATTTTGTTCTTGTGTTGTTGTGATCTTGACGGAGGTGTACATATTGCATTGCATATAGCTTAGGACAAACACGTGGATGATTTACTCGCTTTGTGTATTCATTCTTATCTATATTGCACACTTATACGAATTAAACTTAAGGGCAAATCCCAATAAAACATAAGGTGGGGAAGTCATTACCTTCTCTTAGGCCAAAAATGACATCCCCACTTACATAACCCAAGCCTAAATAAAACTTGCTAGACGTTGGCCACTAGGGACATTTCAGACTTATTTAGGAGATTGACTTAAGGGAAAAGTTAATAAAGTTTGACTCTTGTCAAATCAGTGTCAAAGGTTGAGGATTGAGAGGCGAAACCTTGAAGAACAGTGATTTGGCATAATTAGGCTCGTTGCACCAGCACGGATACCTCCCATTGGTCTTACCCCTACCTGGCTGATTAACTTGTGGTCAGATCTCTATAGTGTACCCCCCGTGGACAGTCTAACCAGTTAGGAGTCATCTAGGTCTTGGTCAACCTTAACATAAGCTTGTTTTTGAAATTTTCTTTTTCTTTGTTTATTTATTTGTTTGCTTGTTTTTGTTTTGTTTTTTTGACATCTTTGTGTTATAGGTTAGAATTATAATTATTCCAATGCATATAGTAATTCTTACTTCACTCCAACCTCTTTTGACTAGGATATTACCAACTCGGTATTTCATATCTCTAACAAACCAAGTATGTCAGATTGGTCTTATCCGAATCAATATATGCCCCAGTCCCAATACTATGAAAAAGACTGGAATAATATCACCACTTTTCACAGAGTCAGTGGGGATATAACTCTCCCTAGTCATATGTTCAACCACCTTACCAACATCCAGCTTTATATACTCCTTCTCCCGAACAACCATTAGAAGAACCAATTAACTGGAAAAAGAGGATGGAAGCCTTGGAGGAACTTGAGCGACGAATTCAAAATCTAGAAGACTCAAAATCCCGTCAACGTTTTCAAATTCAAGATCCTTTCTCTATTTTCTAAGTCCCACAGTAAGAACAACATACCGATTTAGAAAAGAGTACGGAATTCATGATTCAATTTCAAAATGATCATTTCAATATGATAGAAGCAAGACTTAGTCGATTGGAAAACATGTGTAAGAATAAGAAAACTCTTCCTACTGTTCCTAACACTTCTAATCATATTGATGAAAATCAAGAATCATGGAATCTTGAAGACTTTGACCAAGATTTAATTTCACCACAAAACCTTGAACTTGACTAATATCGACACATTAACAAATTGGCAAGTTTTTATTTCAATGAAATTGAACTTGAATATGAATGTGAACCCGACCTACAACTTTGTGCTTCAATTCCAATCTTTGATTCTATGTTGACTCCGGCATCCTTACCCAAGTTGGACCCATTTCTCAAGCTAACATTGATTTCTATATTCATGGATTTTGAAATTGAACCACTTGTTTTGGATTGTCACATTTCATTGATGGGAATAGAATGTGAAATTAAATTCTTTGATTTGGACTCAGCTCTTGAATCTAAACTGACTCTCGAACCCAAAGTTGATTTTCTCGAGTTAGTATCGGTTCCCAAACTTCTCATTTCAAAGCCTAAATCATCCATTCCACTGAACCACATTCTATTTTTAGACCAAGGTATTGACTAGAATGATTCAGTGATGATTTTTCAAGATTGGTCATGTAAAGGGAATAATTTTCATAATAGGATCATGCATGATCCTATTAATATTGGGAATTGTAAATATGTAAATAGAAAAGAGGTCAATAAAGGTAGGTTCCGTGAGCCATCACATTATCTTGATTGGGTAGCAACGCTTGACCCAATCAGACCACCACCAGAACCACCGTCATGAGGTAATTTTCCTTTCCTTTTCATTTGTTTTATGTATATACACATTCACGATGCATTGAGGACAATGCAAGAGATAAGTGTGGAGAAGGGTTTACTAACGTAGGTTGTTCTAAACTTTCTTTACACTTCTTTTTTGAAAATTTTTAGATTTTTCTTTTATGTAAAACCCTTTTCTTTCTTTTGCAAAACTTTTTGAAATAAGATAAATAGTTTTGATTTATTTTTAAGAAAATTAAGATTATCTTAGGAATTAGAAAGACCTAAAATTATGAATTTTTAAATCGAGTCAAAATAATAGATCTTGTTTAAATTTTAGGATAAGGAAGTAAAATTGGAAAGATAATTTGATCTTGAATTTTTTGCCTTAGATATATGCACTTCACACTTCACAATTTTTTGGTATTGAAACAAAGACTGAAAATGCCATGAAAAAATATATACAAAAAATGATTATAATAAAAATCACTTATTGAATCTGGGTAATTATGCCTCAGGAAGCATGATTATTCACGCCTAAAAAGATGGACAAAATAAAAATAATTCCTTTAGTTTTGTGGCCTTGTTTACTCGAGTCCTTAAGCCAGAGGGATGTTTTCTCATCTGGTGCCCTAAAATTGTCTGGTTTGAGAGTTACCGGCCAAAGACTTACTATATGGGTAAATAAGAAAGCCTAAGAAAATTAAGAAAAGAAAAAATAAATATATACAAATAAATAGCATAAAAGTTAGAGTCAATATCCCAAAAATCTTTATAGTTCACAAAGTACATATTTTTCTAAGAGTTTTATGAAAGATCAAAGAATCAATTCAATTTTAAATTCTTACCTTTAATTTATAACAAGATTTTACAATTAGACTTAATTTAAGGAAGAATAATTTCTGGTTAACTCATGACCTTGGATCGCTTAAATTTCTGCAAAAATACTTCAACACTTTTCTCTCTTTCGAAATGCGTTTTCAAAATACTAACATTTGATTTCTTTCTTTCTGGATTTTGTGAGTATAATCCGCTTGAAAACCCTCAGGAGACAAAACTCCTTCTCTAGGGAAAACTTAGAGGTGAAAATCACCTAGAGGGGGGTGAATAGGTGATATAGCTAACCTATGAACTCAATGCGGAATTTAAAAACTTAATGCAATACACTCAAGTGCAATCAACAAGTGATGCACACACAACCAAGCCAAGCAATTATGAATGCACAATATGAATAGTTGAAGGCACAAAGTAAAGAGAGAGATAGAGAGAGAGTCAATGGATCAAGCGCAAACAACAAGATATGTTTCGAGGTTCGAGCACCCAGCTCTACATCCCCGCCTTCGACACACGAAGGATTTCTAATCCACTAGCAAGTCCACAAAGAACTCTCACAAGGAGTACCAAACTCCTCTCTTTACAACCACAACCTCCTCCTTGAGGCAAGCTCCAATCCAACAAAACAATCACCTCACAACTTGAGGGATTAGCACAAAGCAAACAAGGATCACCTCACCACTTGAGGGATACAACCCAATAGCACAACCTCCTCAACACAATGAGGAAGTTAGGGTTTTCAACTTGGTGGTCTAACAAACAACCACAAACAATTTCTTTCTCCCACACAAAGATCCTATAGAAGAGATAGTAGATTTTAGCTCAAGTGTGGAGAAAACCAATGGAATGGAAATCAAAATCACAAAGAAAAATCCTTGGGAAGAACTGAAACCAAGATATAGAAGTTCAATCAAAATCTTTTCCCAAAAACCCTTTTCTTTGGTTTTCCAAACCCTAGAAAAAACTCCAAATAGATTGTTCAATATGAGTTCAAAAACTTCTTTTGATTGCTGTGAAAACACCAGAGAGTAGGGAAAATTCGCGCAAAAAATCTTAGAGAAAACAGGCTATGAATGGGGTATTTATAGACCCCAGAAAAATATAGCCGTTAGCAGCAGAAATGCCAAAAATGAACTGCCGGTCGACCGCTCCGGTCGACCGTCCAACGGTCAAATTCTGCCCGTTGCCAGCTACCGGTCGACCGCCCCGGTCAACCCAAACAAACAGAGAGCTCTGCTCTCAGACCCGGTCGACCCTAACGGTCGACCGTCCCTGTGTCTGCCAAACGTGCACAGATCTGTGCACGTCGGTCGACCGACTTCATGCCAAGTCGACTTGGTCAGAAGACTAGTCGACTGGTTGAAGCCTGAAACAGAAAACTGGATCAGAAAAACAGTTTAAAAATATTTTGAAAAATCTTTTAACACTCCTAAAAATCACCAAAAATAGTTTTATCATTTTGCATTGATATATAAACATGTGGTAAAAAGTTTAGCTCAAATATCAATCAATATGAACTATTTTTGTGTCTTATCATTTTTACCAAAAATCAAAAACTGTATTTTCTAAAACTTGAATTTTGAATAGAAAATACGTTTTGTCCAAAACTCTTCCAAATACAAAAACATGATATTTAAACACTTTGAAGCATGATGCATATGGATAGAAATCCAATATACATGAAACATATATATATATATATATATATATATATATATATATATATATATATATATATATATATATATATATATATATATATATATATATATATATATATATATATATATATATATATATATATCATAGTTTTTGTCTTTAATTCCAAAATAAGTTTTGTTAAAACACAAAACCTAAAACACATGAAATAGGTATATCAAAGTAAGTTTGTCTAAGAGTTGAAGCATGCATGTATATAGAACAAATCTAATATACATTAAACCATGTAAACTTGTTTTGATATAAAATCTATTCATGCAAACCAAGATCGGTTAAACCAAAAACCGAAAACCAATATTTAAAACGTGAAACGTGTGTGTTATGAACTTGAGCATATCATACTATTCTAATCTTTACAATTTGGATCTAAACACAAAACTAAACTATGGTACCGATGTCTTCTTGTAGAGCGCAATCTTCAAGCCGACTCATCCAAAACTCTTTGATCCACCGAGCAAGTGCTATATATAATCTTTGACGCTCGGGCTCTTGAATCAACATGTGAAAGCTTCCAAATCAACTTGTTGAAGCTAATCACCAACTAATAACTTGATTAATGATCTGAAACTAAAATCACAAGATTATTAGTACACATAACTACATGAGTTAATCATCATCAAAACTAGAGTGGAAGGCCTTTGGGCCAACAAGAGGTTTAACGGCTTGTTGCACATGCTCTGTGCAAAAGCATCACCTGCAAAAGTGATGTAATAATTTTCTTAGTTTTTTTGTTTTGCTCGGGACGAGCAAAAGATAAGTGTGGGGGTGTGATTAGTATTTAAATATACATATTTCATACCACATCTTCACATTTATTCATATTAAATTCTATTAATAACACCTCTTTTGTATGTTTGTCCATGGTATGGAATGAAGAAGAAGCCTAAAAATCCCATTTATTTGGTGATTTAAAGTCTACACTTGTAGCCATTGACTTTGGAAGGTGGTTCTGTCAAAACCAGGTACCCATTCTAGAAACTAGGGGATACAACCACAGGGGGATAAACCGACAGCGCGTACCAGAAGGTGTCGCACGTGCGGCGCCAGTACGGCTACGGAAACGCGACCCTGGCCGTGTTTTCGCGGCCATACCATGGAGCCACGCGTCGAGATTTGATGCGCGACTCCGTACACTCTCCCTGGTGCCCCTTTTGCTTTTAAATACCCTGGGATTTTTAGAGCTCAGGAGAGAGCAGTTTGGAGGAGGTTTTTAGGGTTATTTCTTCTCCATGTCTGTAGTTTTTAGAGTAATTTATTCTCTTTAGTTTAGTTTAGTTGTTCTTCTTCTTACTCTTTTGTATTTTTCATTTCTTGTAGATCTTGTAATAGGGAAGAGAGTAGTACATAGAATGAAAGCAAGAGTTCTTGTAATGGAAGGTGACAATCTATGAAAGGTTCTCTTTTATCTCTTCTTGTTTTCTTCTCTCTAACTCTTTTACATGCTTAGCTAATTTTCTCTCATGACAACTGATTAGTCTCTAATTTTACATAATTTTTATCACATTCGCATATTTATTTGATCTAAAATTCTTCTAATAAAGCTTTACTTGCTTGATCCTAGGTCCATGGTGTGCAAATGAAGAAGAAGACCCTAAATTACCATTTAATGGGTGATTAAAGGCCTACCAAGTAGCCATTGACCTTAGGGAGGTGATTTTGTCAGCCCAGGGCATCAAATCACGAATCCAGAAGATCTAGCTGACAGGAGACAGAAGGGACAGCACGCTGCCCGAAGCCAGGCGCACGCTGCCTTGGCAATGCCTCGTTTCCACGGCCGTATGGGTGCGGCCGCGCTCGAGCTTTGGGCCAGGGGTTGTCCCCCTGGCCCCCTTTCCCCTGGTGCCTATAAAACCCCGGGCTCTGAAGAGAAGCAGATCCAGAGTTTAGAGTATTGTTGTTATCTTATTTTTAGGATTGTAGTTGTTGTTGTTGTTTCCTTCTTCTTCTAGTTGTAGTTTAGCCATTAGAGTGAAAGAGAGAGAGAGTGTGTAAAAGTTGTATTTGAAGGTGGCAATCTAATACAAGTAATTACTTCTCTTTCTTATTTCCATTTACTTGTGTTTTCCATTTGCTTTTACTTTCTTATTTTAGTGTAACTCTCTTTCTTTTTACTTCTTTTCTTTTGTTGTTTCCTTTACTACCATGTCTAACTAACTCTTTCATTGCATGGCTAACTAACTACTAACCCACTAATCTCTAACAACTTGATTGATAAACCCATATAAGTCAATAGTGTCAAATAAGCCTTGTGCAAATAAGAGCTATGATATCTTAAGATGAGGGTTCTAACTCTAACTTACATACAAGTATTCGCCTTCTTATATTTCATGCTTAACGGGTTTTTGATGATATATGAATTGTATACTTTACTTGCTTTTGTAAGCTAGAGATTTTTCTTTTAACTTTGCCGATACCATTAGTGCACTTGTGTCTTCCCTTATTCTCGCCTTCTATTGGATCTTGATAAGGGAATGTCCAAGTTTTGCCGTGTGAAGCTAAGTTAAAGGAAGGACTTTCATTCGGTCCAAACGTGAATAGTTCCTATGTACAAAAGTTATACTTGCCTATGATCCATCGTGAGGCTACATCTTCAAGAACTTAGAAATTAGTGGGAGCACTTAGTAGAAAGTTAGCCATGCGCTTTTACCATCTGGAAAAATCACTTCTATAAACCACCGAATCATTCTAAAACAATTTTTGAAACCAACTTGTTTTTATTTTCAAATTCATTATTTGAAACAAAGAACGTTCTCTTTTCTTGAACAAAGAAGCCGCTTCCAGCTTTCATCGCTCTCCCTCCTTGTGGATACGACCCGTAGAGCCACTTTTGCTACTACGGAAGAATCACTAAAGCAGTAATATCGACCCACATTCCTTTACCTATTTTTATGCTTGCTTTTTACCGATTAGCAACTAACTACTATCCACTAATTTGCTTACTTCTTCCTTGATAATCTACGTGAATTTAATAGCCTCTTCTTGGCCTTACTCTTATAAGAGCCATTGATGGCTCATGCTGATAAATTCTAACACTCTAATATCCTAACTCTCTAACAAGCTAACATTACTTTATTCCATACTTGTTCTTATTTAGTTTTGATGGTTTAAGTGTAGCACTTGTTTGTTGAGTTTGGATGTGATGAGTTATCTTATGGGTCATGCTTTGAAACGCTCTTAAACTAAGGACTAGTGATGGCCAAGAATATATGTGGGGCAACTATGACTAAGAGGTTAGCATGTTTTGTGGAGCTATTAGTAGTTAGTAGCGATGAGTTTTCTTTCCTTTTTACTTTGTTTTAGAAATAATTTCAAAAATCACAAATATCTTCTCTTCTATGTTCCCACTCCTTCGTGTTTCACTGCACTATTCTCTTTCCACTTTTTATTTTATTTTCTTTTCATTCTTTAAAACATAGAAGAATCGTTAACACACACGTGAATAGACCGGTAAAGCTTCTATCGTGCGCGGTTTCGACCCGCTTGGCCTCTATGCTTTAACGGAAGTATCGAGGAAGCCAAAGCACGCACTGTTAATTGATTTTAAAACATACACTTTTCGTGCGCGATTTTTCCTCGATCACGTCTCTTGAAATTGGTTTTGAGATTCAATGAAGGTTTATATTTTCTTAGTCAAATCGGATTTTTCTTCTATGAGTTGATCTTGATAAGGAGTATATGAAGCTGGATGTTGGTAAGATGGTTGCCCATATGACTCGGGGAATTGTATCCCCACTGACTCTGTGAAGAGTTGAGATAATTTATTCCAGTCTTGTTCATAATATTGGGACTTGGCATATATTGATTCGGATAAGACCAATCCAGTATACTTGATTGGTTTGAGTAATGGAATGCCGGGTTGGTAATATCCGAGTCAAAAGAGGTCGGGGTGAAGTATGGATCACTATATGCATTGGAATAATTGTAATTGTAATTCATATCACAAAGATGTCAAAAAATAAATAAACAAATAAACAAACAAAAGAAAGAAAACTCTAGCCTAAGTTAGGGTAGACCTTGGACCTAGATGACTCCTAACTGGTTAGACTGTCTACGGAAGGTATATTGTAGTAATCTGACCACAAGTTAATCGGACAAGTAGGGGCAAGACCAGTGGGAGGTATTCGTGCCTAAGCAACGAGCCTAATTATGTCAAACCACTGTTCTTCAAGGTTTCGCCTCTCAATCCCAATCTTTGACATTGATTTGACAAGAGTCAAACTCTAATAAGTTTCCCCTTAGGTCAGTCTCCTATTTGAGTTTGAGATGTCCCTAGGGCCAACATTTACTCAGTTTTAGTTAGGCTTGGTCAATGAGTGAGGAGATGGTTTATAGGCTAGGGAGGGAAATAACTTGCCCACCTTATCTTGTTTAAGGATATGCCCTTTATCGATTTAGTGCAACTTATACATGTATATAGAAAGTAATGTTGGCCCAAAAGGTTACACTCTCTATTTGCTTAAGTTTTGATGATAACAAAACACATAGAAGTTATTTGGTACTAATAAGTTGTTTAAAATGAGTTTCAGGTTTGTACTAGTCATGATGGTCTTATTAAGCATATTGCAAGGATAATGGCGCTAAAAGGCAAATGACGCAAGAGGACGTTTTCATAGGAGAGAAGGCTCTAGCTCGGCAACGCGGTTCAGAGACACCTTCCTATAAAGTTTTTATATTTTTAGTTTGTTAAAGAATAGTATATACGTTTAAAGCTCAAATACACACACATAAATTCAATACGTTTGGTTTTTGATTTAATCGGTTTTGGATTTCAAGTACATATATCGGGTTTTGGATTTGAACCAGTTTTAGTTCTGCTGATCTGCTTGACACCCTTTTATAGTTGTTATCATAACTTTTTATTCTTATATTCAAATAACATGATTTAACTTGCATTTCAAAGATAACTTTCAGATCTAAAATTCTTATTTCAATAATCATTTTCAGATTCAAATTTTAAAGATGTCAAATATTTGGTTGAACTCTGTTCTTGTTCTGAAAATAGCTTACAGTTTCTTTTTGACACCTGTCAGTATTTTATTGATAACTTTTTAATACAAATTGATATTGAGTTGATTTTAGTTGCATTAAAATGAAGACTTAAAGATCTACAAATTATTCCTACATACCTAATTCTGAATTCGGACGTTTACAGCCTGAAAAATGTGCTCAAAGTTGACCAATCTGCCAGATTGGCAGTAATGGCTAATTTTCTGGAGGCTGATTTTTAACATGTTTTCAAAATGTGTTTAAGTTTAAATAAAACGTGGTTAGCTGTATTAGAGGGTCAATTTCTTCCTCTTATATTCAGGTAAAACTTTTCTATGTTTACTCTTCCTAAATCCTATATAAAGGGGTCATTAGGGTAGAGGTTTTCACAACAACAAATTCAAAGATCAAAAGTTTTGAGTTTCTTGAGAAAGAGCTTTTGTTTAAGTTTTGGGCTATTATTTTCAAAAGTTTTCTGAAAATTTTTGGTTCTTAAAATCTCTCTTCTATTTTTATATCACTTACAAAACTTTGAGTTTCAATCTTATATATTATTCTCTAGGGTTTTTGTAAAGAAAGTTTTCAAGAGAGAGTTTGTGGTCTTTTGATCATCCAGTGCTTATTGTAATTGTTGCTCCACTACCTCTGGACTAGAGGAGTGTGATTGAGGAGTTGGGTACTCCGGTGTGGTTGTAATTCTTTGTGAAAGTTATAGTGGTTGGAAAATCCTTCTGGGTGAAGGCGGGGACGTAGAGCTGGGTGCTCGAACCTCGGAACAAATCACTGTGTTTGCGATTGGTTTACTTGCTTTATATTCATTGCTTCATTTACTTGCTCTATATTCATTGCTACATTTACTTGCTTCATAATCATTGCTATATTGTCGATCAATACTCACACAACAAGATTGCATTACGCACCTCAAACTCTTATCTAGAGGAATCACGAGGAAGGAGTTCAGAGCCCTTCACGGGGTATTCGGCTTCTAGTCTTATTTCGGGTGATCGTTGCATCATAACATTTTTAATTTGTGCATTGATTAGCATTATCACCTATTCACCCCCCCTCTAGGTGATTTCAAGTAACACTTAAGTAATATAAACAATTCAAAAGTATTTCTATACTACATGTTATGCACATGTGTCTTTTCTTCAGTACTCTTTAACAGTAATATAAATGTAAATGTAATTAGACACATGCCCTAAATGCAAAGTCTAAACATTTTTAATATTAACAAACAACAAGTTACTGTTGAGGTTAGAAACAATATGCAAAGTATATCAAATAGAGAAATTAAAATATGCAGAAGCTAGATCATCGAATTTCAATCACCCTGCAAAAAGTTAAGGTGAGTAGTCAACTAAGATTGCCGCGAAAACACGACAATTGATGCGTTTGCGCGGCAATGCTGAATCTTCTGGGCTCTGCTTTCTAGAGCGGAGTTCAGAGACACTTATATGTACTCTGCAGTTCCTGTTTTCTTAAAATCAGTCCCTGCACACAAAAACAGAGAAGAAGGTTTAACTGTTAGTAAACTAAAATGGATTCATAGAAATCTGAATTTTAACCAGTTTTCATTTGATGTTATCTTCTAATTTGCTCTAATATTTAGCCAATCTCCTGAATATTTGTCTCAATCCTTAATTTTAATTTAAACTCATTTAAATCAAAATTTAAATAGTCTTTTGGGCTCGTTTCTTTTTCATTTCCTTTAGTAAAGGCATGCACACATTTAGACAATAAATATGATCAAATAGCAAAGTTTATCAAGATAAAATATGAGAATGTGACAATGAATATGCAATATCAGTGACCGATTACTACATTGTAAAGCCCTTTGGATTGAAGAATGCAAGGGCGACATATCAACGCGCTATGAATACAATCTTCCGTGAGCATATATGTAAAACCATATAATGCTACGTCGATGATATTGCAGTGAAAAGTCACAATAAAGGCGATCATCTTACAGATATGAAGAAAGTATTCAAAATCATGGAGCACATCAATTGAAGATGAACCTGACCAAGTCTTTCATAAGGGTAGCTAGTGGAAAATTTCTTGAGTTTGTCATGACATGTAGTGGAATTTATCTTGACCCGAAAAAAGTCCGCTCCATCCAGAAATACCTCTAAGAAATCTCGAAGAACTCCGAGGGTTGCAAGGATGATTGGCTTACATTTGAAGATTTATATCAAATCTTTTAGGATATTGCCAACCCATAACCAAGTTGGTGAAGAAAGGAGTTTCATTCACTTGGGACAGTCCTTGCCAGCAAGCGTTTGAGAAAATCAAAGAATACCTCACATATCCACTTGTTCTTATAATATATATCAGAGCTATGAATCATTCTTTGAGAGCTTTGCTAGCCCAAAATGATGACCAAAGACATGAGCAAGCAATCTATTACTTGAGCAAAACTATGATCGAGTCTGAACATCGTTACAACCCGGTCGAGAAAGAATGTCTAGCTCTGATCTTTGCCATCTAGAGATGCGAAACTATCTTGTGGGATAGCACATTTATGTCATCTCTAGAGTTAATCCTCTGCGGTTGCTCATGACAAGACCATCATCGCTAAACTACAGATTGGCGAAATGGGCTACTTTGCTCCGCAAAACAAGATACAATTCATGCCACAGAAGATAGTCAAAGGTCAACCCGTGGCGGATTTCTTGGCTGACCATCTAGTCACTAGATTCTCCAAATTTTATGATGATCTCTCAGATGAAATTGCTAAGTTTGTATGACCCACGCATCCCCAGAAGAAAAGTATGGCAACTATTTTTCGACGACGCGTCAAGAACAGGTCCTAGACGAAATATCATAGCATGAATAGGGTGGAACTAGTGTCCCCACATAACTACGTAATTCCTCACGCATTTTCATTAACCAAGTCGTGTTCTAATAATGTGGCGGAATACAATTTTCTGTTGATCGGAATGCAACTTGTAAAAGAGATCGGCGTAAAGCATCTGGAAGCGTATGGTGACTCTAAGCTCATCGTCAATCAAGTCCGAGGAAAGTATGAAGTCCAATATGAAGACTTAGTGCCCTACCACAACACGACTATCGATATGGCTGAGAAGTTTAAAAAACTTCTACATCGATCATGTACCTCGGTAACAGAATGTGCATACGATGCACTGACATCAGTTGCTGCCTCACTAGCTTTTCCAACCGAAGCAACAGAAGAAGTACTTTGTCCACAGTCATGATTTGCACTGTCTGAAATTCGCCCTTGAAGGCAGTAAAACATTAAGAGGAGAAGAAGTTAAAGAGGTTCTCGAGACTTCAATAGGTCCAGAACCCAGTGAATGGTGATTTCGTTTATCGACTTTGTCATATATGGCATATTGTCGGACGAACCTTAGGAAGCAGGTGCAATTAAATGAAAAGCTCCTCGATTCTATTACAATGCGATCACACGAATATTATCGCCGGTCGTATGATGGAATCCTACTCTGCTGCCTTTCACACAAAGAGGCACAGGGGGCACTCAGAGAAGCTCATGACGGCAGGTGCGGGGCTTACCAACCTGGACCTAAACTTGGAGACCGACTCCGAAGACTTGGCTACTACTGGCCGAAGATGGTTTCTGACACTATCGCTTAAGCTAGGCGGTGTCACGCTTATCAGATTCATGGTGAATTCATACATCAAGCATGATTGAGTTTCTACCTGCACAAAGAAAATATAGAATTTTAGAATTGAAGAATAGAAGTGAGCAAGTTCACATTTCTACCGCTATAGCAAGTGGCTATGCGGGTCGGGATCCACAAAGAGGGACTTGCGATGGAAGTGTGTTGTAAGTCTCTTTTAAGTTCACTTAAAATAGTTAAAAATTCTTCTTTTTTCTTTAAAAAGAAAAGGAAAATATAGTTATGTTAATTTGGAGAAAGTGGTAGATAGGAGGAGATGGTGATTTAGAAAAAATAAAAAGTAAAGTTTATACAAAGAAATAAAAAGAGTAAAGAGAGTTGGTGATTGGAAGTGTGTTCTGCACTAAGAAGTTAAAAGAAAAAATAAAGAAAATTTACTTACTTCTTAAGATAGAACTCAATCCTCCATCCACATTACATCATCAAGAACTTCGACAGGCAAGCATGAAATGATACAGATTTTAAGGAGGAATCCATCATCATGAGCTACCAGTGGCACTCGCAAAGGCAAGACAATACCGATGCTATAAGACTCACTTGGATTATTATCAAGATCAAAAAGAAGACAAGTAGTAAAAGAAGAAAAATATCATAAACAAGTTACCTTTTGATTGTATGGAGAAATGATGAAAGAAAGGAGAAAGGTTACATCGGTATCACTCTCAACATAAATCTCTCTCTTACTTACATGAACCTCAGTCTATCTTATGTTTACAAAGAATAAAAATTACATTAAAAGAAATGAAAACTTACACTAAACTAGAATGAAAACTAGCCTAAGAATCTATCTCTGCCTAATCATCCCCTGTGGCCTAAGAAATCCTAATATTTATAAGAAAAAATGCAACGAGGGAGAGCGTATGAAGATAGGGGGAGCAAATGCTCCTCGTAACTTAACTAAATTGTCAAGAAAATGCAGCCAAATGCGGCCTGGGTGTGGCCAGATGGCCACACCCGGGGGTGCAGCTCCCTGTTGCCTCCTTTTTCCCTTTATCCAATAATATTTCAACTTTGAGCGCTGGATTTGACGTAACCTCTTTTGATTTTCAACTTTAACCAAATTGATTTGTAAAAATTTGATTTAACTGGTTTTTTAACTGGTTTTATCTCTTTGATTTGCTCTGATTTGCTCCGATCCTTGATTTGATTTAACTCAAAATTAAATCAGAATTTAAATGGGCTTTTGGGCTCATTTCTTCTCCATCTTATTTGGTGGAGGCCCGGAACATATAGATAATTAAATAGCAGAGTTTATTAAATAATAAATATGGGAATGAGACGATAAATATGCAATATCAGTGACCGATCAAATCACCAGGTCATCTTCACCCAACTCTTCTTCATGGTCATTTGAGATGTGGGGAATGGATATCACTGGATCCACTAGTCCACCAGCATCCAAAAGACATTGGTTTAGCTTAGCTATAACTGATTACTTCTCAAAATGGGCGGAAGTTATCCCCCTAAAGGAGGTAAAGACGTCTGATGTAATTAAGGTCATCAAACATCACGTGATATGCCGCTTTAGCATACCTCGACGAATCATTCATGATAATGGACCCTAATTCATCAGCCAAACATTCTAAAAATTTGCAACAAATTCAGAATTCAAAATATGTTTTCGACGACTTAATATCCAACTGCCAATAGCCTTGCGAAAGCTTTCAATAAGATTATTGGAAAACTTCTCAAGAAGTTTTATCTCAAAAGTCAACGCGACGGGGACAAGAAGTTAGGTGATTGCCTTTGGGCTTACTGCATTATGGTGAGTGATTGTAAACATTTTTTGCATATCTGTTATTACATTCCTACATCTATCTTGTAAAAAATCCTGCTAATTTCTTGTCTTAATGACTTATTTTGCAGGTTTGTCTTAATGAAGGGAGAGAAGATAAGACCAAATAAAATACAGTTAAATTCTAATTTAATTGGATCAATTTGGTTAACTAAAAATAAAGCCTAAATAAATACAGTTAAAATCAGATTTAGAAGAAACAATTTGGTTAACTCGAAGAATCAAAGAGATGAGGAAAATCCAAAAGTCCAAATGCAACCTTATCAATATACAAAGGGATATCTAAAAGATTGGATGTATATTCAGAAGATTTAAGGGATAAAATAAAAATTTATTTCCAATCTTATCTCCAACCTTATCAGAAGATCTTTTCTGTTGGGTAAGAGATTTTGCCCTTATCTTCATACGCTCTCCCTTATCCAGTTTTGGCTATAAATATCTGCATTTTTGAAGGCAAAGGGATACCATTGAGCAGAGATAGACTTTAGGCTAGCTTTTTTCTTTAGTTTAGTTTAGGGTTCTATTTATCTCTTTATGTAATTTTCTGATTTATTCATTTAACTTAAAGGAGAGAAGAGTTTCATGGGAGAATGAGAGTGAAGCTTGTACTGAGAGTGACACCGATGTAAGTATTCTTCTTTCTTTCATTGTTATTCAATTAAATCAAAAGTAAGATTTTCTTTATTCTTGTTTTTGTTGCTTTCCTCTGAGGCGTATTGTAAATCTAAATGAAACCTATAGCATCGAAATTGTCTTACCATTGCAAGTGCCCTTGATGGTTTATGGTGATGGATAACCATTTCTATTTTTTTTTGCTTGCATTTTAATTCATAGTTTAATATGGGAATGGAAAAGATCCTATACGTAATGCTTTTCTCACCTTCAAGGTAAGGTAAGTGTTTGCAAAGAATCCAAGGTAAGCAAGCGTTAAAGAGGTAAGTACACTTTACTTTCTTTTTTTTCTTTTGATTAGTGTAAGAAAACGATTTCAAAACCCACACTTTCTTTACTCTTTTTATTTCTTTTCTTTAACTTAGTTTTCCATTCTCCAACAATCACCATCATCTTTTATCTACCACTCTTTTCTAAATTAACACAGATTTTTTTCCTTTTCTTTATAAAAACAAAGAAGAACTTTAATCATTTTAAGTGAACTGAAAGAGAACTTACAACACACTTTCATCGCAAGTCCCTCCTTGTGGATCATGACTCACATAGTCACTTACTATCGCAGCAGAATTGAGAACCTTGCACTTCAATTCTTCATTTTGAAAATTCAGTATTTTTTGTGCACAGGTTTAGACTCAATCAAATTTTGGCGCCGTTGCCGGGGAGGGATGGTAAGTTTTTCTTTCAATTTACTGAATTGGTTAACTTTTTCCTTCTCTGTTTTTGTGTGCAGACTTCAAGTTCAGAAAAAGAAGCAGTGCAGTGGACATATTGCTGCTCTGTGACTCTGCCCTAGAAGGAAGAGCACCAGAGCCTCCAGTTTTCCACAGAAATGCGGCTAAAGCTTTGCTTGCACTGCAGGGGGTGAACTGCTCACTTCTATTTTTTACTAGATGGGTGACTTAAAAACAATTTACTATTTTGCACTATTTAGATTTTCTGTTTAATGCTTTGTGCACACTGTACTAACTCAACAGTAATATGATGGATGTTAAATGTTAAAAATGGTTTAGACTTTACATTTAGGCACGTGTCTAATTCGTTTACCTTTTACATTACTGTTGAAGAGTGCTGGAGCTAAGGTATGTGTGTGTTGCAAGTAACTTAGGAAACACATTTGGGTGATATATATATTGCTTGAGTGTATTCATTTTTGCTACATATCTGCACACTTGCACGAAAATAATTTAAGACTTATCCTATAAACAGGGGAAGTCATTGCCCTTCCTTAGCCCAAAAACTATCTCCACACTCACTAACTAAGCCTAACTAAGATTGAGTAAACGTTGGCCCTAGGAACATCTCGGACTTAATAGGAGACTGACCTAAGGTGGAGAGAGTTTGACTCAAGCCAAATCGGTGTCAAAGGTTGGGGATTGAGAGGTGAAACCTCGAAAAATAGTGGTTTAACATAATTAGGCCTATTGCTTAGGCACGGATACCTCCCACTGGTCTTGCTCCTACCTGGTTGATTAACTTGTTGTCAGATTGCTTCAATATACTCCATGTGGATAGTCTAACCAGTTAGAAGTTGTCTAGGTCAAAGGTCTACCCTAACTTAGGCTAAATTTTTCTTTTTTTGTTTGTTTGTTTGTTTTTATTTTTGACATCTTTGTGATATAGATTACAATTATAATTATTTTAATGCATATAGTGCCATACTTCACTCCAACCTCTTTTGACTTAGATATTACCAACCTGGTATTTCATAACTTTAACCAACCAAGTATATCGGATTGGTCTTATCCGAATCAATATATGCCCAAGTCCTAATATTATGAATAAGATTGGAACAATCATCATCACTATTCACCGAGTTAGTGGGGATACGACTCCCCCAAGTCATTTTATTAACCACCTTATCAACATACCTCTTTTCTTGAACAGCTAATATAGGAAAAATCTGATTTCGAAAAAAGGATGGATGCCTTGAATGACAAACTTCTAGAAGCTTTGCACGAGTCTAAGCGACAAGTTCAAAACATAACGGACTCCCATTCCCATCAAAAATTTCAAATCCAAGATCATTACTCCATTTTTCAAGTCCCACAATAAGAAGAAGAACCTACTATTGACGCTCTAAAAAGATAAAACTCTCAGACTTTTCTTCAACAGGTCTGATCAAATATCTAGCCTCGCAATCAAAATTGCTAAAAGGGGCGAAGCCTAGCTTCGCACGAAACTTCCATTAGCCCCGCCAAAGGCTAACCTTAAAGCTGCACTAGAAGCTTCATTCCTAACTTCGCCGGAAGAAGGAATAATCCAGCTCCGCTCTGAGCTGAATTTTTTGCTTCGCTAGAAGCTCCACCCCAGCTTCGTTGGAAGAGGGGAGGGTTCAGCTCCACTATGAACTCAGTACTAGCTTCGCATGAGGCTACGAAGGTAACTTAGCCCGAAGAAGAGGCTTCTCACTTGGCTCCGCATCGAGCTTTACCTGGTCATCAATTGACCATTTCAAAATCCCATGAGGGATTAATAGGTGGATCCCATTAATTTAGTGGGATTAATGCCACTATAAGTGGGCAGTTACACCCGCCCACTTCGTCCCACATTAAGTGGAGACAACTAAGCCACTATGGCTAATAATAGTTCGCATGAACTTATTAGCTTCGCTTGAAGCTCGCAGCTAGCCTCGCGGAAAAGATATTTTTAGCATCACGTGAAGCTAAAGACTGATTCAATCTTGCTGGATTCAAGGGGCAGTTACACCCTTATTTTTGCTATAAATAGCCCTTTGCCAAGAGGGGATAGGGGTGGAAAATCTTTGACAGAGATTAAGAAGAGACCTAGAGCAAAAGTGTCTTTTCGCTTTCTTGCTTCCAACACTTCGAGTTGCTTACAAAACCTCAGAGATTCAGTTCTCTTTCATTCAGGGTTTCAATATGCCTTCTATCTTTGAAGATTTTTAAAACCAAGCGGGAAGGAAATTCTATTGAGGAGGCAGCTTGGCCACCTGACCGATTGCATCGTCAAAGGGATAAAGTGATCGCGTGCTGATCAGATTCTTACCGGCATACTTTCCCAGAAATATTCAGAGGAGATCTATCTGTTATTTCTTTTCTTTTTGAGAATTACTTATAATTTCACTTCTCAATTCTTTTTTTGTAAGTTTTTTTCCTGATCAATTTTCAATGGAAGACAAGATGGTGACTCCGCTGGGGACTTCAGTCTTCTTCTGCAACAAGGAGATGTTGTCGCAATGCAACGGTCAAAATGTTAAACCCGTTATTATTGGAAACTTGGTCATCCACTTTAACCAAGAAAAGTTCAAGGAACTCCTCTCTGGGAGTAGTCCAGCACGACATGCACAAAAGCACAGGAAGGTCTCTGTAGCCAAAGCTCCAGTGGCTATAGAGCAGAAATCACCCAAGGCTTTAGTAACCGCGTGTAAAAGGGGCGAACCTCGCTCCAACACCCCTCAGTCTCAACCGAGGCTAAAGGCGTCTCACGTGAAGCCCAACAGGTTCCTGGCGAACCTAAGGCTATTCA
This sequence comes from Agave tequilana, assembly GCA_038442645.1. Taxonomy (NCBI): domain Eukaryota; kingdom Viridiplantae; phylum Streptophyta; class Magnoliopsida; order Asparagales; family Asparagaceae; genus Agave; species Agave tequilana. The sequence goes on from JAVJIF010002273.1 coordinate 45,264, forward strand.
GACCATGCAGGTGTGGAAGGCAAAGCAGAAGGGTCCGCGTGAAGCTTTAGGAGAAGCTGTTGTACAACTTTGCGTCTCACGCGAAGACAAGGGCAAGATTTCCTTAAATTTTGGCAGCATTATTGATGCTAGCCGCGAGGCTGATTTCGAACCATAAGGGCACGAACTTCTACTGTCTTCACCCAACCCGAGAGCACTGGTTCCTAGTGTAAACTTCGCCCCTATGGGCGGAGTTAAGGAAGTGTCCCTAAGTACTGATGGCGTTGCTAACGCAGCTCTAGTATCTAAGGGTACTAACAAAATTTCTAACCGTGAGGCTGAAGCACTCTGCAGTGCTAAGTATCTTCGTCGTAAGGTAGAGAACAAAGCACTACTTCGTGCTAAAAGCGAAGTTGCCATGACTTCACTCCCAAAGTCTTCTGACGTTAAGTTCGCACCTGGCGGTGGAGTTACACGTATAACTCTGCCAAGCGAAGTTAATATAACTGATTAATTGGTCTACAATTCTGCATTATTATATCGCATTCCTTACCGATTTATGAATAAAATGTAAGTCTAAACTGTGTTTGGTCTCTCTTGCAGATAATCAAGAGTCTAAGGGTAAAGGAGTAATAAGAACTTAATAAAACCCATTTTCGGGTAATTAAATTCAGATTTCTTGGAGGCCAAGTAAGGGAGCTTCTAGAAGATGCATTGAACCTAAACCCTTACGCACGTCAGACATATATCCGGGCAAAAATACCCGAATCTGGATATACTAGGAAGGTCCTCGAAGCCAGGAGAATGTCCTCACCAAAATCAGGGACCTAAGTCCCTGGTTTTGCCGCGAAAACGCAACAAATGCCACGTTTCCGTGGCAATGTGGTGGGCCCACTCGTCGATTTTCGACGTGTGGCCTCGTCTCGTCTTCTGGAACCTCCTTTTGCCTATAAATATGGCAGGGTTTGGCCGAAACGCAAGCAGATTGAAAAATAGGCTAGGTTTTCTATGTTTTAGAGTAGTGTAGGTGTTCTTCTTCTTTCTTTTGTATTTTTATTTCATTTTTAGATCATGTATTAGGGCTGAGAGATTCAGAGAGAGAAAGAGACGGATTGATGTAATAGATGGTGATAATCTATATAAAGGTGTCTTCTTTCTTCTCCATTGTAATCTTCTCCATCTTTTACATGATGCTTAGCTAAATTTTCTTCTCATGACAATCTAACTACTAACCACTAACCATCTAACCACTTACTTGATAATCCACATGAATCTAATAGCCTCTACAAGGCCTTACTCTTGCAAGAGCCATTGATGGCTCATGATGATGGATTCTAACATTCTAACATTTCTAACACCTAAACCACTAACTTGTTTGGCGTAATTAAGGCCTGTTGCTTACGTACGGATACCTCCCACCCTATTTTACTCCTACCTGGCCGATTAGCTTGTGGTCAGATTCATACAACAACCTCCCCGGGTAATCGACCAGTTAGGAATCGTCTAGGTCTAGGTCAACCAGAGTATAGGCTTGGTTTTGACTTTTTCTTTCTTTCATTTGTTTGTTCGCTTTTTCTTTTTTGTTTGTGATTGTTTGTGAAATGAAATTCAACAATAACAGTTCTTCCAATCCTAATATGAATCCATATTTCATACCAACTCCATTTGTTTCGGATAATTCCAACCCAGTTTTTTACAATATGAACTAACCAAATACACCGCGTTGCACTTATCCGAATCAATACAACCCATACCCTAATCTTATGACTATAATTTCAAAAATAATTTCAACTGGTCACAGATTCAATGGGGATTCACCTCCCCCGAGTCAAATTTTTCGCCACCTTGCCCACAATTTTCACAATTTTCACAATCTTTATCCCCAATTTTGCTTCTTATACTCCTTTTTCTGGACCTCCCATTGAAGAAAAATCTGAGTTCGAAAAAGTATAGAAGCCATACAAGCCATGCTTGAGTCCCAACAAAAGAAGCTCAATTCACCAATTTCACATTATTTTCATGATTCATCCTCAGTTTCACCTATTCAAAATGATCAATCATCTGCCTTGAAAACGAGTATGAAATGCTTTAGTGAGTCTGAGCTTCAATCTCAAAATATGTTGGACTCACAATCTTCACTATCTTTCCAAAACCAAGATTCTTATACTCCATTTCTGGACTATTCACTTGAAGAAAAATCATATCTAGAAAAGAGAATAGAAATCTTGCAGGAGTCTGTGTTATAATTTCAAAAATCTTCTCAGTCTATTGATAGGTTAGAAACACAATTAAGTCAATTGGTCAACATTTATAGGAATGAAGAAACTCTCTCTTATCAAGCTTTGACCAATTCAGATATCTCTAATTCTATCGATTTGACCTAGGACTCTTGTTGTTTTGGAAACCAAGATCCATATACTCCTTTTCTAGAGCATCCACTTGAAGAAACATCACATCTAGAAAAGAGTATAAAAATCTTGCAGGAGTCTGCGCTGTAATTTCAAAAATCTTCTGCCCAGTCTATCAATAGGTTGGAAACACAATATCAATTGGTCAACATTTATAGGAATGAGGAAACTCTCTCTTATCTACCTATGACCAATTTAGATATCTCTTACTCTATTGATCTGACCCAGGACTCTTGTTATTTAGGGAACCAAGATTCAATTTTAGCACACCCATCTGAACTTGTCCAAACTTTAAATGTTGAAAATCCCATTGACATTTTGGCAAGTTATCCTTTTCCTGAGATTGAACTTGAGCATGAATATGATCATGAACCTCAACTTGGTAATTCAGTTTCACTGCCTGAGTCCATAATGACTGAGGTGTTTTTACATGATTTCAGGCTTTTTTCTGAGTCAACATTGGATCCTGTGCCTATCCATCGTGAAATTGAATCACCAATCTTTTATGATCAATAAATTGAACTTGACCAATTTCATACTTTTGAATGTCCCGTTGACATATTGGCAAGTTCTCATTTTTTTGAAATTGAACTCAGATAAGAATGTGACTTTGATCCTCAAATTTGTGATCCAGTTCAAATTTTTGAATCAATATTGACTCCAGTTTTGTTACCCAAATTGATCAACATTTTAGAGTTAGTTTTGGTTCCCATACCTGTCATTCTTGAACTTGAATCACCAATCTCAGAGAGTCACATTCCATTATAGGAAAATGAATGTGGATTAGAATTTCAACTTCTTGATTTGGACCCATTCCTGAACTAATTTTAACTCCTAAACCTTTACTTGACTTAAGTCAAATTCCTGAGTCGATATTAGTTCATGTACTTCCTGAGCCAAATCAATCATTCCATCTTTTTATACTCTATTTTGGGACAAAGGTGTTGATAAAATTGACTCAGAAATTATTTTGAAATTTTGAAAATTAGATGGGGTAAAATTCTTAATAAAACTCATTCATATATACATCATAATAATGGGTTGTATTATAGACACCTCTGGTGGGTTCCTCTCGACTCCACGTAAATTGGATTGGGCCGCGTTTCTTGGACCAATCAGACCATCACCGGAACCACCACCTTGAGGTGATTTTTCCTTCCCTCTCTATTTGTTTCATGCATACATACATCATGATGCATTGATGACAATGCATGAGATAAGTGTGGGGGAGGGTTTACTAACGTAGAGTTTTTACATTTCTTTATTTTACACTTTTTTAGGATATCTTAGAATTTTCCTTTGTATAGAATTTTTTCCTTTTTTTAAAAACTTTTTAAAACAAGAGACAAAGTTTTGATCTATTTTTAAGAAAATTAAGATGATCTTAGAAATTAAGGAAGCTTGAATTATGACATCTTAAACCTAGTCAAAATAATGGATCTTGTTTAAGATTATAGGATAAGTAAGATAAATTAGAGAGATAATTTTATCGTGAATTTTTTACCTTAGATAGTATGTACTTCACACTTACACATTTTTGGATGGAAACAAAAACCTAAAATGCCAAAAAGCAAAAAATAAATTAAGAAAATATATGGTATAAATGAATAAAAAATCAATTATTAAGCTGGATAATTATGCCTCAAGAAGCATGATTATTCACGCCTAAAGGTGGTAATAAAGAATAAATAATCCCTCTTAGTTTTGTGATCTTGTTTACTCGAGTCCTTAAACCCGAGGGATGTTTTATCATCTAGTGCCCTAAGACCGTCCGGTCTGAGAGTCATCGATTAAAGGCTCACTACCCAAGTAAACTATAAAGCCTAAGAAAACTAAGGAAAAAAGAAAAAGAAAAAGAAAAATATATATATAAATAATGGCTTAATGGTTAGAGTTAAGTCCCAAAAATCTTCACTATCACAAAGTATATATTCTCTAGGTTTTATGAAGGATAAATAATCAATCCATTACCTTAATTGAAGACAAGATCTTGCATAGAGATTAAGTTTAAGGAAGACTAATTTTTGGTGGACTTATGACCTTAGAACGCTTATATTTTTGCAAAAATATTTCGTAAATTTGTCTCTCTTTCAAAATGTGTTTTCAAAATACTAACATTTGTCTTATTTCTTTATGGATTTTGTAGGTGCAATCCGCTGAAAACCCTCAGGAGATAAAACTCCTCCTCTAGGGGAAACTTAGAGGTTTAACGGCTTGTTGCACATGCTCAGTGCAATCGCGTCACCTGCAAAAGTGGTGTAATAACATTTGTAGTATAGTTTCTCTTTTCTTGTTTTGCTCGGGACGAGCAAAAGAAAAGTGTGGAGGTGTGATTAGTTTGCAGTTTTGCATTATTATATCGCATTCCCTACCGATTTATGAATAAAATGTCAGTCTAAATGTGTTTTGGTCTCTCTTGCAGATAATCAAGAGTCTAAGGGTATAGGCGTAATAAGGCTTAATTAAACCCATTTTTGGGTAATTAAATCTGATTTCTTGGAGGCCAAGCAAGGGAGTTTTTAGAAGATACATTGAACCTAGACCTTGCGCGCGTCAGACAAATATCTGGACAAAAATATTCAAATCCGGATATACCAGGAAGGTCCTTGAAGGCAGGAGAAGGTCCTCGCCAAAATCAGGGACCCAAGTCCCTGGTTTTGTCGTGTTTCCACGGCAATGTGGTGGGCCTACGCGTCAATTTCGACGTGTGGCCTCGTCTCGTCTTCTGGAACCTCCTTTTGCCTATAAATATGACAGGGTTTGGCTGAAACGCAAGCAGATTGAAAAATAGGCTAGGTTTTCTATGTATTAAAGTAGTGTAGGTGTTCTGTTGGCCCAAAAGGTTATACTCACCATTTATATACGTTTTGATGATGACAAAACATAAAAAAGCTATTTGGTACGAATAAAGATTCTAGAATGAATTTCAGGTTTGTACAAGTCTTGATGGCTTTAAGCATGTTGCAAGGTTAATGGTGCTAAAAGCATGTTGTAAGGTTAATGGCGCAAGAGAACTCTTTCATAGGAGAGGAGGCTCTAGCTCGGCAACGCGGTTCAGAGACACCTTCCTATATAGTTTTTTATTTTTGTTAGTTTGTTAAAGATAGTATATAGTGTTGAAGCTCATTTTCCCACACACACAAAATTGCACGTGTTTTCGAAAGATTATTTTTGTCGCTTGTGTAAAATACTTTAATAGACCTATTTCAGTATTTGCAAACTCAGTTACTGTATTTTACAAAGTTTTGACAAAAATCATTTTTGAAAATAAACATATCTTCAAAAATATTTCCTCAAAAATTTTCTGTTTTGACCTGTTGCGGTCGACCAGCTCTTTTACAGTTCAGAACGGTCGACTGCAGTTCTGACCGTTGGGTGCGTGCATGTGTGCACGTTATCCGGTCAACCGGGCGGTCGACCGGACCCCATGTTGGGCGACCGGGCGGTCGACCAACTGACTGCACCCAACTCTCTGTTTGGGACGGTCGACCAGGCGGTCGACCGGAGCCTGCCAACGGTCAAAAGTTTTTGAAAAACCGGTCGACCGGCCGGTCGACCGTGAGTGCTTTTTCAGCCAAACGGCTAGTTTTTTAAACATATTTTAAAACGTGTTTTTAATCTCAAAACGTGATTTTAGGCTGGTTTTGGGTCTTATCCTTCCTGATTAGTCAAAATTAGTATTTATCCTTTAATCTCTGCCTATATCCTATAAATAGGGGTGGATGGGGTTGAGGAGAAACACAACAACATTTGCAAAGAAATCAAAGTTTGAGTATTCTTGAAAGAAGTTTTTATTCTCATTTTTTGTGCTCTAATCTCTAATTTTTCTCTGAAGTTTTTGAATCAATCTCTCTTCTACTTTGTTTTATTTTTCACTTACAAACCTTGAGCTTCAATCCTATATATTATTCTCTAGGGTTTTGTAAAGAAAAGTTTTTCAAAAGAGAGTTTGTGGTCTTTTGATCACTAAGTGATTATTGTATTTGTGACTCCACTACCTTTGGACTAGAAGAGTGTAATTGAGGAGTTGGGTACTCCTTAGTGGTTGTAATCCTTTGTGAAAATTCTAGTGGATCGAAAATCCTTCTGGGTGAAGGAGGGGACGTAGAGCTGGGTGCTCGAACCTCGAAACAAATCTCTGTGTTTGCGATTGGTTTACTTATGTTGTTTACTTTCTATTCATTCATTCTTATATTGTCGATCTATACTCTCACAACAAGATTACATTGCGCACCTCAAACTCTTATTTAGAGGGATCACGAGGAAGGAGTTCAGAGCCCTTCACGGGGTATTCGGCTTCTAATCTTTCTTTGAGTGATCATTGCATCATCTCATTTTTAAATTAGTGCATTGATTAGCATAATCACCTATTCACCCCCCTCTAGGTGATTTCAATTGGTATCAGAGTTAGAACTCTAGTTTTTGGCTTCACATCCTTAGACAGATCTTATAAATTGATAATCACTATTTTCATATCTTCATTCATACACTAGTAAAGATGGCCGATAACATTAAGACCCCTCCCAAATTTGATGGACTCAACTTTCCCATATGAAAAGTTAGGATGAACATTTTTTTACAATCTATAGGCAGCCGAGTTGCTAAGTCTTTGACCAAGCCTTTTAGTGAACCCGTAGGTGAGGAGGACACTTGGTCTTCTTACCTCCAAGGAAGTTGATGCTAATTCGAAGGCTCAAAATGCCTTACTTTTAGCATTGAATGAGGATGACTTAACACGGGTTATCCATTGCAAGTCCGCCTATGAGATTTGGCAACACTTATTGGTCACTCATGAGGGAACATCACAAGTCAAGAGAGCTAAAATTGATCTATTGCGTTCCCAATATGAATGCTTTAAAATGCAAGAAAATGAATCTATTGATGATATGATTACTAAGTTTACTAAAATCACAAATGCTCTTGCTTCTCTAGGTGATGAAATCAACAACGACCAAAAGGTGCGTAAGGTGATTCGTGCTCTCCCTTCATCATGGGAAATCAAAGCTACCACCTTGAAGGAATTGAATGACAAAGACAAGATGGAGCTCATAAGTCTTATTGGAAATCTTAAGACTCATGAGATGGAGAAAAAGGCAAGAGAAGAAGCGGCGCCACAAAAGAAAAAGTCTATAGCTTTCAAGTCTACCTTCACCAACTACGATGATGAAGAAGATGAAGAAGATGATGAAGAGCTATCTCTTCTTGTGAGAAATGTAAAAAGAATATACCACAAGAATAAGCTCAACCATAGAAGGCGATGGGAAGGGAAGGAGGAGAAAAAGATCACGTGCTACAACTGTCAGAAACCCGGACACATCAGGCCGATTGTCCAGATTTCAAGAAAAAGATATCTTCCTCCTTGAAGCAAAAGAAGCCGTTTGTAAAGAAGATGTTGAAAGCCACTTGGGATTTGGAAAGTGAATCCGAAGATGAAGTTGACACGGCAAATGTGTGTTTCATGGCAAACACATATAAAGTAACTACCGAACCATATGATGATGATAGTGAAATAAGTAAAGAATTGTTATTACAAGCTTTCATTGAACTTTCAGAAAGTTTTGATTCTAAAAAGGAAGATTGTTTAAAATTGACAAAAGAAAATGAAATGCTTAAAAATTAAATTGCTATTTCTTCAAAAGAAAAGGATGAATTATCCTCTACTCTTATTTCAACACAAAGAGACTTTGATGTCTATAGAGTTGCTTGCAAAGATAAATATCCTAAAATTGATGAAAATGAGTTTTCTATGTTAAAAACTAGAATAAATGATTTAGAAAATGTTTTAAAAGAATGTGCTTTCAATAATACTAAATTAGAAGAATTGTTTTCAAAGAAGCACATTTATACTCCACATATTAAACATGATAAAATATCTCATGCTAAAACTCCACATGTTCATCATGCCAACACATCACATGTCAATCATGCAAAAACACCCCATGCACACAAATCACATGTTAATAAATCACATGCTCATTATGATTTTAAATATGGAAGAATTTATAAATATACTTATTGTGGCCAAAATGGTCATTTAGCTAAATTTTGTTATGATCATATAAATAGTACCAATAATCATGTTTGGGTTCAAAAAACTAACGCATTAGGACCCAAGAAAATATGGGTACCAAAATCAAGCTTTAAATTATTTGATATAGGTATACACCAAGACTCAAAGACGTAAGGAGCGGTGATACTTTGATAGTGGTTGCTCAAGGCATATGATATGGGACATCAACAATTTCGCAACCCTATCGAGGTACGTTGAAGGTGGCACCGTCACCTTCGGAGATGACTCCAAGGGCACCATCATCGGTATAGGTAACATTAAGATTGGTGCATCTCTTTTAAATGAAAATGTAGTTCTTGTTGATGGGCTTAAACATAATTTACTCAGTATTAGTCAACTATGTGATCGTGGTCCCAAAATTGTTTTTGATGAATCTTCTTGCAAAATTTTTTATTGTAAAACCAATGAATGCATTCTCACTGGATTTCGTGAAAATAATGTCTACATTATTGATATGCTTAATTTGGATTGCACTACAAAATGTTTAAATGCTTTTGATGAGATTTCATGGTTATGGCATAGAAGATTAGGCCATGTCTCTTTTGATCATCTTTCTAGAATAAATTCTAAGGAATTGGTGAAGGGTATTCCTTATTTGAAGTTTGAAAAACACCGCATTTGTGGTGCGTGCCAACTTAGGAAACAAACCAAGTCTTCTTTCAAATCAATCAAGGATATCATGATATCTAGGCCATTAGAATTAATTCTAATGGATCTTTTTGGACCAACTAAAACTAAAAGCTTAAATGGAAATAGATATGTTTTTGTTTTAGTCGATGATTTCTCTCGTTTTACTTGGGTTTTCTTTTTGGAACATAAAGATCAAACTTTTTTGCATTTTAAAACTTTTCGAAAAAGGGTTGAAAAAGAAAAAGGATTTGCGATTTTACGTATAAGAAGTGATAGAGGTGGTAAGTTTGTCAACCAACTCTTTATGACTTTTTGTGATGAAAAAAGAATTAAGCATGAAATGTCATGTCCTAGAACTCCACAACAAAATGGAGTAGCTGAACGGAAGAATAGAACTCTTCAAGAAATGGTGAGGACTATGATAAGTGAATACGGGCTCCCTCAATACTTTTGGGCCGAAGCTGTAAACACCGCATGCTATATATCGAACCGAATTTACTTGTGTAAAAATACTTCCAAAACTTCTTTTGAAATTTATCATTTAAGAAAAACCAAATGTTTCATATTTTAAAGTTTTTGGATGCAAGTGTTTTGTTTTGAACACTAAAGATAATTTGGGCAAATTTGAAGCTAAGGCTTATGAAGCAATCTTTGTTGGCTATTCTAGTACTAGCAAAGTATATAGAGTGTTCAATAAATCATCTCTTACTATTGAAGAATCTATGCATGTTAAATTTGAGGAATCTAATGCATTTGTTGAGAATGTTGTAGAGATTGACTCATTAGGTGAGAACATGGAGAAAATATCCTTGAAGGACTCACTCATCCAAGAAGACAAGCAAGAACCTAATGGTGAAATTCAAAAGGATGAAGTGGAACCATCACAACCACTTCCTAAAGATTGGAGATACGCCTCAAATCATCCCAAAGATCTCATCATAGGTGATGTATCAAAGGGGTAACCACTCGCTCCAAACTCCATGTTTTGTGTGGGCATTATGCATTCATATCTCATTTTGAACCCAAAAACATCCTCGAAGCCGAGGGTGACTCATATTTGTTGCTTGCTATGCAAGAAGAGCTCAATCAATTTGAGCGCAACCAAGTTTGGCATCTTATTCCTAGACCCCATGATAGACCAACAATTGGTACTAAGTAGATTTTTAGGAACAAGTTGGATGAGTCAGGTAATGTTGTTAGGAATAAGGCTAGGTTAGTGGCTGATTTAGATTCGACCTGCACACAAATACAGAATTTCAGAACTAAGAATGAAAAGTGCAAGTTACTCAATTCTACCGCAATAGCAAGTGGCTATGCGGGTCGTGATCAATAAGGAGGGACTAGCGATGGAAGCTTTTCTAGCAAGTTCTCTTTTATGCTACCAATAATGGTTAAAGTTCTTCTTTAGTTTCTTAAAAAGAAAAGAAAAATAAATTACAATGAAGTTAGGCAGAAAGTGAGAGATTGGGAAGATGGAGAAACCAGAATTGGATATGTACAATGAAATGGAAAAGGAGTGATAAAAGAAGTAGGTGTTGTTGGTGTTGGTGATCTAAACTAAAGAAATAAAAGAAAAGAAAGAAAAGATTAAAGAAATACTTACCTCCATTAGTTGATGACTTACCTGGAACCCTTGCATGTTCTACCTTACTTCGGAGGCGTTCAACGCATAAGCCATAAGATCGAGCTCAGTCCCTATTCGCATTACATCATCAAGACGAACAAGAATGAAATGATACGGAGTCTTGAGGAGGAGAACATCATCATGAAATATCGTTGGCACTCACACAAACATTGTTATACTGATGCTTCTAGATTCACTTGAATGCTCATCAAAACCAAAAGAGGAAAAGTAGAAAGAAGAGAAGGAAACAAAAGTAAAAGCAAACATAAAAAAATTATCTTTTATTACTTGCAGAAATGATGGAAGAAAGGAGGAGGTACATCAGTGTCACTCTCAACATAAGCCTCTCTCTCTTACTTACATGAATCTGTCAAAACTATACTTACAAAGAAATAAAAATTACATCAAAAGAAAACAAAAACCTACACTACAAAGAATGAAAAACATAGGTGGGGTCATGAAGTCCATGAGAGCAAACAATATGTGTGCAAATGCAAATCTAGATTAGCAAAATCAAGATCACACTCCTAGGTGGTTAAACCTAATATCAGGAGCGTAGGCTCTGATACCAATTGAAAGTACACTTAGAGGGGGGTGAATAGGTGTACGGCTAATCTATGAACAATAATGCGGAAATTAAAAACTTTAATGCAACACACTTAGTGTAACCAACGAGTGTAGCCGATTCCCAGTGAAGGGCTCTGGACTAACTCCTCTTGATTCCTCTGAATAACAGTTGAGGTGCTATATGAAGCTCTCGTGATTAAACACAAGTGAGGCACACAAACAAACACAACCAAGCATATAAGTGTGATATGACAATACGAATCAATGCAAGGCACAATATAAGAGAGAGAGAGTTAGAGAAAGTGGATCAATCGCAAACACCAAGATATGTTTCGAGGTTCGAGCACACAGCTCTACGTCCCCGCCTTCACACAGAAAGATTTCCACTAACTCGTCCACACTGGACTTCCCACACATGGAGCCTCCACTGAGGATTTGGGGCAATTACAATTGGGAGTACACAACTCCTCTCTCCAACAAATACAACCTCTACACTTAGAGGCAAGGCATTAAGCCTACACAATATCAACCTCACAAATGAGGGATAAGCACAAAGCCACTTAAACACAATCACCTCACACTTGAGGGATTCCAACACAATCTCCACCTCTCACTAGAGGGAGCCAAATACCACTTCCACTATCACCTCACACTTGAGGGATATCAACTCAATCACCTCTCACTAGAGGGATATCAGAATCAATGGAAGGTTTACAACTTGGTGATCACAAAGACCACAAAAAACTTCTTTTCCCACAAAAACAAAGATCCTAAATAGATAGGATAGTAGATAAGCTCAAGTGTGAGAAATCAAGGTGTTTGGAAATCAAAACACAAAGAAAAATACTTGGAAAATCAATTAGAATTTGATAGAAATGAAGAACAAAACAAATATCCCAAATCTCTATTTTTCTTTGATTTTTCTAACCCTTGAAAACAAATAAAGATGAATCTTTTTGCCTTAAAAACTCTTTTGAAAACTTGTATTAAAACACTTGTAAATGAGAGAAATTTTGCTCTTAAAATTCTTATCAAAAACCAACTTCAAATGGGTATTTATAGCCCCTTTGAAAATCTGCCTGTTGGCAGCTGAAAAGGGCCAGATGCCCTTCCGGTCAACCGGCCGATCGACCAGCCAACGGTCAAATTTTTGACCGTCGACCGCCCGGTCTACCGGGCCAAAGCTCACGGTCGACCGCCCGGTCGACCGCCCCCACCCGAGAGTGGGGTGACTTCAGTCGGTCGATCGCACGGTCGACCAGCCAAGCCAACTTGGCCTTTGTGCACGTCTCATGCACATCGGTCGACCAGGTCGGTCGACCAACTACTGGTCCGGTCGACCGTCCCGTCGACCACCAGAGCCTGGCAGGTATTTTTCAGGATTTAAAAACTGGTCTTTTTAACTTCAATTAATCTCATAAAATCACATAAATTTCACAAAAATCAGTTCTTGTATTATCTTTGAAATACAAATATGTGTGACAAAAATTCAACACATATTTCAAACTATTTGAATCATTTTTGTGACTTGAAAATTTTGCCTTAAACCAAAAATCGTATTTTTCAAAAATAGAATTTTTGAAATGAAAATCCGATTTTTCCAAAACACATGTAAATACAAAAACATGATATTTAAACAACTTTGAATCCTATATATATGGATAGAATCCAATACACATGAAAGGTATTATATCTATGTTTTTGACATTAATCCAAAAATAGGTTTTGTCTAAATACAAAACTCCAAAAAAATGAATAGTGTATCAAAATAAGTTTTTCTAAATAGATGAAGCATATATGTATATAGATCAAATCTAATAGACATTAAACCATGTAAACTTATTTTGATTCAATTCTATTCATGAAAACCAAGATCGGTTAAACTGAAAACCAAAACTAATAAACATGAAACTTAAAACAAGTGTGTGTGTTGTGAACTTGAGCATATCACACTATCTAATCTTTACAATGGATTTAAACTAAATCTTAACTAAACAAACCGAAGCCTTCTTGTAGAACGCCGTCTCCAAGTTGACTCGATCCAAACGCGATTCCGTGAGCTTGACTCCAACGAGTGCTAGATGTGAACTTGACGCTCGAGCTCTTGAATCACCATGTGAAAGCTCCAAAACATCTTTGTTGAAGCTAAACACCGACTAATATCTTGATCAAATATCTAAAACTAAATATCACAAGATTATTAGTAAACTAAAACTACATGAATTAATCATCATCAAAACTAGAGTGGAAGGCCTCTGGGCCAACACACCTCAGTCTAGATCACAATAACAGAACAAAATACAGTATATTGAATTGAATTGATACGTGCCTAAATGCAAATGTCTAGATTGTTTTAAAAGCATCCAAATACCTTATTTTAGTTCTTTAATTTATTACAGTGTGTGGGCAATCAAAGCAGAAATTTAGCAGCAGAATATATCACTATATGCAACTTGCAAAAACCCTGCAAAAGATGAAGTCAAAATACCACAAAATTGCCGCGTTTTCGCGGCTTTTCTTTGATTTTCGCAGCACAATTAGGGAAGCAGAGTCCCTGCTTTCTAGAGCGGGGACATGCAAGCAAAAGGAGATTTCTGTAATGTTCAGTTTCTGCAAAAATAAACCTGTACAGAAAAGCAGAGAAGAAAATGTTAAAAAAATGTGAAATCAAAACCATTTTCGTCCCTGGCAATGGCGCCAAAATTTGATCGCAAATAAACCAGCACCTTTAAAATGTGTGTTTTGTAAAATCAGTGAAAAGCTTGTGCGTGCTAATGTTCCCTCGATACTTTCGTTATAGTATTGGCTCAACGGACCGAATCCACAGGGACGGAAGGCGATAGAAGCATTAACAGTTTATGTTCCCGTTGGTTGTTAACAGGTTCTTCTTTGTTAAAGAATTAGAAAAAGAAAAGGAAAATAAATCTGAAAGTGATAGGTGGAGAAGGCGATAAAACGGCGATGTGAAAATAAAAGAGAAATAGTTTTGAAAAAAAAGGAGATGAAACAAAGATGAACTAAGAAGTTGGTGAAAACAATGAAGGAAATGATAAAAGGGTTTGAAATTGATTTTTAAAATAAGATAAAAGAAAACTCATGACTACTAACTACTAATTTCTCCACTAACCATGCTAGCCTCTTAGTGATAGTTGCCTCACATAGATCCTTGGCCATCACTAGTCTTTGGCTTCAAGAGACGATACAAAGTATGGCTCATAAGATTGTTCTTCTACATTCAAACAACACATTCATACCACATAACAAGTTGCAAGCTACTATTAAATCATCAAAACCAGTTAGAGGTGAGCATGAAATAATGAAGACATTGCAAGTTAGTAGGTTAGATGTTAAAATGTTAGAATCCATCATCATGAGCTATCAATGGCTCTTGCAAGAGCAAGGCCTTATAGAGGCTATTAGATTCATGTGGATTATTAAGTAAGTGGTTGATGGTTAGTGGTTCGTAGTTAGATTGCCTTGAGAAGAAAAGTTAGCTAAGCATCATGTAGAAGGTGGAGAAAATTACATTAGAGAAGAAAGGAGACACATTTACATAGATTATCACCATCTATTACATCAATCTCTCTCTTTCTCTCTCTGAATCTCTCAGCCCTAATACATGATCTAAAAATGAAAAAAATACAAAAGAAAAAAGAAAAGAATACCTACACTAAACTGCACTAAAAGAGAGAAAACCTACCCTATTTTCCCATCTGCTTGCGTTTCGGGTCCCTGCAGGGGTTTTTATAGGCAAAAGAGGATTTTAGAAGATGAGACGATGCCACACGTCAAAAATCGACGCGTGGTTCTCCTATAGGTCCGCGAAAATACGGCGATAGCCGCGTTTTCGCGCCAAACTAGGGACTTAGGTCCTTGATTTTGGCGAGCATATTCACCTCGCTTCGGGGACCTTCCAAATATACTCAGATTCGATTATTTTCGTCCAGATATTCGTCTGACGTGCGAAAGGATCTAGGTTCAATGCATCTTCTAGAAGCTCCCTTACTTGGCCTTCAAGAAATCTAGATGTAATTGTTGGCCCAAAAGGTTACACTCTCCATTTGTTTAAAGTTTTGATGATAACAAAACACATAGAAGCTATATGGTACTAATAAGTTTGTTTAAGATGAGTTTCAGGTTAGTACCTTTTATGAAGGCCATTGCTTAGCTATTCCAAGGTTTTCTAGGTTCATGGAGCAAATAAGGCAAATGGCACAAGAGGAAATGTCCATAGAAGAGAAGGCTCTAGCATGACATTGCATGGCTCAAGACTTCATTATGGCTCAGAGACTTCATTAGATTTGTTTTTAGTTTTATAGTTTTGTTAAAGAATAGTGAATAGGTTTGAAGCTCAAATTCCTACACACAAGTTTTTGCGCACATGTCTTTTCTAAAAATTTCTCCTATATATATATACAAAATATTTTTAAATATAGTCTATTACTTATAAACTCAATTTTGCGTATTATACATAGTTCTGATCGAAACTATTTTGTAAACCATCAAAATCTCCTCAAAATCCTTTTCAAATTTCAATTTTTGACCTGAGGCGGTCGACCGGCCGGTCGACTGACTCTGTTTCAGGTCAGATCGGTCGACCGACCAGTCGACCGGAAATCTGACCGTTTGGGTGCGTGCATGTGTGCACGTCTCTCGGTCGACCGGCGGTCGACCGGACCCCTGTTCGGTCGACCGACCTTCGACCGACTGGAAGCAAGCAACTCTCTATTTGTTGCGGTCGACCGGGCGGTCGACCGAGGCTGTGTTTCAGCCATAACGGCTACATTTTTAAACACGTTTTAAATCATCCTTTTTGTCTCTAAACGAGTTCAGGGGCTGTTTTCTGGGTCAAATTCTTCCTATTACCATTGTGTTAATTTACCATTTAATCCCTAGCTCTATTCTATAAATAGGGGTGATTAGGGTTGTGGGATTTACAACAAGCTTTTGCAAAAATACTCAAGTTTAAAGTTCTCAAAAGAAGTTTTCATTCTCTGTTTTTGTGCTAAAAAATCCCTCATTTCTGAAGTTTTTGATTCTAAACTCTCTTCAAATTCATTTTCTTTTTTCACTTACAATACTTGAGCTTCAATCCTACACATTGTTCTATAGGGTTCTTGTAAGGGAAAAAGGCTTTCAAAAGAGAGTTTGTGGTCTTTTGATCACCAGGAGATACTTGTATTCGTGATTGAGGAGTTGGGTACTCCGGTGTGATTGTAACTCTTTGTGAAGTTATAGTGGTTGGAAATCTTTCTGGGTGAAGGCGGGGACGTAGAGCTGGGTGCTCGAACCTCGAAAAAATTCTCTGTGTTTGCGTTTGGTTTACTTGCTTTCATTCCTTACTTTATATTCATTTCTCAAATTACTTGCTCTATATATTCATTGCAATAGTCACTTGTTTCATATTCATATTGTCGATCAAATACTCATACAACAAGATTGCAATATGCACCTCAAACTCTTATCTAGAGGAATCACGAGGAAGGAGTTCAGAGCCCTTCACGGGGTATTCGGCTTCTAGTCTTGTTTTGGGTGATTGTTGCATCATAACATTTTTAATTGTGCATTGATTAGCATTATCACCTATTCACCCCCCTCTAGGTGATTTCAATTGGTATCAGAGTTAGGACTCTAGTTTTTGGCTTCACATCCTTAGAGAGATCCTAAATTTGCTAATCACTTTTTGCATACTTTCATTCATTCACTAGTAAAAATGGCCGACAACATTAAGACCCCTCCTAAATTTGATGGACTCAATTTCCCCATTTGGAAGATTAGGATGACTATCTATCTACAATCCCTAGATAGTTTAGTTGCTAAATCCTTGACCAAACCCTATAGTAGACCCGATAATGAGGAGAGCACTTGGTCCGACTTTACCTACAAAGAATATGAGGCTAATTCTAAGGTCAAAATTCCCTTTTCACCGCCTTGAATGAGGATGATCTTACACGGGTTATACATTGCCAATCCCCCTATGAGATTTGGCAACACTTATTGGTCACACACGAGGGGACATCACAAGTAAAGAGAGCTAAAATAGATCTCTTGAGGTCCCAATATGAAAGTTTTAAAATGCTTGAAGATGAGTCTATTGATTCTATGATTACCAAATTTACTAAGATTACCAATGCTCTTTCTTCTCTAGGTGATGATATAAGCAACGATCAAAAGGTGCGCAAAGTGATTCGAGCTCTTCCTTCATAGGATCAAGGCTACCACCTTAAAGGAGTTGAATGATAAAGATGAAATGGATCTCATAAGTCTTATTGGAAACCTTAAGACTCATGAGATGGAAAAGAAGGCAAGAGAAGAAGCAGTACCTCAAAAGAAGAAATCCATAGCTTTCAAGTCTTCCTCTACCATTGATGACGATGATGAAGATGAAGAAAAGGATGAGGAGCTGTCTCTCCTAGTGAGAAATGTGAAGAGGATGTACCGCAAGAACAAACTCAACTATAGAAAGAAATGAGAAGGGAAGGAGGAGAAAAGAATCATTTGCTACAATTGTCGGAAACCCGGACATATCATGGCCGATTGTCCCGACTTCAAGAAAAAGATGACTTCTTCCTTAAAGCAAAAGAGGCCGGTTGAAAAGAAGGCATACAAGGCCACTTGGGATTCGGAAAGCAAGTCCGAAGATGAGGTGGACACGGCAAATATGTGTTTCATGGCAAACACACCCAAGGTAACCACTGAACCTCTTGATGAAGAAAATGAAATAAGTAGAGAAATGCTAGAACATGCTTTTGTTGAACTTTCTGAAAGCTTTGATGATAAAAAGGTAGAATGCTCTAAATTGAAAAAGAAAATTGAGTTGCTTAAAAACCAACTTGCAATTGTTTCAAAAGAAAAGGAAGAAATTTCTTCTAATCTTATCTTAACTAAAAGAGAATTTGGTGCTTATAAAGTTGCTTGTAAAGCTAAATTTTCAAAAGTTGATGAAAATGAATTTTCTTTGTTAAAAACTAGAATTATTGATTTTGAAAATGTTTTAAAAGATTGTGCTTTTAATACTAAGAAATTAGAGAAAATGTTTTCAAAGAAGCACACTCCATATGTTAAGAATGATAAAACAACCCATGCTAAAAATGCTCACCATGTCAACACTTCACATGTTAAAACTACTCATGCACACAAGTCACATGCTAGTAAGCCACACACTCATTATGCATTTAAATATGAAAGAGTTTATAGATGTACTTATTGTGGTCGAAATGGCCACTTAGCTAAATTTTGCTATGATCAAATAAATAGATCTAATAATCTTGTGTGGGTTCATGACACTAACACTTTAGGACCCAAGAAAATATGGGTACCAAAATCAAGTCCTAAATTATTTGATGTAGGTACACACCAAGGCTTCAAGACGTAAGGAGCGGTGGTACCTTGATAGTGGTTGTTCAAGACATATGACATGGGATATCAACAACTTTACAACCCTATCAAGGTACGTTGAAGGTGGCACCGTCACCTTCGGAGATGATTCCAAGGGCACTATCATCGGTATAGGTAACATTCAAATTGGTGCATCTCCTATTATAGAAAATGTTGTTCTTGTTGATGGACTTAAACATAACTTGCTTAGTATAAGTCAACTTTGTGATCGTGGTCTTAAAGTTATGTTTGATGATTCTTCTTGCAAAATTTTTAACTGTAAAACTAATGATTGTATTCTCACCGGATTTCGTGATAATAATGTCTATATCATTGACATGCTTAATTTGGATTGTTCTACTAAATGCTTGAATGCTCTTGATGAGACTTCTTGGCTTTGGCATAGAAGATTAGGACATGCATCTTTTGATCATCTTGCTAGGATTAATTCTAAGGAATTGGTGAAGGGTATTCCTTACTTGAAGTTTGAAAAAGACCGCATTTGTGGTGCGTGCCAACTTGGGAAACAAACCAAGTCTTCTTTCAAACCAATCAAGGATATCATGTCAACTAGGCCATTAGAATTAATTCACATGGATCTTTTTGGACCAACTAAAACTAAAAGCTTAAATGGTAGTAGATATGCTTTTGTTTTAGTTGATGTTTTTTCCCGGTTCACTTGGGTTTTCTTTTTGGAACACAAAGATCAAACTTTTTCGCATTTTAAGATTTTTCGAAAAAGAGTTGAAAAAGAAAAAGGTTTTTCGATTTTGAAAATAAGAAGTGATAGAGGTGGTGAGTTCATTAACCAACTCTTCATAACTTATTGTGATGAAAAGGGAATTAAGCATGAAATGTCATGTCCTAGAACTCCACAACAAAATGGAGTTGTAGAAAGAAAGAACAGAACCCTTCAAGAGATTGCTAGGACTATGATAAGTGAATATGACCTCCCTCAATATCTATGGGCCGAGGTCGTAAACACCGCATGCTACAATCAAACCGTATTTATTTGTGTAAAAATACTTTCAAGACATCTTTTGAAATTTATCATTTAAGAAAACCAAATGTTTCATATTTCAAAGTTTTTGGATGCAAGTGTTTTGTTTTGAATACTAAAGATAACTTGGGTAAATTTGATGCTAAGGCCTATGAAGCAATATTTGTTGGATATTCTACTACTAGCAAAGCTTATAGAGTATTCAATAAATCTTCTCTTACTATTGAAGAATCCATGCATGTTAAATTTGAAGAATCTAATGTTGTTGTTGAGAATGTTGTAGAGATTGACTCATTAGGTGAGGACATGGAGAAAATTTCCTTGAAGGACTCACCCATTCAAGAAGAGAAGCAAGAACCTATTGGTGAAGTTCAAAAGGAAGAAGTGGAACAATCTCAACCACTTCTAAAAGATTAGAGATTCGCTACAAATCATCCCAAGGATCTCATCATAGGTGATGTATCTAAAGGGGTAACAACTCGCTCCAAACTCCATGAATTGTATGGTAATTTTGCATTCATTTCTCATTTTGAACCCAAAAATATCCTCGAAGCCGAGGGTGACTCATATTGGTTGCTAGCTATGCAAGAAGAGCTCAATCAATTTGAGCGCAACCAAGTTTGGCACCTTGTTCCTAGACCCCACGATAGACCAATAATTGGTACTAAGTGGATTTTTAGGAATAAGATGGATGAGTCAGGAAATGTTATTAGGAATAAAGCTAGGTTAGTGGCCCAAGGTTACACTCAAGTTGAAGGTATTGACTTTGAGGAGACCTTTGCACTGTAGCACGGCTTGAAGCCATACGGTTGACACTAGCTTTTGCATCTTTTAAAAATTTAAACTTTTTCAAATGGATGTAAAAAGTGCATTTTTAAATGGTTTTATAAATGAAGAAGTTTATGTTGAACAACCTCCCGGTTTTGTTGATCATGTTCATCCTAATTTTATTTTTAAACTTGATAAAGCTTTGTATGGATTAAAGCAAGCTCCTAGAGCTTGGTATGAAAGACTTTCTAGTTTTCTTCTTTCAAATGATTTTGTTAAAGGCAAAGTAGACACAATATTATTTACTAAGCATGTTGATAATGACATTCTAATAGTGCAAATTTATGTTGATGATATAATTTTTGGTTCTACTAATGAGCTTCTTTGCAAGGAATTTGAAAAGTGTATGCAACGTGAATTTGAGATGTCTTCAATGGGTGAATTAAACTTCTTTCTTGGACTCCAAATCAAGCAAATGAGGGATGGGATATTCATATGTCAAGCCAAGTACTCAAAGGAACTCATAAAGAAATTTGGACTTGAAGGTTCGAAAATTTGCAACACTCCGATGGCAACTACCACCAAGCTTGATAAGGATGACCAAGGTAAATGTGTTGATATTAAGTTATATAGAAGCATGATTGATAGTTTGTTGTATTTAACGGCAAGTAGGCCGGATATCATGTTTAGTGTGTGTCTTTGTGCTAGATTCCAATCGTGTCCTAAAGAGTCTCATCTTATTGCGGTAAAACGCATCATTCGTTATATTAAGGGCA
Organism: Agave tequilana; assembly: GCA_038442645.1. Classification (NCBI taxonomy): domain Eukaryota; kingdom Viridiplantae; phylum Streptophyta; class Magnoliopsida; order Asparagales; family Asparagaceae; genus Agave; species Agave tequilana. Next base: position 66,463 of record JAVJIF010002273.1, read on the forward strand.
CTATTGGAATGGGTCTTTGGTATCCGAAAACTGGAGATTTTTCTCTGACGAGTTTTTCGGATGCCGACTATGCGGGTTGTAGAATGGATAGAAAGAGTACTAGTGGGACATGTCAATTTCTTGGTAATTGTCTTGTTTCATGGTCCTCTAAGAAACAAAATTCGGTAGCCCTCTCAACCGTCGAGGCGGAGTATGTTGCGGCGGGGGCTTGTTGTGCACAAGTCCTTTGAATGAAACATACTCTCCTTGATTATGATTTGCATTATGACCATATAAAAATATTTTGTGATAATACTAGTACTATTCATATGACTAAGAATGCAAATCAACATAGTAAGACCAAGCACATTAGATTAGATATCACTTTCTTAGAGATCATTTTGAGAAAGGTGATATAGAGATTGATTATGTTTATTCGGACTTGCAACTTGCCGATATTTTCACTAAACCACTTGATTTTAATAGATTTTCCTTTATATGTGGTGAACTTAATGTTTGTGTTATTGAATAATTTTTTTTTCCTTTTTGATGTATGACAAAAAGGGGGAGAAATATGGGTATGATGAGTTTCTTGTATATGAGGTATATATGAGTTTTGCAAGTATATATGGTTTTTGCAAGAGTTTTTAGCAAGAGTTTTTAGTCTCATGTTTCATGTTTTTGCTTGCTATTTAAAAATTCAAATTATTGTTCTTTACGGTTTTTAAATTGCTTTTACTTGTTTAATATAGCATAATTTGAGGGGAGTTTTTACCTCTCTCTTTATATCTTTTTGATATAGCCTATATGTTTTGTCATCATCAAAAAGGGGGAGATTGTTGGCCCAAATGGTTACACTCTCCATTTGTTTAAAGTTTTGATGATAACAAAACACATAGAAGCTATATGGTACTAATAAGTTTGTTTAAGATGAGTTTCAGGTTAGTACCTTTTATGAAGGCCATTGCTTAGCTATTGCAAGGTTTTCTAGATTCATGGAGCAAATAAGGCAAATGGCACAAGAGGAAATGTCCATAGAAGAGAAGGCTCTAGCATGACATTGCATGGCTTAAGACTTCATTATGGCTCAGAGACTTCATTAGATTTGTTTTTAGTTTTATAGTTTTTTTAAAGAATAGTGAATAGGTTTGAAGCTCAAAATTCCTACACACAAGTTTTTGCGCACATGTCTTTTCTAAAAATTTCTCCTATATATATATATACAAAATATTTTTAAATATAGTCTATTACTTATAAACTCAATTTTGCATATTACATAGTTCTGATCAAAACTATTTTGTAAACCATCAAAATATCCTCAAAATCCTTTTCAAATTTCAGTTTTTGACCTGAGACGGTCGACCGGCCGATCGACCGACTCTGTTTCAGGTCAGATCAGTCGACCGACCGGTCGACCAGAAATCTGACCTTTGGGTGCGTGCATGTGTGCACGTCTCTCGGTCGACCGGGCGGTCGACTGGACCCCTGTTCGGTCGATCGACCTTCGACCGACTGGAAGCAAGCAACTCTCTGTTTGTTGCGGTCGACCGGGCGGTCGACCGTGGGTCTACAACGGATCTATTTTTTTGAAACCCGGTCGACCGGCCGGTCGACGGAGGCTGTGTTTCAGCCTTAACGGCTACATTTTTAAACATGTTTTAAATCATCCTTTTTGTCTCTAAACGAGTTCAGGGGCTGTTTTCTGGGTCAAATTCTTCCTAATTACCATTGTGTTAACTTACCCTTTAATCCCTAGCTCTATTCTATAAATAGGGGTGATTAGGGTTGTGGGATTTACAACAAGCTTTTGCAAAAATACTCAAGTTTAAAGTTCTCAAAAAAGTTTTCATTCTCTGTTTTTATGCTGAAAAAATCTCTCATTTCTGAAGTTTTGATTCTAAACTCTCTTCAAATTCATTTTCTTTTTCCACTTACAATACTTGAGCTTCAATCCTACACATTGTTCTATAGGGTTCTTGTAAGGGAAAAAGGCTTTTTCAAAAGAGAGTTTGTGGTCTTTTGATCACCGAGAGATACTTGTATTCGTGATTGAGGAGTTGGGTACTCCGGTGTGATTGTAACTCTTTGTGAAGTTATAGTGGTTGGAAATCCGTCTGGGTGAAGGCGGGGACGTAGAGCTGGGTGCTCGAACCTCGGAAAAATTCTTTGTGTTTGCGTTTGGTTTCCTTGCTTTCATTCCTTGCTTTATATTCATTGCTCAAATTACTTGCTCTATATATTCATTGCAATAGTCACTTATTTCATATTCATATTGTCGATCAAATACTCATACAACAAGATTACAATACGCACCTCAAACTCTTATCTAGAGGAATCACGAGGAAGGAGTTCAGAGCCCTTCACGGGGTATTCGGCTTCTAGTCTTGTTTTGGATGATTGTTGCATCATAACATTTTTAATTGTGCATTGATTAGCATTATCACCTATTCACCCCCCCTCTAGGTGATTTCAATAATTACCCAAAAATGTATTTAATTAAGCTCTTATTACCCTTTTGTCCTCCTTGTTTTGATTATCTGCAAGAGAGACCAAAATATAGTTTAGACCGACATTTTATTCATAAATCAGTAGGAAAATGTGATATAATAATGCAGAACTGTAGACTAATCACACCCCCACACTTGTCTTTTTGCTCATCCCGAGCAATATAAGAAAAAGAAAATCTATATTACAAATGTTATTACACCATTTTCGTAGGTGACGCGATTGCACTGAGCGTGTGCAACAAGCCGTTAAACCTCTAGGTTTCCCCTAGAGGAGGAGTTTTATCTCTTGAGGGTTTTCAGCAGATTGCACCCATAAAATTCATAAAGAAAGAAGATAAATGTTAGTATTTTGGAAGCACATTTTGAAAGAGATACAAGTTTATGAAATATTTTTGCAAAAATATAAGCGATCTAAGGTCATAAGTCTGCCAAAAATTATTCTTCCTTAAACTTAGTCTTTATGTAAGATCTTGTCTTCAATTAAGGTAAGAATTCAAAATTGGATTGAATATTTTATCCTTCATAAAACCTAGATAATCTGCACTTTGTGATAGTGAAAATTTCTGGGATTTCAACTCTAACCATCAAGCCATTTATTTATATATATTATTTCTCTTTTTTTTCTTCCCTTAGTTTTCTTAGGTTTTCTAGTTCACCCGGGTAGTGAGCCTCTAACCGATGACTCCCAGACCGGACGGTCTTAGGGCACAGATGAGAAAACATCTCTTGGGTTTAAGGACTCGAGTAAACAAGACCACAAAACTAAGAGGGATTATTTGTTCCTTATTACCAACTTTAGGCGTGAATAATCATGCTTCTTGAGGCATAGTTATCCAGCTTAATAAGTGATTTTTTCTTCATTTATAATATATATTTATATTCTTTTTATTTATTTTTGCTTTATCGCATTTTAGGCCTTTGTTTCCATCCCAAAAATTGTGCTTGTGTGAAGTGCAAACTATCTATGACAAAAAATTCAAGATAAAATTATCTCCCCAATCTTTTATACTTAACCTATAATTTTAAATAAGATCTATTATTTCAACTAGGTTTAAGATGTCATAATTAAGGTTTCCATAATTTCTAAGATCACCTTAATTTTCTTTAAAATAGATCAAAATATTGTCTCTTATTTCGAAAAGTTTTTAAAATTAAAGGAAAAAATCCTATACAAAGAAAAATTCTAAGAATATCCTAAAAAAAGTTTAAAAGAAAGAAATCTAAAAACTCTACGTTAGTAAACCCTCTCCCACAGTTATCTCATGCATTGTCCTCAATGCATCTTGATGTATTTATGCATGAAACAAATAAAGAGGGAAAAAATCACCTCAAGGTGGTGGTTCCAGTGGTGGTCTGATTGGTCCATGAAATGCGGCACAATCTAATTTGCGTGGAGTTCGGAGGAACCCACAAATGACCTTTATAATACAACCCACTAAAATGATATATATATATATATATATATATATATATATATATATTATATATATATTATTTATATGATTTTTTTTATTAAAACATTTACCCCATCTAATTTTCAAATTTCACAAATAATTTCGGAGTCAATTTATCAACACCCTTGTCCCAAAATGGAGTATGAAAAAATAAAATGATTGATTTGGACTCAGGAAGCACAGAAACTACTACTGACTCAAGAATTTGACTTAAGTCAAGTAAAGGTTTTAGAGTCGAGATTGGTTCAGGAAGTCGGTCCAAATCAAGAAGTTGAAATTCTAATCTACATTCATTTCCCCACAACGGAATGTGACTTTCTAAGATAGGTGATTCAAGTTCAAGAATGACAGGTATGGGAACCAAAACTGACTCTAAAATGTTGTTCAAATTGGGTAGCGAAATAGGAGTCAATATTGATTCAGGAATTTGAACTGGTTCATAAATTTGAGGATCGAAGTCACATTCTTGTCTAAGTTCAATTTCTTTGAAAGGAAGACTTGCCAATTTATCCATGGGACATTCAAAAGTATGAAATTGGTCAAGTTCAATTTATTGATCATAAAAGATTGGTGATCAATTTCACGATGAATTGGCACAGGATCCAATGTTGACTTGGGAAAAAGCCTGATATCAGGTAAAAACACCTCAGTCATTATTGAATCAGGAAGTGAAATTGAATTACCAAGTTGAGGTTCAGGATCATATTCATGCTCAAGTTCAATCTCAGAAAAAGGATAACTTGTCAAAATGTCAATGGGATTTTCAATATTAGAAGTTTGATCAAGTTGTGCTGAAATTGAATCTTAGTTCCCAAAATAACAAGTGTCTTGTGTCAAATCAATAGAGTTAGAGATATCTGATTGGTCAAAGGTTGATAAGAAAGAGTTTTCTCATTCCTATAAATGTTGACCAATTTACTCAATTGTGTTTCCAACCTATTGATAGACTGGGCAGAAGATTTTTGAAATTGTAGCGCGGACTCTTGTAAGATTTCTATATATGATGTTTCTTCAAGTGGATGCTCTAGAAAGGCAGTGTAGAAATCTTGGTTTCCAAAACAACAAGAGTCCTGGGTCAAATCGATAAAGTTAGAGATATCTGAATTGGTCAAAGGTTGATTGAGAGTTTTCTCATTCCTATAAATGTTGACCAATTTACTCAATTGTGTTTCCAACCTATCGATAGACTGAAAAGAAGATTTTTGACATTGTAGCGCGGACTCCTACAAGATTTCTATACCCTTTTCTAGATATGATGTTTCTTCAAGTGGATGCTCTAGAAAGGTAGTGTAGGAATCTTGGTTTCCAAAACAACAAGAGTCCTAGGTCAAATCGATAGAGTTAGAGATATCTGAATTGGTCAAAAGTTGATAGAGAGTTTTCTCATTCCTATAAATATTGACTAAATGACTCAATTGTGTTTCCAATCTATCGATAGACTGAGAAGAAGATTTTTAAAATTGTAGCGCGGACTCTTGCAAGATTTGTATACTCTTTTCTAGATATGATTTTTGTTCAAGTGGATGTTCTAGAAAGGGAGTGTAGGAGTCCTGGTTTTGAAAATTTTGTGAAGAGTGTGAGTCGAACATATTTTGAGATTGTCGCTCAAACTCACGCAAGAGTTCCTCAGTCAATTCCAAGACAGATGTTTGATCATTTTGACGAGGTGGAACTGAGTAAAACTCTTGAAAATATTGTGAAATTGGGGAGGCCATCATTTTTGAAATTGTCACTCGATCTCTTGTAGGTAGGCTTCTATACTCTTTTCTAACTCGAATTTTTTTTCAATTGGTGGTTTTAGAAAAGGAGCATAGGAAGCAAAGTCGGGAAATGAATATTGTAGAAATTATGAAAATTAAGGACAAGGTGGTTAAAAATTTGACTCGGGGGAGGTGAATCCCCATTGACTCTGTGAAGAGTTGAAATTATTCTAGAAATTATGGTCATAAGATTGGGGTATGGGTTGTATTGATTCAGATAATCCAACCCAGTGTATTTAGTTGGTTCATATTGTAAAAAGCAGGGTTGGAATTATCTGAATCAAATGGGTCGATGTGAAATATGAATTCATATTAGGATTGAAAGAATTATTGTTGTTAAATTCCATTTCACAAACAATAATAAACATAAAAGAAAAAAACAAGCAACAAACAAAAAGAAAAGAAAAAAATCAAAACCAAGCCTATACTGAGGTTGACCTAGAACTAGATGACTGCTAACTGGTCGATTACCTGCGGGATGTTGTTGTATGAATCCGACCACAAGCTAATCGGCCAGGGAGGAGCAAAATATGGTGGGAGAAATCCTGCATAAGCAACGGGCCTTAATTACGCCAAACCACGGTATCTTCGAGGCGTAACCTCTTAATCCCCAACCTTAGACACCGATTTCACAAGAGTATGATTCAAACAAGTTTCACCCTCGGTCAATCTCTTAATGAGTTCGAGATGTCCCTAGGGGCCAACGTCTATCAATTTTTATTAGGGCTTGGGTTGTGTAAGTGGGGAGGTGATTTTTGGGCTAAAGAAGGGTGATGAAATCCCCACCTTATCTTGTATGGGTTTTCCCTTAATTTTAATTCGTGCAAGTATGCAATATAGATAAGAATGTAACACAAAGCGAGTAAATCACCTACATGTTTGTCCTATGTTATATGCAATGCCATATGTACACCTCAGTCCAGATCACAATAATAGAACAAAATACAGTATATTAGAATTGAATTGACGCATGCCTAAATGCAAATGTCTAGATCATTTTAAAAGCGTCCAAATACCGTATTTTAGTTCTTTAATTTATTACAGTGTGTAGGTAATCAAAGTAGAAATTTAGCAGCAGAATATATCACTATATGCAACTTGCAAAAACCCTGCAAAAGATGAAGTCAAAATGCCACAAAATTGCCGCGTTTTCGCAGTTTTTCTTTGATTTTCGCGGCACAATTAGTGCTTTCTAGAGCGGGGACATGCAAGCAAAAGGAGATTTCTGCAATTTTTAGTTTCTGCAAAAATTAACCTGCATAACAAAATAGAGAAGAAAATGTTAACAAAAACGTGAAATCAAAACCATTCCCGTCCCCGGCAACGGCGCCAAAATTTGATCGCGGATAAACCAGCACTTTAAAGTGTGCGTTTTGTAAAATCAATAAAAAGCTTGTGAGTGATAATGTTCCCTCGATACTTTCGTTATAGAATTGGCTCAATGGGTCGAATCCACAGGGATGGGAAGTGATAGAAGCATAATAGTTTATGTTCACGTCAGTTGTTAACAGGTTCTTCTTTGTTAAAGAATTAGAAAAAGAAAAGGAAAATAAATCTGAAAGTGATAGGTGGAGAAGGCGATAAAACGGCGATGTGAAAATAAAAGAGAAATAGTTTTGAAAACAAAAAGGAGATGAAACAAAGATGAACTAAGAAGTTGGTAAAAATAATGAAGAAAATGCTAAAAGGGTTTGAAACTGATTTTTAAAATAAGATAAAAGAAAACTCATGACTACTAACTACTAATTGCTCCACTAATTATGCTAGCCTCTTAGTGATAGTTGTCTCACATAGATCCTTGGCCATCACTAGTCCTTAGCTTCAAGAGACGATACAAAGTATGGCTCATAAGATTATTCTTCTACATTCAAACAACACATCCATACCACACAACAAGTTGCAAGCTACTATTAAATCATCAAAATCAGTTAGAGGTGGGCATGAAATAAAGAGGACATTGCAAGTTAGCAAGTTTGTGTGTTAGATATTAGAAATGTTAGAATGTTAGAATCCATCATCATGAGCCCTCAATGGCTCTTGCAAAAGCAAGACCTTGTAGAGGCTATTAGATTCATGTGGATTATTAAGTAAGTGGTTAGATGGTTAGTGGTTCGTAATTAGATTGTCATGAGAAGAAAAATTAGCTAAGCATCATGTAGAAGGTGGAGAAGATTATATTAGAGAAGAAAGGAGACACCTTTACATAAATTGTCACCATCTATTACACCAATCTCTTTCTCTCTCTGAATCTCTCATCCCTAATACATGATCTAAAAATAAAATGAAAATATAAAAGAAAAAAGAAAAGAACACCTACATTACACTACACTAAAAGAGAGAAAACCTAGCCTATTTCTCCATCTGCTTGCGTTTCGGGTCCCTGCAGGGGTTTTTATAGGCAAAACAGGATTCTAGAAGACGAGACGAGGCCGCGTGTCGAAAATCGACGCGTGGTTCTCCTATAGGGCCGCGAAAACACAGCCATAGCCGCGTTTTCGCGGCCAAACCAGGGACTTAGATCCCTAGTTTTGGCGAGCATATTCGTCTCACTTCGGGGACCTTCCAGATATACTCAGATTCGGTTATTTTCATCAGGATATTCGTCTGATGTGTGCAAGGGTCTACGTTCAATGCATCTTCTAGAAGCTCTCTCACTTGGCCTTCAAGAAATCCGGATTTAATTACCCGAAAATGGGTTTAATTAAGCTCTTATTACCCTTTTGCCCTCCTTGTCTTGATTATCTGCAAGAGAGACTAAAACACAGTTTAGACCGACATTTTATTCATAAATCAGTAGGGAAATGTGATATAATAATGTAGAACTATAGGCTAATCAATTTCCCCTACAAAATGAATCATAAGTCAAATTTATCACGTTAACATTAAACTTCCGGTGGTGAGACTCTGACATATTCCCCGACGGATAGAATCAACATTCCCGCAAGTCTGTCTAATGTCCCCATTCTCTTAATAGACTGACAGGTGCACCTAAATTGTTGTTATGTTCGAACACCTCTGACAGGCTGCTTTACAAATCCCCTTCTAAATCCCCATGGAGCTCTTTCTGTTACATTAACAATTACCTCTTACAGAATCCCTTTTGGGAATTTAGTTTCCAGCTCCCCAGCGAGTTTTTGATAGACTCTTCTAAAAATCTATTATTTCCCTCTCAAGTCCCCAGTGAACTCTCTCGGTTGTCATGTTAACAATATACCTCTGATAATTTCTTCCAAATTACATCCGAAGGAAGTACTAATTTCCCCATGAAATTTATGATCAAATCCTATTTCCTCCAGTGGTATTCTTTCTTTTCACCGTCATGTCTCACTCCTAAACGGTAGAAATCCTATGCTTGGTGGTTTCTCAATTGGTTATGTCCATGTTACCTCTGAACTGACAGTAATCAAGTCTCATCTTCCAGTCCAGTGGGACTACTCCTTTGCCGTTATGTCCAGTTTGCCACATCTGAACGGCAGGACTCTGAGTCTAGCGACTTCCAATCGGTTATGTTTACATTATCTCTGAACCGGTGAATGTCTAGATCCCTCCCCTTTATGGTACTCAAAATGTCAAGTCCAGTCAACCACCTCTGAACAGATGAGTCCATAACTTTGTTCTCCTTTCCTTCATTAGGACCGGGAGTTCTTGCTGTCAGGTTAACAGTAAACCTCTGAACAACGGATTGCAAGCCTGATATCTCTTAGTTGGTCATGTCCAGTCAACCACCTCTGAGCCAACAGGTGCCCAGACTCAATCCACCTTTGCAGTCCTTTATGGGCTAGCTGCTAAGTTAAGGCGACTATCTCTGGCAGCGAATTCAAAATTTAGCGTGTCTTAGTCTATCATGTTCAGCCAGTAACCTTTTAATAGACGGGTCCCAAAACTGGATTCACCCTTTTTAGCTTTACAACAAGCACTCTGAAATTAGCAGTTTCTCAATCGATCATGTCTAGTTTATCACCTCTGAATCGACAGATAGCTAACTTTCATTATCCCGAGTCTAGAAAAAATACTTCATTTTTGTCATCATGTCCAGATCATCACCTCTGATTGGCAAAATTTCGAGCTTAGTGGTTTTTTTTCGGCCAACCATGTCCAATTTGTCACTTTTAACTGACAAATTCTAAACTTCATTTTCTAGTTCAGTAGGAACTATCACGGTCTTTGATATGTTATGTTAATATTTACCTCCGGACAGCAAGATCGTCAAATTCACTTTGACCCATTTCTATCCCAATAAGATTTAATCGAGCCATTTCTCAAATCTATTGCTGATAATTTATCAAATAACTAATTCTATCATGTTGTCAACCTCGGAATAGATTAGTCCATATTCTTATGGTATAAGTTGGAAGACTATATTGTTATCTCCTTTCTTTTGAAAGTTATAATATAACATGAAATTATTGCAAACTCAGAAGATAAAGCAAGCAGAAAATACAACAAAAGAGTCAAATAAAATTATTTTTATCGAGTCAAAAAGAAAAAAAAAGATACATGGATTACAAGCTACAATGGTGCTTCGTAGGACTTGATCCGTTCTTCGAGGGTGGCCAGCTTGTTCTTTCTCTCTTCAGCAGCTCTGATGAATGCCTGCGATCTCAACTCAGCTTCATTAAAGTTCATTGTCTGGAACAACCGAGCCTTAATATTAGCCAGAGTTGTCATTTGTGCTATCTCTTGCTGTAGGACTTCATCGTTAAGCGCTCTAAGCTGCTTCAACCGAGCGATCTCCTCAGGACACACTGGTTCAGCCTTGACAGGAGAAGATTATCCCTCTTGATCATCTCTTTGGCTTTCTCAATATTATCCTCAGCATCAAGAAGAGCTCTATTGGAAGTATCAATGACATCTCCAATCTCTATTTTCTGTATTTCCAAGGACTTCAAATTCGAAGATACCGCCTTAGCTGCTTCCTGTGTTGCAAAGTGAGCCTCCCGCATTTGAGCCATGAGAGCTCTAGCTCTTCATCAACTGAGAAATCTAAGTCTGAACTACTGAGGTCACGCCACTCACCCACATCTTTCTCAAACTTCTCCACCAGAAGGTCTAATGAAGCAGCTTGATCAGCCCCTCTGAAATCTGTAATACTCTCAATATTTTGAGAGAGGATCACCTTTAGAGCTGAATATGAGGTGGTCGAGCCCTTCAAAATCAAAGCAATAGATCGCTTTAGGCTCTTGTAGAAGCTGTCGACCATCTCAGCCATAAATTCCTTCTCAGCTTCAATTACTCCCGGTGAATGAGTAATCCCAGAAGACAAACATTCCACCAGTTTCACTGTCATAATAGTGGAGAAAGTGGTAGAGGCACTGGTAGGAGAAGGACGAGGATCGAGGAGGAGTCTTCATTGATACTAGTACACCGGCTACAACAGAGGTAGGAGTGGTGATTACTCCAGGAAAGGCTGGTTCGACAACCAATATCGGAGATGTAGGGCTGGTGATTACCTTTAGGCCAGTAGTTCTAGAACTAGGGGCGTTAGGGAAACCGTTGTCATCTCACCAACTGACTCAGCAGGGAATGTGATCGGTTCCGTGGAAGGAACAGTAGCCCTCATCTCCTTAGCCTCCATGGAATCACCAGCAGGCTCCGGTTGGCAAGAAGGCAGGTCGCGATACAAAACGTCCAACTCTGTAGCATCCACTGCACCTAAAGTGCTTGCCTCCTCCCTAATTCTCAAGAAAGGCGCGCGGGCTCCCTTGAAGCTGATACATCCAGGCAGAACACCTGCAAGAATCATTGTTAGGACAAAGTCATAAATAATGTAAAACAAAGGTTATTTATAAATTACTATAATCTTACCAAAAGGAGTTAAAGTCATGACAGGCATCGCCCTAACCGCCTCAACAACAACCTTCGTCGGGTCTTCCTCGATGACTGTGCTGACTCCAACATGCTCCACAGAAGAAACTCTGGCAGTGGCAGGAGAAGCACCAGAAGCAGCCTCAGGAAGAACTTCATCTGTCCTGAAGGCTTTTGTAGCTAGAATGTCTGGTTCGCCTTCAGTCGCCAAGGGCTCCACAACCCATCCCCTGGAGCTTGAAGCCATCTGGCTCCCTTTGTCCCCACCAGCACCAGAAGGACCAACATCCGCCGCGCCACCTTCAGATTCGTCAGAGATGATGAAGTAGCTGGCTTCATCACCCTCCTTATAGGTAAACAGAGGATCGTAATAATCCCCTTATTCTTCTGCGGCTTCAGTTCTTGTATCCAGAATTAACAAGTTAGCTGCATAAGAAGGGAGAATATATAAAAAAAGGGAGGTTTTGCAAAGGGGAATTGGTCGTACCCAAACCTGTAGTAGTCTTTTCAGTTGCTTGTTTCTGTGCTGATAGTTTAATAACTAACGGGGCAGAAGGAGGGGCAACTGCAGCTGACTCGCTCTCTGCAACAATAGGAGTATGACCACGGGGCTTCTTCACTACCTTCTTTTTGCGAGGTCCACCCTTTTGCTTGCGCTTAAAGTGGACATCAGGATCTCCCTCTTCTTCCTCTTCCACTTCCACTTCCTCCATGGGGGTCGTGCCTACCCCACCAGGAGCATCTAGTGGTATCTCAGCACCGGTAACATCTTCAAAGCAAGGGCTTTCGGTGTCTGAAGCTTCACTGTCAGCGGTGGCAATAAACTCCGAAATGTCTGGCACCCGGACTCTTTTGCCCTCTCCCTTCACAGTAACTTTCTGCTTCATCCGCTGAGTGATCCACTTCAAGCCGAAGGAATTGATGATGAATCCGGTTGGCGCAAAGCTGGAAATCCTGTACCATTAGCAGAACTCCAAAGTCATCAATAGGTTTGGGGTCCTCAATGGCATGCGCAGTTGTGCCTCAGTACAACCGGCGATAAAGTATCGCCAAGCGCGAGCACCGTCAATCAGGCTCCCCATGAAGGCCAAGTTGATGTTCGGATTACCAACGTAAAGTTGGTCATAACCGAACTGGCGAGCAATGTCGGAAGGGACAAATGGCTCTAGGTAGCAAATATCTCCACTCTGGAAAACCAGATGAGAAGGCCTGATGCTGACCAGCCACTCGAAAACTCCATGGCTCAGCAATGTCCTGCCATCCCTGACATCCTTGAACTCCTCGCCACATCTGGCATCTCGGATGTAGGGAAGTACCGAAAGAGGCTGTACGCATCGTGGCGGCACAACAACTTACGATTTTTTGCTATGTAGATTTATGACCATGAAGATCCATCGAACCGGCGAAGGTGCACCATCCGAACACCCTCTGGAGGCTCTTCTCCGGGTTGAATAATAACATGACAATGAAGAGCGAACCATGCCATCAATTAGGTATATGGCGATCCAATCCTGGAATTTGGTCCGTCACGAGGTTAGATTTGTTGGCCCAAAGGTTACAATCCACGGGTTGTGTGTTTTGATGATAACAAAACATATAAAGCTATTTGGTACTAATCAAAATTCAAGAGTGTATTTCAGGGTTCGATAAGATGAAATAGGTTCTTCCTTAAAGGAAGGTGTTGACGGCTCAAGGTTACTCAAGTACGGGATCTTTGCTCAAGCTCAAAACGTCGCTCAACATCACTATTAGAGAAGCCCGCTTGAAGACTCATGTAGCTGGTAGAAACTAGTTTGTTAAAGGGTAGAATATATTTTTGAAGCTCAAAAATACACACACACTAAAATGCACGTTTTTCAAAAGTATCATTTTAGTTCTCAAATTTTCTAAAATATTTTTTATCAATTTTAGTACTTATATCTAGTAACTAGGTATGTTTCCTATCTTCCAAAATCCAAACAAAAATATTTCAAAATTTTATATATCTTCAAAAAGAGTTTCCAAAATCTGTTTTGGCCTAGGTCGGTTGACCGAGCAATCGACCGTGCCTATTACAGGCCAGAACGGTCGACCGAAGTTCTGGCAATTGGGGGTGTGTACATTCCCGGTTGATTGAGCGGTCGATCGGTCCCCTCTTGCGTTCGACCGGGCGGTCGACCGATTATAACCATCCTACTCTCTGTTTAGAGCGGCCAACTGGACAGTCAACCGAAGCCCAACGGTCAAATTTTTTAAAAGGGCCGGTCGATCGGCCGGTCGACCGTACGTCTGGCAGATTGGCAGAAACAGCTCTCTTATTTAAAATTGGTTCTAAAACATATTTAAATTTAAAACATGGATAGTTGATTTTGAGGGTCAATTTCTTCCTCTTTTATACTGGTAGAACTATTCTAAGTTTGCTCTTCCTAAAACCTATATAAAGGGGTCATTAGGGTTGAGTTCATTACAACAACTACAACAATTCTATTTGAAAAATAAAGTTTTGGGTTTTCTAGTGAACGAGCTTTCAAGTTTCATTTTTGTACTTCTACTTTCAAAAGTCTACTTCAAGTTTTTAGTTCTTAAAATTTCTCTTCTAATTTTACTCTCACTTACAAATTCTTGAGCTTCAAATTTATATTTTATTCTATAGGGTTTTGTAAGAGAGTTTTTCAAGAGAGAGTTTGTGGTCTTTTGATCATCCAGAGATTGTTTCATTATTGTTACGCTACCTTTGGACTAGAGGAGTGTATTAGGGAGTTGTGTCTCCGTGCGATTGTAATCCCTTGGTGGAAGGTTCTATAGTGGATTGGGAAGTCCTTCACGGTGTGAAGGCGGGGACGTAGAGCAGTGGTTCGAACCTCAAAACAAATCTTCTTGTTTGCGATTGCTTTCTTGTCTCTACTTATTTATTTTTTTATTCATTCATTATTATCGATCTATACTCATCACAACAAGATAGCAATTACGTACCTCAAACTCTTATCTAGAGGAATCACGAGGAGAATTTCAGAGCCCTTCACGGGGAATTCGGCTTCAAGTCTTGTTTTGAGTGATCGGTTGCATCATCTCATTTTATATTACATTAAAGTTTTTAATTGATTAACAATACACCTATTCACTCTCCCTCTAGGTGTAATTTCAATTGGTATCAAAGCTTTGGTCTCTAGTTTTTGGCTTAACATCCTTAGAGAGATCCTATTTGCTAATCATGTCATTGACTTATTCATTCTCATCCACTAGTAAACATGGCCGATGGAATTAGGACCCCTCCCAAGTTTAATGGCCTTAACTTTCCCATATGAAAGGTTCGGATGACCGTATTTTTATAATCCCTAGGAAGTCGGGTTGTAAAGGCAGTGACTAAACCTTTTAGTGCACCCACCGGTGATGAAGACACTTGTCCGATATAGTCTCCAAGGAATATGAGGCAAAGGCACAAAATGCATTGTTCCTAGCCTTGAATGAAGATGACTTAGCTCGGGTTACAAATCCACCTATGAGATTTGGTCACACTTAGTAGTCACTCATGAGGGAACATCACAAGTCAAGAGAGCTAAAATTGATCTCTTGTATTCTCAATATGAAAACTTCATTATGCATGAAAATGAGTCTATTGATGATATGATTACGAAATTTACTAAAGTAACTAATGGTCTTGCTTCTTTAGGTGATGAAATCGACAATGATTAAAAGGTCCAGAAGGTCATTCGTGCACTTCCACCATCATGGGAAGACAAAGCCACTACATTAAAGGAGTTGAACGATAAAGAAGAGATGGAGCTCATTGGTCTTATCGGCAACTTTAAGACCCATGGATGGAGATGAAGGCTAGAGAAAAAATGGCTCCACAAAAGAAGAAGACTATCGCCTTCAAGTCTACTCCCACCATCTCCGATGATGAAGAAGAAGAAGATGATGATGAAGATTAATCTCTCCTCGTAAGAAATGTAAGAAGGATGTACAATAAGGCAAAAATCAACCGTAGGAGACGATGGCAAGGAAAGGAGGAAAAGAAAATCATCTGTTTCAACTGTCAAAAACCCGGACATATCATGGCTGAATGTCCGGATTACAGAAATAAGTCATCTTCCTCAAACAAGCCAAAGAAGCCACCCATGAAGAAAGCTCTCAAAGCCACATGGATTCAGAAAGTGAATCCGACGAGGAGGTGGCACGGCAAACGTGTGTTTCATGGCAAATGGTAACACACCCAAAGTAAATTCTGAACTATCCCTTAACGATTGTAGGTTAACTATAAATGATATAGAAGATGCATTTGTAGAACTTTCAGATAATTATGATATTTTAAAGAAAAATTATCTAAAAAGGAAAAAGGAAAATGAAGTTCTTCAAAATAAAATTATCATTCTTTCTAAAGAAAAAGAAGATTTGTCTTCCATGCTTTTATCAACACAAAAAGATTTTGATTCATACAAGACCTCATGTAAAGCTAAGTTTCCAAGATTGATGAAAATGAAATTTCTATTTTAAAAACTAAAATCAACAATTTGGGAAATATTTTAAAGAAATGTGAGTTCAATAAAGCTAAATTAGAGCACATGTTTTCCAAGAAAAATGTTTCAAAAAGACATATTCATATTACACATGCTCACACTTCTAAATCACACACCAAGCATGCTCATGTACCACATGCTCATCATGCACATCATGCATTCATGTATGATAGAATTTACACATGTACTTATTGTGGCCGAAAAGGTCACTTAGCAAAATTTTGTTTTGATCATATGAATGCTTCTAATAATTATATTTGGGTTCGAAGTACTAACGTCATAGGACCCAAGAAAATATGGGTACCAAAATCAACAATTTTATTATTTGATATAGGTACACACCAAGGCTCCAATATGTAAGGAGGGGTGGTATCTTGATAGCGGTTGCTCAAGGCACATGACTCGGGACATCAACAATTTTGCAACTCTATCAAGGTATCATGAAGGTGGCACCGTCACCTTCCGAGATGACTCAAAGGGCAACATTATCAGTATAGGTAACATTAAGATTGGTTCATCTCCTTTAATTTAAAATGTTGTGTTAGTTGATGAACTTAAACATATTCTCTTAAGTATTAGTCAACCATGTGATCGAGGTTTCAAAGTTATTTTCAATGATTCTTCATGTAACATTTTAGATTGTAAAACCAATGGTCGTATTCTTTCCGGATTTCGTTATAATAATGTATATATTTTTGATATGTTAAATCTAAATTGCAATGCTAAATGTTTAAATGCTTTGAATGAGGATTCTTGGTTATGGCATAGAAGATTAGGCCATGTATCTTTTGACCATCTATCTAGAATTAACTCTAAGGAATCGGTGAAGGGTATTCCTTACTTGAAGTTTGAAAAGAACCGCATTTGTGATGCGTGCCAACTTGGAAAACAAACAAAGTCCTCTTTCTAACCAATCAAGGATATCATGACATCTAGCCATTAGAGTTAATCCACGTGGATTTGTTTGGTCCTATTAAAACTAAAAGTTTAAATGAAAATCATTTTGTCTTTGTATTGGTTAATGACTTTTCCCGTTTTACATGGATTTTCTTTTTGGAACATAAAGATCAAGCTTTTTCGTATTTTAATGTTTTTCGAAAAAGGGTTGAAAAAGGAAAAGGTTTTTCGATTTTGCGCATAAGAAGTGATAGAGGTGGTGAGTTCATTAACCATTCTTTTATCACTTATTGTGAAAAAAATGGAATTAGGCATGAATTATCTTATCCTAGAACTCCACAACAAAATAGAGTCGTTGAAAGGCAGAATCGTACTCTTCAAGAAATGGTTAGGATAATGATTAGTGAATAAGGACTCCCTCAATATTTATAAGCCGAGACCGTAAACACAACATGTTACATATCGAATAGAATTTATTTTTGTAAAAATTCTTCTAAAACTTCTTTTGAAATTTATTATTTGAGAAAGCCTAATGTTTCTTATTTTAGAGTTTTTGGATGCAAATGTTTTGTTTTAAACACCAAAGATAACTTAGGTAAATTTGATGCTAAGGCATTTGAAGCTATTTTTGTTGGTTATTCTAATACTAGTAAGGCTTATAGAATATTCAATAAATCCACTCTTACAATTGAAGAATCTATGCATGTTAAGTTTGAAGAATCTGACGCTTTTGTTAAGAAAGTTATAGAGATTGATTCTTTAGGTGAAGACATGGAGAAAGTAACCTTGAAGGACTCACCTACTCAAGAAGACAAGCCAAAACTTAATAAGTAAGGTAAAGTTCAAGAGGTTGAAGTGGAACCATCACAACCACTTCCAAAAGATTGGAGATACACTACAAGTCATCCCAAAAAAACTCATCATAGGTGATGTATCAAGGGGTAACTACTCGATCCAAACTCTATGATCATTGTGGTCATTATGCTTTCATTTCTCATATTGAACCAAAGAACATCCTCAAAGCCGAGGCGACTCATATTGGTTGCTTGCAATGCAGGAAGAGTTCAATCAATTTGAGTACAACCAAGTTTGGCATCTTGTCCCTAGACCCCATTATAGACCAACAATTGATCCTAAATGAACTTTTAGGAACAAGTTGGATGAGTCGGGCAATATTGTTAGGAATAAAGCTAGGTTAGTGGCCCAAGATTACACCCATATCGAGGGAATCAATTTTGAGAAAACATTTGCACCCGTAGCACGGCTCGAAGCCATACAGATCACACTTTCTTTTGCTTCTTATAAAAATTTCAAAATTTTTCAAATGGATGTCAAAAGCACATTTTTAAATGATTTTACTGAAGAGGAAGTGTATGTTGAATAACCCCCGTGTTTGTTGATCCTACACATCCAGATTATGTTTTTCAAATGAGACAAAGCTTTATATAGTTTAAACAAGCTCCTAGAGCTTGATATGAAAGACTTTCAACATTTCTTATTTCAAATAGTTTTATTAAAGGAAAATTTGATATCACTTTGTTCACTAAACATGTAGATGGTGACATTCTCATTGTTCAAATTTATGTTGATGATATTATATTTGTTGGCCCAGAGGCCCTTCACTCTAGTTTTGATGATGACTAACTCATGTAGTTATAGTTTACTAATAATCTTGTGATATTTAGTTTTAGATATTTGATCAAATTATTAGTAGGTGATTAGCTTCAACAAAGGTGTTTTGAAGCTTTTACATGATGATTCAAGAGCTCAAGCGTCAAGTTCACATCTAGCACTCGGTTGGAGTCAAGCCGATGGATCATGTTTGGATCGAGTCGACTTGAAGACGGAGTTCTACAAGAATATCTCGGTTTGTTTAGTTTAAGATTTTGTTTAGATCTCATGTAAAGATTAGATAGTGATATGCTCAAGTTTACAATACACACACAAGTTTATAGTTTCATGTTTGGTTTTTCGGTTTAACCGGTTTCAGTTTTCATATATATGGTTTTCATGAAAAGATAGAATCAAAATAAGTTTACATGGTTTAATGTATATTAGATTTGATCTATATACATCTATGCTTCATATGCTTAGAAAAACATATTTTGATAGTCTATTTCATGAGTTTGGAGTTTTGTATTTTAACAAAACTTATTTTTAGATTTCAAGTCAAAAACATAGATATAAATTCTTTACATGTATATTGGATTCTATCCATATACAATATGCTTCAAAGTTGTTTCAATATCATGTTTTTGAATTTATATGAGTTTTGGAGAAAACAGTTTTTCATTTCAAAAATCTTAGCTTTGGAAAATACGGATTTCGTTTTAAGGCAAATTTTCAAGAAAAAAAATGGTTCAAATTGTTTGAAATATGTGTTAAATTTTTATCACACATGCTTGTATTTCAAAGATCTAATAAGAACTGATTTTTGTGAAATTTATATTATTTTATGGGATTTAATTGAAGATAAAAACCCTAGGTTTTAAATCCTATAATGGCTGGACTGGCTGTCTGCTGGTCGACCGAAGCAGAGGTCGGTCGACCAGTCTGGTCGACCGACATGCACAGAATGTGCACGCAGCCAAGACTGGAGGCCGGTCGACCGCCTGAGAGCATCTACTCTCTGGAAATGGCCCCAGTCGACTGGTCGGTCGACCGGCAGAAAGTTCTGCTCTCTGTATCCAGCTCCGGTCGACCGAACGGTCGATCGGCCAGAGAGCCGTTGCTATCTGGTTCCAGTCCCGGTCGACCGGGCGGTCAACCGATGGCACAATAGTCATAAAAATGACCGTTGGGCCGATCGACCAGCCGGTCGACCGGAAGGGCAAATTTGCCCTTTCCTGCTGTCAACGGGCAGATTTGGATTGGGGCTATATATACCCCATCTCTTGGCTAGTTTTTAATAAGTTTTTAAAGAGCAATTTTTCCCACCTTTACAAGTGTTTAACAGCAAGTTTTCAAAAGAGTTTTTGGATTTAAAAGATCATTCTTTATTTGTTTTTAAAGTGGTGGAATTTCAAAGAAAAAGAGTCTTTTGGGAATTGATTTTTGATCTAACTTTCAATATCTATTTGGAGTTTTTTCCAAGTATTTTTCTTTGTTCCAAACACTTTATTTTCTCACACTTGAGCTATCATATCTATCCTATCTATTAGGATCTTATTTTTATGAGAAAAGATTGGTTTGTGGTTAAGAGAGACCACCAAGTGTTGTAACCCTCCTTACTTTGTGACATCCCTCTAGTGAGAGGTAATTGTGTTGATATCCCTCTAGTAAGAGGTGATTGTGGAGGTTGTGTTGGAATCCTTCAAGTATGAGGTGATTGTGGTTGTGTGGCTTTGAGCCTAATCCCTCTAGTGAGAGGTTGATCATTGTTTGGCTAATTGCCTATCCCTCTAAGTGTAGAGGTGATTTGTGTTGTGCCTTACCTCTAGTGAGAGGTTGTATTTGAGAGAGGAGTTGTATACTCCCAAATTGTATTTGCCCAAATCCTCAGTGGAGGTTCCCTGTGTGGGAAGTCCTGTGTGGACGAGTTAGTGGAAATCCTTCTGTGTGAAGGCGGGGACGTAGAGCTGTGAGCTCAAACCTCGAAACATATCATAGTGTTTGCGTTTGATCCACTTTCTCTAACCTCTCTCTCTCTTACATTGTGCATTGCATCATATTGTTCATATCTGAAATACACCTAGAGGGGGGTGAATAGGTGTAATTGCTAATCTAATGATCTTTTTAAACTTAATAGAATGAGTGATGCAACGATCTCTCAAAACACGACTAAGAGCCGAATACCCCGTGAGAGGTTCTGAACTCCTTCCTCCCAATTCCCCTTAAAAATGGGTTAGAGGTGCGCAATGCAACCGTGTTGTATGAGATATGATCGAACAAGTAAAGAATGAAATGCTATGATGAAATACACACAATCAACAACACAAGTAAAACAAACAAGAGAAGATTGCACAAAGAAAAGGGTTAGTTCTCAAGCAAATAATTGAAGACAATATAAAGCAAGAGAAATGTAAAGCAAGATGACGCAAGGCAATCGCAAACACAATTGATTTGTTTCGAGGTTCGAGCCACCGCTCTAGTCCCCGCCTTCACCTCCGTGAAGGGTTTCCACTATCCACCGAGGATGCCTTACAAGTTTGGTCTACCGAAGACCCCAAGCCCTTAGCTTCACAACTTACAAAGAACTCCACCTAGGAGTTGTCTCCACAAGAACAAGGATCACAAGAACAATAGTGATCTCCTCAAGATCACAAAACTCTTTCTCAAACTCTTTTACAACACTCTCACTCTTTTTACAACTTCTCTATAGTATGAGTAAAGGACTTTTGGCTCTATGAAGTGTGGTGAGAAAACTTCAGTTGTAGAGTGATATTAGCAATCAAACACAACTAAAAAACTAGGTTAAAAGATTGGAATTGAAAGCTTCAAACAATTTTTCTTTTTCTCTTTGAAACAATGAAAACTTGAGGATTTTTCTAAGTAAATAACAAAGACCTATTGCCCTCTATTTATAAGGAGAGAATAGGTTAAAACTCTTTTCTTTACACCTAATTTGACCTGCAAAGGCCTCCAACAACTCTCTAAAACTCTGATAAAGAAGAAAAAGAAAACAGATTTTCAGACTTGCCCAAAGAGGAAAGAGCCGTTAGGCTGCAGCAGGCTTGGCGGTCGACCGTCGCCTTGCTGGCAAAGAGCCGTTGGGCTCCGGTCGACTGTCCGGTCGACCGTCTCCTCAAAGGAAACACAGTTTCCTTAGTGCGGTCGACCGGGCGGTCGACCGAAACAAACCGAGAGTGGCCTGCTTAAAGTCGGTCGACCGGGCCAGTCGACCGACAGACGTGCACAAACGTGCACGTCCTGACACAGGCGCCGGTCGACCGGGCGGTCGGCCGGCCAACCTGAAACAGGAAAAACTGGCAGGATTTGGGGTTGGAAAATTTTGTGAAAAAATATTTTAAGATACTTATAACTAAGTATTATGCAAAAATAGTCTATACACATGTTTTAAACAAGATATTCAATTTGTAACAAGTTTGGATACATGTATATATAAACTTAGGCATAAAACTTAGAAACAAACATTTTTTAAAACATAGAATTTTGTAAGGAAAAATGTGTGTGTGTATCCTAGAGCCAAATATCATATACTCAAACTTTAACATTCTATTCTTACAAAGTTCTAAGGACTTCAAGGCTTCAAGAGGGGCTTTCTCCACTTGATCTTCAATTTTGCATCTTGAGCCCAATTTGAGTTATCTTGAGTCCAAGTCACCTTCCTTTAGGGAAGAAAACACCTATGCAAGATAGAAAAAACCTGAAACACACTTAAACAACAAATAATATTAGTACAAATAACTAATATGTTTTGTAATCATCAAAACACACTAAAGACGGGTGATTGTAACCTTGGGCCAACAATCTCCCCCTTTTTGATGATGACAAAACATATAAGTTATTTAAACAAATAAAGGAAGAAGAGCTTGGAAAGCTCCCCCTCAAACAATGCTATGTAAAAAAAATAACTATGAGTGAGATACATGAAGCATTGAAAACACAATATTTTTGTCAAAAACTTAAATACCAATTGAAATCAAACTTAATCTTATATACCAATTAAACTTATACTTTTTCTCTTAAACTTATAGTTTTAATCTTTTTCTCCCAAAACTCAAGTAAATAAACAAAACTCAAACTATAAGCAAACTTATTTCTTTTTCTCCCCCTTTTTGTCATACATCAAAAAGGGTTAAAATCAAAACAAGCAAAATACCAAAATAGAAATATTTTTAAGAATCTATCATGCAAACATTCAACTCACCACAAATAAATGAAAATCTAGCATAATCTAGAGGTTTAGTAAAAATATCGGCAAGTTGAAAATCGGTAGAAACATAATCAATATCAATATCACCTTTCTCATAATGATCTCGAAGAAAGTGATACCTAATGTCAATGTGTTTGGTTTTACTATGTTGATTTGCATTCTTTGTCATGTGAATAGTACTAGTATTATCACAAAATATTTTAACATGATCAAAGTGTAAATCATAGTCAAGGAGAGTATATTTCATCCAAAGAACTTGTGCACAACAAGCTCCGGCTGCAACATACTCCGCCTCGGCGGTTGAAAGGGCTACCGAATTTTGCTTTTTAGAAGACCAAGATACAAGACAATTACCTAATAATTGACATGTTCCACTTGTGCTCTTCCTATCTACCCTACAACCCGCATAGTCGGCATCCGAAAAACTCGTCATTGAAAATTGGCCAGTTTTCGGATACCACAAACCCATTTCAATAGTGCCCTTTAGGTATCTAATTATGCGTTTAACCGCAATTATGTGAGATTCTTTAGGACAAGATTGAAAACGTGCACAAAGACAAACGGAAAACATAATATCCGGCCTACTAGCCGTCAAATAAAGCAAGCTACCTATCATGCTACGATATAATTTAATGTCTACACTTTTACCTTGTTCATCCTTGTCAAGCTTGGTAGTTGTTGCCATGGGAGTTTTGCTTACTTTAGATTCTTCAAGCCCGAACCTCTTGATTAGTTCCTTTGTGTACTTGGCTTGATTGATGAAGATCCCATCCTTCCTTTGCTTGATTTTGAGTCCAAGGAAATAGTTGAGTTCCCCCATCATAGACATTTCGAATTCATCCTTCATGCATGATTCAAAAGCTTGGCAAAGAGATTCATTAGTAGAACTAAAAATAATATCATCTACATAAATTTGTACAATGAGTATATCATTTTCTACATGTTTTGTAAACAAGGTTGTGTCAATGTTACCTTTCTTAAAACCATTTGAAATCAAAAATGAAGAAAGTCTTTCATACCAAGCCCTAGGGGCTTGTTTTAAACCATAAAGAGCTTTATCTAATTTAAAAACAAAATCCGGATGTGTAGGATCAACAAACCCGGGGGTTGTTCAACATACACTTCCTCTTCAATAAAACCATTTAGAAAAGCACTTTTAACATCCATTTGAAACAATTTAAAATCTTTATATGAGGCAAATGCTAGTGTCATCCGTATGGCTTCAAGCCGTGCTACGGGTGCAAAAGTTTCTTCAAAATCGATTCCTTCGATTTGAGTGTAACCTTGGGCAACTAACCTAGCTTTATTCCTAACAACGTTACCCGATTCATCCAACTTGTTCTTAAAGATCCACTTAGTACCAATTGTTGGTCTATCGTGGGGCCTAGGAACAAGGTGCCAAACTTGGTTGCGCTCAAATTGATTGAGTTCCTCTTGCATAGCTAGCAACCAATATGAATCGGCCTCGGCTTCGAGGACGTTCTTGGGTTCAACATGAGAAATAAATGCATAATGTCCACAATAGTCATGAAGTTTAGAGCGAGTTGTTACCCCTTTTGATACATCACCTATGACGAGGTCCTTGGGATGATGTGGATTGTATCTCCAATCCTTTGGAAGTTGTTGAGTGGGCTCTTCTCCATTTGTTTGATCTTCATTTCCTTGAGCCTCTTGTATTTTAGCTTCACTTCCTTCATCATCCTTTGGCTTGTCTCCCATAGTAGGTGTATCCTCCAAGGTCACTTTCTCTAAACTTTCATGCAAAGCATCTATTTCTACAACATTCTTAACAAACAAGTTAGATTCCTCAAACTTAACATGTATGGATTCCTCAATAGTCAATGATGACCTATTGAAGACTCTATAAGCCTTACTAGTACTAGAATAACCCACAAATATAGCCTCATAAGATTTATGATCAAATTTTCCTAAATTATCTTTTGTATTTAAAACAAAACATTTGCATCCAAAAACCTTGAAATATGAAACATTTGGTTTTCTAGAAAAGTACATTTCAAAAGAGGTTTTTGTGGTATTTTTACACAAGAAAACACGATTTGATATATAGCATGATGTATTAACGGCCTCGGCCCACAAATAATGTGGTAGACCATATTCACTAAGCATTGTCCTAGCCATCTCTTGCAAAGTTCGATTTTTCCGTTCAACTACTCCATTTTGTTGTGGAGTTCTAGGACAAGATAGTTCATGCTTTATTCCATGTTCTTCACAAAAAGTGGTAAAGGGTTGGTTAATGAATTCACCTCCTCTATCACTTCTTATTCTTAAAATCGAAACATCTTTTTCTTTTTCAACTCTTTTCTTAAAAGTTTGGAAATACGAAAATGCTTGATTTTTATGCTCAAGAAAGAAAACCCAAGTAAAACGTGAAAAATCATCAACTAAAACAAATGCAAATCTATTCCCACTTAGACTTTTGGTTTGTGTAGGGCCAAATAAATCCATGTGGATTAACTCCAAAGGACGTGATGTCATGATATCCTT
This sequence comes from Agave tequilana, assembly GCA_038442645.1. Lineage (NCBI taxonomy): Eukaryota > Viridiplantae > Streptophyta > Magnoliopsida > Asparagales > Asparagaceae > Agave > Agave tequilana. The sequence goes on from JAVJIF010002273.1 coordinate 91,702, forward strand.
AATTGACTTGAAAGAAGACTTAGTTTGTTTCCCAAATTGACATGCGTCACAAATTCGGTCTTTTTTAAAATTCAAACAAGGAATACCTTTCACCATTTCCTTTGTGTTAAGCCTAGATATATGGTCAAAAGAAATGTGGCCTAATCTTCTATGCCACAACCAAGAGTCGTCATCGAGGGCTTTTAAACATGTTATATTACAAGACATATTTAACATATCTATCATATAAACATTACTTTCACGAAAACCGAAAAACACACAAGCATTAGAAATTCTATCAATTACTTTACAAACAACATTATCAAAAACTACATCAAAACCTTTATCACATAATTGACTAACACTCAAGAGATTATGCTTGAGGCCGTCAACTAAAACTACATTCTCAATTAAAGGGGATGTGCCAAGTTTTACATTACCAATACCGATGATTTTACCCTTGGCGTCATCTCCGAAAGTGACGGTGCCACCTTCATGGTATCTTGATAGGGTTGCAAAGTTGTTGATATCCCAAGTCATGTGCCTTGAGCAACCACTATCAAGATACCACAATCCTCTACGTCGTTGAGCTTTGGAAGGTACCTATATCATTTAACAAAGTTGTTGACTTTGGTACCCAAACTTTCTTGGGTCCTTGAAAGTTAGTGTTTCGAACTCAAACATTATGAAAAGATGCACTTAGTCTATCATAGCAAAAATTGGCTAAGTGTCCTTTCCGCCCACAATGTGAACATGAGAACACTCTTCCATACATGAATGCATGATGAGTGTGTGAAGTGTGAGCATGCTTTGGGGGTTTGCCACGATGTAAAGGTTGTGTGGTATGAACATGAGCATGAACATGGTGAACATTTTTCTTAGGGGCTTGTTTCTTAGGAAACATGGCCTCTATCTTCTTCTTATCAAACTCACTACACTTTTTCAAAACAATACCTAAAGAATCTATTCTTTCCTTAAGCATGGTAATCTCATTAGCATCAACAAATGGGGACTTGCCTTTACAAGAAGTCTTATATTTATCAAATTCATTTTTAGTGAAAACCAAGGTAGAATGCAAGTCATTATTTTCTTTAGAAAGATTTACAACTTGAAGACTAAGAGATTCATTTTCCTTTTTCATTTTTAAATATTTTTTCTTTAAGAAGTCATAGTTATGAGATAATTCTACAAAAGCTTCTCCTAACTCATCCATAGAAAGTTCATCATTAGGAGAAGTGGAAGGGTTACCTTGCTTGTGCTTTCATTTGCCATGAAGCACATGTTGGCGGTATCAATCTCCTCCTCGGATTCGCTCTCGGAATCCCATGTAGCTTTCATTGCCTTCTTCTTGTGAGGCTTCTTTGAGGTGGAGGGCTTCACTTTATCCGGACACTCCGCCACTATGTGTCCCGGTCTTTGGCAATTAAAGCAAATGATCTTTCTTTCTTCTTTGCCTCCTTGCCATCTCTTCCTTCCTTGAAATTTAGCCTTGTTGTACATCCTCCGGACGTTCTTCACAAGAAGTGAGAGCTCTTCGTCATCTTCTTCTTCATTGTCTTCGTCGGAGTGTGTGGATTGGCTTTTGAAGGCTATAGTCTTCTTCTTGGAAGGAGCCATGTCCTCCCTCACTTTACTCTCCATCTCATGGGTTTTGAGGTTCCCAATGAGACCAATTAGCTCCATCTCCTCCTTGTCATTGAGTTCCTTCAAGGTTGTTGCTTTTACTTCCCATGAAGGAGGAAGAGCCCGGATGATCTTTCTTACTCTTTGATCGTTATCAATAGCATCACCTAGAGAAGAAAGTCCATTAGTAATCTTTGTAAATCTTGTAACCATATCATCTATGGTTTCATTTTCTTGCATGCAAAAATTCTCATATTGGGACCGAAGAAGGTCAATCTTAGCCCTCTTCACTTGTGAGGTCCCTTCATGTGTAACTAGTAAATGTGTCCAAATTTCATATGCGGACTTGCAATGAATAACTCTAGCTATGTCATCATCATTAAGGGCTTGAAGTAGTGCATAGTGAGCCCTAGCATTGGCATCAAATTCTTTGGTCTCTATTTCGGACCAAGTGGATTCATCACCGGGGGTGCACTAAAGGGTTTGGTCACGGCCTTTGCAACTCGACTACCTAGAGATTGCAAGAAAACGGTCATCTTAACCTTCCATATGGGAAAGTTAAGTCCATCAAACTTAGGGGGTGTCTTAATACCATCGGCCATCTTTACTAAGTGAGAATGAATGAAATGATTAGCAATATTAGGATCTTTCTAGGGTTGTTAAGCCAAGAGCCTAGTAACCAAGCTCTGATACCAATTGAAATACACCTAGAGGGGGGTGAATAGGTGTAATTGCTAATCTAATGATCTTTTTAAACTTAATAGAATGAGTGATGCAACGATCTCTCAAAACACGACTAAGAGCCGAATACCCCGTGAGAGGTTCTGAACTCCTTCCTCCCAATTCCCCTTAAAAATGGGTTAGAGGTGCGCAATGCAACCGTGTTGTATGAGATATGATCGAACAAGTAAAGAATGAAATGCTATGATGAAATACACACAATCAACAACACAAGTAAAACAAACAAGAGAAGATTGCACAAAGAAAAGGGTTAGTTCTCAAGCAAATAATTGAAGACAATATAAAGTAAGAGAAATGTAAAGTAAGATGACGCAAGGCAATCGCAAACACAATTGATTTGTTTCGAGGTTCGAGCCACCGCTCTAGTCCCCGCCTTCACCTCCGTGAAGGGTTTCCACTATCCACCGAGGATGCCTTACAAGTTTGGTCTAGCGAAGACCCCAAGCCCTTAGCTTCACAACTTACAAAGAACTCCACCTAGGAGTTGTCTCCACAAGAATAAGGATCACAAGAACAATAGTGATCTCCTCAAGATCACAAAACTCTTTCTCAAACTCTTTTACAACACTCTCACTCTTTTTACAACTTCTCTATAGTATGAGTAAAGGACTTTTGGCTCTATGAAGTGTGGTGAGAAAACTTCAGTTGTAGAGTGATATTAGCAATCAAACACAACTGAAAAACTAGCTCAAAAGATTGGAATTGAAAGCTTCAAACAATTTTTCTTTTTCTCTTTGAAAACAATGAAAACTTGAGGATTTTTCTAAGTAAATAACAAAGACCTATTGCCCTCTATTTATAAGGAGAGAATAGGTTAAAACTCTTTTCTTTACACCTAATTTGACCTGCAAAAGGCCTCCAACAACTCTCTAAAACTCTGATAAAGAAGAAAAAGAAAACAGATTTTCAGACTTGCCCAAAGAGGAAAGAGCCGTTAGGCTGCAGCAGGCTTGGCGGTCGACCGGTCCGGTCGACCGTCGCCTTGCTGGGAAAGAGCCGTTGGGCTCCGGTCGACTGTCCGGTCGACCGTCTCCTCAAAGGAAACACAGTTTCCTTAGTGCGGTCGACCGGGCGGTCGACCGAAACAAACCGAGAGTGACCTACTTACAGTCGGTCGACCGGGCCGGTCGACCGACAGACGTGCACAAACGTGCACGTCCTGACACAGGCGCCGGTCGACCGGGCGGTCGGCCGGCCAACCTGAAACAGGAAAAACTGGCAGGATTTGGAGTTGGAAAATTTTGTGAAAAAATATTTTAAGATACTTATAACTAAGTATTATGCAAAAATAGTCTATACACATGTTTTAAACAAGATATTCAATTTGTAACAAGTTTGGATACATGTATATATAAACTTAGGCATAAAACTTAGAAACAAACATTTTTTAAAACATAGAATTTTGTAAGGAAAAATGTGTGTGTGTATCCTAGAGCCAAATATCATATACTCAAACTTTAACATTCTATTCTTACAAAGTTCTAAGGACTTCAAGGCTTCAAGAGGGGCTTTCTCCACTTGATCTTCAATTTTGCATCTTGAGCCCAATTTGAGTTATCTTGAGTCCAAGTCACCTTCCTTTAGGGAAGAAAACACCTATGCAAGATAGAAAAAACCTGAAACACACTTAAACAACAAATAATATTAGTACAAATAACTAATATGTTTTGTAATCATCAAAACACACTAAAGATGGGTGATTGTAACCTTGGGCCAACAATATCATGTACATGCTTGGGCTTGATTGTGTGCTATACTTGTGTTTAACCAAGAGAGCTTCATATAGCACGTCAACTCTTATTTAGAGGAATTCAGAGGAGATAGTCTAGAGCCCTTCACCGGGAATTCGGCTACACTCTTGGTTACACTAAGTGTGTTGCATTTTGTTTTAAATTTCTCATAATTTGTCACTAGATTAGCAGTACACCTATTCACCCCCTCTAGGTATACTTTCAATATTTGGATCTACTAACGAAAGACTTAGTAAAGAGTTTGAATCATGTATGCAGAATGAGTTTGAAATGTCTATGATGGGTGAGCTAAAATATTTCCTTGGACTCCAAATCAAGTAAAGGAGTGACGGGATCTTTATAAATCAAGCCAAATACAAAAAGGAACTCATCAAGAAATTTGGACTTGAATGGGCAAAGACTAGCAAAACTCCCATGGCTACCACCACAAAACTTGATAAGGATGAACAAGGTATAAATGTAGACATAAAACTTTATAGAAGTATGATTGGTAGTTTACTATATTTAACGGCTAGTAGGCCGGATATCATATTTAGTGTATGTCTATGTGCTAGATTCCAATCCTGTCCTAAAGAGTCTCACTTGATTGCGGTAAAACACATTATTAAATATCTTAAGGGCACTATTGGAATGGGTTTATGGTTTCCAAAGACCGGACAATTTTCAATGACGATTTTTTCGGATGCTGACTATGCAGGTTGTAGAGTGGATAGGAAGAGTACTAGTGAAACATGTCAGTTTCTAGGAAATTGTCTTGTTTCATGATCTTCCAAGAAACAAAATTTTGTAGCCCTCTCAACTGCCGAGACGGAGTATGTTGCGGCTGGGGCTTGTTGTGCATAAGTCCTTGATTATGATTTGCATTATGACCATGTTAAGATATTTTGTGATAATACTAGTCTATTCATATGACTAAAAATGTAAATCAACATAGTAAGACTAAGCACATAGAAATTTGATTTCACTTTCTTAGAAAGGTGATATTGAAATTGATTATGTTTCAACTGATTTTCAACTAGCAGATATTTTTACTAAGCCGCTTGATTTTAACAGATTTTTTTTCATTTGTGGAGAACTAAATATTTCTATTATTGATTCATGAGTTTTCTATATTGGTTGTTTACACTTACCCTTTTTGATGCATGACAAAAAGGGGGAGAAGTACTTATGGTTTTAATGTTTATGATATGATGTTTATGTTTATTGTTCATATTTATATAGTATTGGTATTAACATCTTGTAACTTGATATGATGTTTATGTTTATTGTTCATGTTTATATATTATTGGTATCATACATCTTGTAACTTGATAGAGCATAACTTGAGGGGGAGCTTTTTTAAAGCTTTTCCTAGATTATTTTTTAGATAGCTCATATGTTTTGTCATCATCAAAAAGGGGGAGATTGTTGGCCCAAAGGTTACAACCCACGGGTTGTGTGTTTTAATGATAACAAAACATATAAAGCTATTTGGTACTAATCAAAATTCAAGTTTGTATTTTAGGGTTTGATAAGATGAAATAGGTTCTTCCTTAAAGGAAGGTGTTGACGGCTCAAGGGTACTCAAGTACGGGATCTTTGCTCAAGCTCAAAACGTCGCTCAACATCACTATCAAAGAAGCCCGCTTGAAGACTCATGTAGCTGGTAGAAACTAGTTTGTTAAATAGTAGAATATATTTTTGAAGTTCAAAAATACACACACACTAAAATGCACGTTTTTCAAAAGTATGATTTTAGTTCTCAAATTTTCTAAAATATTTTTTATCAAGTTTAGTACTTATATCTAGTAACTAGGTATGTTTCCTATCTTCCAAAATCCAAACAAAAATATTTCAAAATTTTATATATCTTCAAACAGAGTTTTCAAAATCTATTTTGGCCTAGGTTGGCTGACTGGGTGGTCGACCGTGCCTATTACAGGCTAGAACAGTCGACTGAAGTTCTGGCAATTGGGGGTGCGCATGTTCCCGATCGACCGGGCGGTCGACCGGTCCCCTCTTGCGTTCGACCGGGCGGTCGACCAACTGTAACCATCTTACTCTCTGTTTAGAGCGGTCGACCGAAGCCCAATGGTCAAATTTTTTAAAAGGGTCGGTCGACCGTACGTCTGCCAGATTGGCAGAAATGGCTCTCTTATTTAAAACTGATTTTAAAACATGTTTAAATTTAAAACGTGGATGGTTGATTTTAAGAGTCAATTTTTTCCTCTTTTATGCTAGTAGAACTATTCTAAATTTGCTCTTCCTAAAACCTATATAAAGGGGTCATTAGGGTTGAGTTCATTTCAACAAGTACAACAATTCTATTTGAAAAATCAAGTTTTGGGTTTTCTAGTGAAAGAGCTTTCAAGTTTCAGTTTTGTACTTGTATTTTCAAAAGTCTACTTCAAGTTTTTTGTTCTCAAAATCTCTCTTCTGATTTTACTCACTTACAAAATTTTGAGCTTCAAATTTATATTTTATTCTATAGGATTTTGTAAGAGAGTTTTTCAAGAGAGAGTTTGTAGTCTTTTGATCACCCAGAGATTGTTCTGTTATTGTTACGCTACCTCTGACTAGAGGAGTGTATTGGGGAGTTGTGTACTCCGTGCGGTTGTAATCCCGTGGTGGAAGGTTCTATAGTGGATTGGGAAATCTTTCACGGTGGTGAAGGCGGGGACGACAGCAGTGGCTCTAACCTCGAAACAAATCTTCTTGTTTGTGATTACTTTCTTGTCTCTACTTAATTGTTTTTTATTCATTCATTATTGTCGATCTATACTCATCACAACAAGATAGCAATTACGCACCTGAAACTCTTATCTAGAGGAATCACGAGGAGAAGTTCAGAGCCCTTCACGGGGAATTCGGCTTCAAGTCTTCTTTTGAGTGATCGGTTGCATCATCTCATTTTATATTACATTGAAGTTTTTAATTGATTAGCAATACACCTATTCACCCCCCTCCAGGTGTAATTTCAATATTGTGCCTTTTCACCTCTTCGTCGTTGGTGGTCTGCAGAAGGTCTATGTCAATGCGCGGAGACCTCATCATATGCAGCATACTATGACTGGAAGATGCCCTAGAGAGTGGCCGTGCACCAAGCGAACGGTTGGCAGTAGAGCTGTTGGGAGAATAACGTCGCTGGAAGGAGATGGCACTATACATCTTTTAAATCAGACTGATAAAAAATCGGCCAAAAGCGCTTTCTGGGACATTGGTTGGCGAGCTTGGTGATGGAAGCTTTTGAAAGCATCGCCCTTTTCATAGATGTCATCGTCTTCGTCTAGAATAATATCTCCATGGGAGTGCTCCCTCATCCTTTGGAAGATATCCTCTTCCATGACCCCATAATGAGCCTCTTCAGGGGCATTCTCCATGTTGGGGAACAGATAATCCCCCCAACTCTTCAAACTGCTCGAACCTCCCTTATAATTATCATGCATATCCGAGCAGATGTAGAAGTGGCACATCAGCTCTCGATAGGTCTCGAACAGAGCAGGCTCCTGCTTCACCAAAAGCGCCAACTCCGCTTCGCAAGGGAAGTATTTTCATAGGGGAGAGATCCTATTGGCAAAACAGAGACTTTCCACATCTTATGCAAAGCCATGCCCAATTCGCCTACAGAAGTGAAGAAAGTCCCTGTGGCTGAGCAGTGCAACTCAAAGATGGCGTAGAAGCTATCACGCTCATCTGGATACCATAGCAAGTAGCCCTGACAGCTTCACGGAGTCCTAACCTCTTCAAGTCCTCCTCGAAAATAGCCAAGATGTACAGAGTCAAGTCCCTCCACTAGGCCTTCGGAGGATGAATCTAACCCAAAGTCCTGAAGTCAGTCACCGGATAAATGCTATTGACCCTAAAAAACTGATTGCCGAAAGTTTGGGCCATAGCTAAATTCTCCCCCACCGGGATATCTTGTAAGACATTTTCAAGATGTAGACCTAGGATACACCGAGGATGGCCTGCCCTGGCGTAGCCATGGGAGGAAGCTTCAGGATACCCACATGGACCGAGTCAGTTCAGAGGAACCCACCAGAAACCTCTCTAATATAACCACTAAAATGATGTATATAAGAATGCTTTTTATTAAGAATTTTACCCCATCTAATTTTCAAATTTGACAAATAATTTCGGAGTCAATTTTATCAACTCCCTTGTCACAAAATGGAGTGCGAAAAGATTAAATGATTGACTTGGACTTAGAAAGTACAGGACTAATACCGACTCAGGAAAGTGACTTAAGTCAAGTAAAGGTTCAGGAGTCGAGATTGGTTCAGGAAGTGGGTCCAAATCAAGAAGTTGAAACTCAAGTCCACATTCATTTCCCAATAACGGATTGTGACTTAATATTGGTGATTCAAGTTCAAGAATGACAGGTGTGGGAATCAAAACTGATTCTAAAATATTACTCAAGTTGGGTAACAAAACAAGTGTCAATATTGATTCAGGAATTTGAACTGGATCACAAATTTGAGAATCTAGGTCACATTTCTCATTGAGTTCAATTTCATAAAATGAGAACTTGCCAATTTGTCAATGAGACTTTCAAAAGTATGAAATCGGTCCAGTTCAACATGATGATTATAAAAGTTTGGCGATTTAATTTCATGATGAATTGACACAGGATCCAATGTGGACTCGAGAAAAAGATTGATATCAGGTGAAGACACCGGAGTCATTATTGAATCAGGAAGTAAAATTGAATCACCAAGTTGAGATTCAGGATCATATTTATTCTCAAGCTTAATTTCAGAAAAGGGATAACTTGCCAAAATGTCAATGTGATTTTCAAAATTTGGAATTTGGGCAAGTTCAAATGGGGGTGCTGAAATGGAATCTTATTTTCCAAAACAACATGATTCTTCGGCTCTAACAGAATGGTTAGCGACATCAGAAATAGTCAAACGGTGAGAATGGAGAGTTTGGACCATTATATCTATGTCATGATTACGAGCGATTTGAGCCTAAGTCATGGCTTCAAGCAGTTTTTCATAGTCGATTGGTTCATCGTTTTATTGCGATTGGACTTGAAAAGATGAAGTTTTGTTTTAGAATTTGTGGTGAAATTGTGAGTTCGTCAGATTTTGTGATTGTTGCTTGGACTCACGCATACTCATTTCCAAGATTGATGGTTTTTTATTTTGAACTGGTGGAACTGAGTATGAATCTTGAAAATATTGTTGACAAGGTGGATAAGGAGGACAAGTTAGTTGAAAATTGGACTCGAGGAAGGTGAATACCCATTGACTCTGTGAAGAGTTGAAATTATTTTGAAAATTATGGTCATAAGATTTGGGGTCTGGGTTATATTGATTCGAATAAGACCAATCTGGTACGCTAGGTTGGTTAAAGTTATGATATGCCTAGTTGGTAATATCTGAAAAAGAGGTCGGGGTGTAATATGGATTGCCATTAAAATTGAAAAAATTATTGTTATAAGCCATATCACACAAGAAATGTCAAACACAAACAAAGAAAAATAAACAAATAAGCAAACAAATAAAAAGAAAAAAATCTAATCTAAGTTAGGGTAACTTTAGACCTAGACGACTCCTAACTGGTTAGACTATCCAACGGGGGTATATTGCTGAATCGGACCACAAGTTAATCGGTCAGGTAAGGGCAAGATTGGTGGGAGGTATCCGCGCAAAAAGCGATGGGCCTAATTGAGTCAAACCACCAGCCTTCAGGGTTTCGCTCTTCAATCCCCAACCTTAGTCACCGATTGGCAAGAGTTAGATTCAAATCAACTTCCCCCTTAGGTCAGTCTCCTATTTGAGTCCGAGATGTCCTTAGGGCGAACGTCTACTCAGTTTTAATTAGGCTTGGGTTAGTGAGTGAGGAGATTGTTTGTGGGCTAAGGGAGGATAATGACTTCCCCACCTTATCTTGTTTATAGGACAAGCCCTTAAATCAATTTAGTGCAGTGTACAAGTATATAGAAAAAAAAAGTAACACTCAAGCAATATTTCATACAAGAATGAACTTTATACTAAATGCTATGCACACGTACCTTGACTCCAGCATTCTTCAACAATAAATAGAAAATGTAATGAAATAGACACGTGCCTAAATACAAAGTCTAAATCATTTTTAGCATTTACAATCAACTTTTTACTGTTGTGTTAGAAATGTATATACAGTGAGTCAAACAAGAAAATAAACGCTACAGATATTAAACTATGCAATTCAGCCAACCTGCAGAAAATACAGGTTAGTAGTTCACTCAGATTGCTACAGGAATGTAGCAAATCTGAGGGCTTCTGGGCTCTACTTTCTTGAGTAAAGTCCAGGGCCACTTATATGTCCACTGCAGCAAAAATTTCTTATTGTTAAATCTGTACACCAAGAATAAAGAAAAAGATTAACCAAAAGTGTAAACTTAAAAAGAGAATAACTTACCGTCCCTCCCCGGCAATGGCGCCAAAATTTGATTGAGTTTTTACCGGCAACAAAATTCAAAACTTAGTATAAATAGTGCAAGTACTCAATACTACCACAATAGCAAGTGGCTATGCGGGTCGTGATCCACAAGGAGGGACTAGCGATGGAAGCTTTTTTAAAAGGTACTCTTTTAAGTTACAAAGAATAGTTAAAGATCTTCTTTTAGTTCATTTAAAGAAAATGAAAAAGAGTTAAAGTTAAGTTAGGAAGAAAGTGATAGATAGAGAAGGTGGAGAAAATGGAAGTGGATATGTCCAAAGAAGTAGAAAAAGAGTGAAAGAGATATTGAAGATTGTGGTGTCGGTAATTTACACTAAAATTAAAAGAAAAGAAAACTAAAACCTAAAAAAGTTACTTACCTCTTCGGCGTCTACTTACCTTTGACCCGTATCGACGATGTACCTTTGCTTGAAGGCGAGCGAAGTATGATAAATAGGATCTTGGTCATTCCTGTATTACACTATGAATTAAACGAGCAAGCTACACTATCATAGAAATAGATATCCATCACCATAAGACATCAACAGCACTTACAAGGGAAAGGCAACTTCGAGGCTATCGGTTTCATTTGGATCCATAAACACAGAAGAGGGAAGTAAACGAAAACAAGAGTAAAGAGAAGAAACTTTGATTCGATTCAAATAACAATGGAAGAAAAGATCACTTACACCGGTGTCACCTTCAGTACAAGCTTGCTCTCATTCCTCCATGAAAGTATCCTCTTCTCTTAGTTACATAAAGAAAATAAAAACATGAAAGAAAGTAAAAAAACCTAAGTTACAAACTACAAATTAGCTTAAATTCTACTCTCTGCTTGGTCGTCCCCCTTTGCCTTTGAGATTGCAGGTATTTATAGGAGAAATTCAGAGGTTAGAGGAGTATGAAGATAGGGGAAGCTGGATATTTCTGAATTTGAATCCTCCCCTTATCTCCAAACTTGATTTAATGTGGATATTCAGTTCTGATTTACAGCTCGTTGGCGTGTTGATTGCTGAATATAACTTAACAAATGACAGAATTAGAAACAGTGATCAACTTAAGAGTTGTAGCCCTTTAAATCTTCTTTCTGGATCATGTTGAATAATTAGATTTGAATTTCTGTAGCGAAAGTTATGATTCAAATACTAAAATATATCCAATCAGAATCTGAGTTAATTTTGCTTCATCTCATCCGTTGATCTTCTCTCTATCCATTTATCCTTTGGATTTGGACTCTGTATTTGACGTTATTCTCGGTTGATCTTTAAATTTAACCACTTGATTCACTAAAAACTGAATTTAACCAATTGAATTTGGGATCATCCTCCTCTAACCAAATAGATCTAGTTAAATCTGAACTTAACTGATATTTATTTGATTTTATTCTCTTTCTGCCCATGATTATCTTCTGCAAAATAGACATTTAAGATAAAAAATTTAGCAGATTTATTATTTGATAACTGTGAAAATGTAATAAAGAATAATGCAATAAATGTGTGCAATCATAGGTCTAAGGTTTACCCTAACTTAGGTTAAATTTTTTTCTTTTTGTTTGTTCGTTTGTTTGTTTTTCTTTGTTTGATTTTGACATTTCTTGTGTGATATGTCTTATAACAATAATTTTTCCAATTTTAATGGTAATCCATATTACACCCCGACCTCTTTTTCGAATATTACCAACCCGACATATCATAACTTTAACCAACCTAGTGTGCCGGATTGGTCTTATCCGAATCAATATATGCCCCAGTTCTAATACTATGAACAAGACTGAAATAATCATCACTATCCTTCATAGAGTCAATAGGGATACAACTCCCTCGAGTCATATTGTCAACCATCTTACCAACATCCGGTTTCAATACTCCTTCTCCTGAACAACCATTAGAAGAATCAATTAACTGGGAAAAGAGGATGGAAGCCTTAGACGAGCTTGAGCGATGAATTCAAATTTTAGAAGACTCAAAATCCCATCAAAATTTTCAAATTACAGATCCTTACTCTATTTTTTAAGAAGAACATGCCGACTTAGAAAAGATTATGGAATTCATGATTCAATTCCAAAGTAATCCACTCAATATGATAGAAGTAAGTCTTAATAGATTGAACAACATGCGTAGGAATAAGGAAACTCTCCCTACCCAATCTTTGACTATTCCAGACACTTCTAGCCATATGATGAAAGCCAAGAATCATGGTAGCTTGAAGATTTTGACCAAGATTCAATTTCACCACAAAACTTTGAACTTGACCAATATCAACCCGTTGACAAATTGGCAAGTTTTCATTTTAATGAGATTGAACTTGATTATGAATGTGAACCCAATCCCTAACTTCGTGATTCGATTTTCATCTTCGAATCTATGTTGACTCCGATATTCTTACCCAATTTGGATCAATTTTCTGAGCCAACATTTACTCCCGTACCCATAGATCTAGAAATGGAACCACTAATTTTGGATAGTCACATTCCATTGATGGAAAAAGAATGTGAATTTTAATTCTTGGATTTGGATTCAACTTTTAAACCAAAACTAACTCTCGAACTCAAAGTTAATTTTCCCGAGTTAGTATTAGTTCCTGAACCTATCATTCTTGAGCCCAAGTCAACCATTCCACCAAGTCACATTCTTTTATTGGACATAGGTAAGACCATGATGACTCCGTGATGATTTTTCAAGATTGGTTATGTAAAGAGAATAAGTTTCATGATAGAATCTTTCATGATCATATTCATATTAGGGACTGTAAATATGTAAATAGAAAAGAGGTCAATAAAAGTGGGTTCCGTGAACCACCACATTATCGTGATTTGCTAACAACGCTTGACCCAATCAGACCACTGATCAGTCACATATTTTGCATATACATTGTCACCTTACCATACTTTTTAGCTAATAAATCTTATTAATAAGTCTTCTTCTTCTTTGTTTAATGTAGGCCTAATTGCTAAAAGAAAGGAAAGAGAACAAGCCCAAAAGCCCACCAAATTCTGATTTAATTCAGAATAAATTCGAAATCAAGGAATCAGGGAAAAATCTTGGCATATCAGAGAGGTTGAAAATGAAAAACACCTAGAGGGGGGTGAATAGGTGTAAGTGCTAATTTAGAACTAAATGCAAAACTAAGTGCGCTAAATGCGGAAGCTAATGCAAATTTTGCAACACACTTAGTACAATCAACAAGTGTAGCTGAATTCCCCGTGAAGGGCTCTGGACTAACTCCTCTTGATTCCCCTTGAATGGGTTGAGGTGCTATATGAAGCTCTTGTTGATTGAGTACAAGTGAGGCACACACAAACAACCAAGCATATACAAGATATAGCAATGTGAATTATGCAAGGCACAACACAAGCAAATAGATATGATATGACAATATGAATTATGCTCAACACAAGCAAATATGATATGAATGAAGTATGATGCTATGCACAAATAAATGAGAGAGAGTTTAGAGACAAGTGGATCAAACGCAAACACAATGATATGTTTTGAGGTTCGAGCACCCTTGCTCTACATCCCCGCCTACACCACCGTGTAGGATTTCCAATCCACTATAGGAGTACCGAACTCCTCTCTCAATCCTTACAAAGCCACCGAGGCTATACAACCACAATCTACCTCTACCGAAGAGGGATAAGGCCCGTAGCCGATACAAACACAATCACCTCTACCGAAGAGGGATCCAAACACAATACTACTCCGATCAACCTCTACCAAAGAGGGATACAACAAAAGCAAGGAGGGTTTACAACTTAGAGGCTTAACCTCAAACACTTCTCTTTTTCTCTCTTTTTCCACAAAACAAAGGATCCTAATAGATTAGGATAGATGATAGCTCAAGTGTGGAAACTAGGTGTTTTTGAAAACAAGCAACAAAGAAAAACTATTTGGGAAATCTATTGTAAATGATAGAAAAGTTAAAAGCCAATACAATATCCCAAAACCTAGTTCTCTTTGATTTTCCAAAAACCCAAAACAATAAAGATTGGAAGTTTAAAGCACAAAAACTTTTTAAAAAACTCTTTTAAAACAATAGAGAAAGTCTGGAAATTTTGTCTCTAAAAACCTTGGCCAAAAACCCAAAGAGATGGGGTTTATATAGGCCCATCAGAAAACTAGCCGTTAGAGCTGAGCTGGCAGCTCTGACAGGCAGCGGTCGACCGGCCCGGTCGACCGCCAACGGTCTAAAATATGACCGTTGGGCAACCACGGTCGACCGGCCCGGTCGACCCAAACAAACAGAGAGCACTGCTCTCAGCCCGGTCGACCCGGCCGGTCGACCGTCCCAGTGACTCCAAACGTGCACAGATTTGTGCACGTCGGTCGACCGGCCCGATCGACCGACTTCACCCAAGTCGACTAGGTCAGGTTGACTAGTCGACTGATTGAAGCCTGGAACAGAAAACTGGGTCAGAAAAACAGTGTAAATATTTTTCTAAAAATCTTTTAACACTTCTAAAAATCACCAAAAATAGTTTTTATCATTTTATATGGAAACACAAACTTGTGATAAAAATTTCAAGACATATATCAATCATATCAATTCATTTTTGAGTCTTGCAAATTTTATCAAAAACAAAACTTGTATTTTTATCAAACTTGATTTTTTTCAATACATGAATAGGATAGTCAAAATAAGTTTGTCTAGCAAGTTTAAAGCATGTATGTATATCTAGAACATATCTAATATACATAGAAATAAAGTAAACTTGTTTTGATCTACTATTCATGAAAACCAAATCCAAAACATAAAACGTGTGTGTTAGTGCACTTGAGCATATCAACTATACTAAGCTTTACAAATGAATCTAAACATACTAAACTATGGATACCTAAGTCTTCTTGATGATCTTCATCTTCAAGGCGACTCGATCCACAAACACCGTGATCCATGAGCTAGGCAAGGTATGATCTTGAAGATTTGGCCCTAGAATCACTATGAAAAGCTTCTAAACTCCTTGTTGAAGCTAATCACCAACTAATATCTTGGTTAATGATCTGAAACTTAAACAACACAAGATTATTAGTAAACATAACTACATGAGTTAATCATCATCAAAACTAGGGTGGAAGGCCTTTGGGCCAACAGAAAACCGGTTGAAAAGAATCCTCCAAAATCAAACGGTTGAAGCCAACAATCAAAGGCTGTTTCGTCAAATCCTGGAGTAGAAACGAGAAAACCAGAAGAAGATACAGGAGAATCACCAAACCAGGAGCTCCCACCAATTGGGTGTGGCCACATGGCCACACCAGGGCCGCGGAAACGCGGCCCTAGCCGTGTTTCCGTGGCTTTGTAGTGGCAGTTGGGGGAGCGTTTGCTCCCCCAATCTTCCTGGGATCTTCCCCCTTTGGTTTTTTCCTATAAATACCAGTTTCAACAGGGCAAAAAGGAGCGAAGACTAGGATTAGAATTTTTGTTTATTTTCTAAGGATTTAGGCTCTTTGTTAGATAGTACAAAAGTTGTATTCTTGTTTTACAATTTATAGTCCAGTACAAATACTTGTGAGAGAGAGGAATTGAGTGCTTGTACTTGAAGATTGAAGTGACATCAATATAAGAATCGAGCCACATTTTCTTCCACTCATATTACGGTATGTCTTACGTTATTTACTTGCCTTCTTCTTTGTCTTCCATGAGTGGCTAAATCAGTTTTCTGAGCTCACTATTGTACCTCTCTCCAATTCTTCTTCTCTTCTAATTTTAATGAAAAAGACTCAATGAATCATTTGCATGCCTAACTTAAAGCCTTTCTTCTTGAAAGTGTTCTTGAAGGCACATGAGGATGGGTTTGGATTTTTAAACTCCTACTTCTTTTAAGAACGTTTCTTGAACTGTTTTTATTCCATACTTGCTTCTTCGCGCTTGATGATTTAACATTCAATTCAAAACGTTCTCTTAAAGAAAAGAGTTCACTTTTCAACCATCTTATATGCTTTACTTCAAACTTTCTAAAATCAACCTTAAGTTTTGCCTATGATCAAGTTGAGGCACTAAGGATTTCAATAGAAGAATAAACGGTTGAGTAGTGAGATAGTGAGCCCAGAATTTCTCCTTCTTATATTCAAAACAACCAAACAATTTTCAAAGTTTTTTTAAATCACCTTCTCCAAAGTCTTCTCCAAAGTTGCAATTTCTCTTTTGATCATCTCCTTCTTTCCATTCTCTTTTCAATTAAAAACGAGCACAATTCTTTGTTATTAAACGAAACACCGAAAAGCTTTCGTCGCATTCCTCCTCGAGGACACGACCCGTTAGCCACAAGCTACACGGTAATTTCTTAACTCTTTGATTGTTCTTTGATTTTTGCAATCAACCACCACCGGAGCCACCACCATAAGGGAATATTTTCCTTCCCTTTCTTCTTTTTCATGCATCTATACATTAATTCATACATTAAGAACAATGCATGAGATAGGTGTGGGGGAGGGTTCTAACATAATTTAACTTTTCCTTTTATTATTAAAAAACTTATTAACATTTTCTTTACTTCTAAAAACTTTTTGAAAATAGAAACAATATTTTGACATAATTTTGTAAGAGGTCAAAAAAAGATTATTTGTTTGATTTCCAAGATTAGGAAGAAAATTTGAAAAATTAATTTAGACTTGATTTTTATCTTGAAGATATATGCATGCTTTATACACTTACACACTTAAGGTTCAAAAACAAAGATATATGCATGCAGGGCCTGGCAGAGCAAATTTCAGAACATGAAACTGGGTTTTTAATTATCAAATATATCCCATAAAATCTCTAAAAATCCACAAAAAAAGTTTCAGTATAATACTATGAGATACAAACACATTTGAGTAAAACCAAACCATGTTACAAACATTTTGAACTATTTTTGTAACTTAGAAATTTTGCCGAAAACCAAAATCCGTATTTTCTAAAACTTGAATTTTTGAAATGAAAATCGTTTTGTCCAAAACACTTGCAAATACAAAAACATGATATTGAAATAACTTTGAGGCATATAGTATATGGATATAATCTAATATACATGAAAGATATATATATATATATATATATATATATATATATATATATATATATATATATATATATATATATATATATATATATATATATATATATATATATATATATATATATATATATATATATATATATATATATATATATCAATGTTTTTGACATTAAATCCGAAAATAAGTTTTGTTTAAATTACCAAAACTCCAAACTCATGAAATAGACTATCAAACTAAGTTTGTTTAAATAGTTGAAGCATACATGTATATAGATCAAATCTAATATACATTAAACCATGTAAACTTGTTTTGATTCTATCTATTCATGAAAACCAAGATCGGTTAAACCAAAAACCGAAAACCAATAAACATGAAACTTTAAACAAGTGTGTGTGTTGTGAACTTGAGCATATCACACTATCTAATCTTTAACAATGGATCTAAACTATAAACTAAACAATGTACCGAAGTCTTCTTATAGAGCGCCGTCTCCAAGTCGACTCGATCCAAACGTAATCTACCGAGCTTGACTCCAACGAGTGCTAGATATGAACTTTGACGCTCGGACTCTTGAATCATTATGTGAAAGCTCCAAAACACCTTTGTTCAAGCTAATCACCTACTAATATCTTGGTTAAATATCTGAAACTAAATATCACAAGATTATTAGTAAACTATAACTACATGAGTTAATCATCATCAAAACTAAAGTGGAAGGCCTCTGGGCCAACAATCTCTCCCTTTTTGATGATGACAAAACTCATGGAGTTATATATGCATGGATTAAAGTTAAGCTTCAAAGAAGCTCCCCCTTAACTCATGCATAGCAATAAACAATAAGATATGCAATGAATATTAAACATGAATATGCATAAACATGCATAATGAAATAAACATGCTCTTGATACCAAACTTTTAAAATAAATTCCTTTTCCTTTTGTTTAAAATAAACATGTTCTTAAGTATCAATTGAAAATATAAACTTAAAATATTACTCTTGATACTAAAAAAAATTTCAATTGAAAACTTTATCAATAAAAGTAATAAAAGCTCTTGATACCAATCAATAAAAACTCTTAATACCAATTGAAAGATAATCAAATAAAAGCTCTTGATACCAACAATAAAAATTTTAACAAAAGTTCTTGATACCAATAAACCAAAACAACAAAATAAATTCTCTTGATACCAATGTCAACAAAACATCAAAATATCAAACAAACTCTCTCTTGATACCAATATGAAACAAACTTTGATATAAACTTACAAATAAATAATAAACATGCATATAAACTCAAATACTTCTCTCCCTTTTTGTCAATCATCAACAAATGGGTCAAAGAAAATAATAAAACAATGTTCTTCCCTTTAGTGCATCATGATATCAATTGAAACATCTTGATTTCAATAAGGGGTGAAATCAAATCAAAACATCTTGATACCAATTGAAAAAAATATATCAATTTAGTGCATCATGATATCAATTGAAAATAAATAAAACTTACCAATTGAAAGTACATAAAACAAATATTTTTAATTTAAATAAACATGTCTATATTATACCAATTGAAAGTAAATAAAACATGTTGAAGAATTCAACCAAAAATTTTGATATCAATTGAATGATGTAAACATATAGGCAATCTTGATATCAATTGTAAAGATTAGTACCAATTGAAAGTAATTTTTCATTAGGAGCATATGATACCAAAAAAAAAATCAATATCATTTTTTAATCATTTTTTAACATAAAGTGTGGGAATAAAATACCAAAGATAAACAAACCAATTAAAAGGTGAAATATGAATTTTCTTCCCCTTTATGAAATACCAAACAAAATGATGCATAAGCTTGTATAAGATACCAATTAAAAGTAATTTTTCATTAGGAGCATATGATACCCAAAAAAAATCAATATCATTTTTTAATCATTTTTTAACATAAATTGTGGGAGTAAAATACCAAAGATAAACAAAACCAATTAAAAAGTGAAATATGAATTTTCTCCCCCTTTATGAAATACCAAACAAAATGATGCATAGCTTGTATAAGATACCAATTGAAACATAATCAATGAAATATAATAGTCATTTAAGAAATCAAGCTTAGCATAACCAAAATTTGTGCTCAAAGATATAGAGATATAGTAAGCACAAATAAAGCATATATATATGTATGAAAAATTGAATACCAATCGGAATTGATACTATTTGAGGTGTAAGCATACATATATAAAAAAACATATATGAGTATACAAATAGAATGTCAATAGTGATACCAATTGAAAAGATCTAATGATACCAATTGAAAACATAATAAGATCAAATGTATAACTCATACTTCCTACCACCCATTTCATGCACATGTTTTAAATAGATTTTCAATAATAAGCATACAAGGCATGGTCGCCCAACCAACCGCCCTTTGATGGGTAGGGGTTTTCAAAAATAAGTTTGAAAATATAGTATGTTTGAAAACTCTACCAAATGAAGAATACGAACTAGTTTAATGAAAAACTTGTAAACTACGAAATCCTCCAAGTAAGGAATAAAACAAGAATATATTCCATAAAATATGAAAATCACTAAACCAATGTCACTCAAAATCTATATAGCACATATAATACTCATGAAAACAAAATCATGAGAAAACATCAAATAATATGAGTGTACAAGTTTTGTGAAAGACATAGTCATGAAAATAGGCAATCAAGCTCAAAATTCTTTAAAAACATGAAAATCATCAAAACTAGAATTCCTTCAAGGTATATGTATGTCTTGTGCAAACTAGAGCATACATACATATCCAAAACACGAATGAGTCCACAAAAGTATATGCATGAAGGCAAGTGGCTCAAGGATGTATATGTATAACTAATAGTTTAGACAAAATAGACATATACATGAAGTTAAACATTCACATGAAAATATGTACAAAATGGGAATACAATTCAAAATGTATAAATCATCAAAACTAGGCTATACTAGTACATCTAATAAGTACAAATGAACACATAATAATCTATTTGTGGCTCACTAGTTGTACAAGTATATATCCAAATTTTAATGAAAACTAATATCTAAACATGTAATCAAAACATGAAGCATAGAAATCAAAACAAAAACTCATATGATCATTATGGCAAATGCACATGCATTAGATCTAGGACATACACATTAGTTAAACTAAAGTGAGAACACTAAATATGGGTCCATATAAACATGGGTGTCTCAAATACTAATCATGCATGTCATAGGACTAATAAACATGGCATATGGCATAATGAACATTAAAACAAAACATGCTATAAATGAATGATCTAAAAGCATGCAAACATAAATAAGGAGTAAGAGATAGTTACCAAAACCATGAGGGCAACTCTCCATATCTCCAAAACAAGGTGGTCCTCCCACCAAACTTACCTTGAAAGTGATGCATCCACATAGCCCTCTTTAAGCTCGGAACGCATCCACCTCAAGGCACCATTACTCTCACGTCAAGCGAGAGTCCATACCTACATCAAATAGCATAGGGGTGGATTTTGGTACCCAAACTCTTTTGGGTCCATGGGGGTTAGCTCCTTTCCTAACCCAAACAAACTTAGTTGCTAAATTTGAATCATGTATACGATCATAACAAAACTTAGAAATGTGGCCCTTACGTCCACAATGTGTACAAGTGTACACATGAGCATACATCGTGTTATGGGAGTGAACGTGGGAAGCATGTGTATGCCGTGGTTTGTGTGCATGCATAGGAGGAACTTGTTTCTTTCGAAACATAGATTCCAAACGTGAGTGGTTCAAAGCACAATGGCTCAAAGTGGAGCCCAAACAATCAACACCCTTCTTTAAATTATTTATATCATTTTCAATTATAGAAGAGGTGCATGCAATAGGTAAGCTAGATGGTGAAGCTACACTAGCATGGCAAACATGAGAATCTAAATCATTTTTCAAAGAAATATTCTTTTTACCAAATCCAATTCCTTTGAAATAGAAACAATTTTCAATTTTAAAGATTCATTTTCTTTTACAACAAAATCAACTTTTGAAAATAAAGCCTCATTTTTCTTTAAAACATTTTCACAATCATTTTTTGTTTTCAAAATTTTGTTTTCATTAAGGGCAAGTTCAAGTTGGGATTTAAGTGGGTCAAGTTCACTTGAAATCTCATCCCTCTCTTGCAAAGCAATCTCAAGTCTAGAAGATAAATTTTTATTTTCTTCTTTTAAACCAAGACTATCCTTTTTCAAAAGTTTGTATTTTGAAATCAAATTTTCACAATTTTTAGCAAGTTCATCATTTAAGGCTTGTGCATCTATACACTCATTGCAATATGAACTAGTACTAGCATCTAGTTGAGTATCTGATTGTACCTCAAGAGAGTCATTCCCTTGGACCATGAAGTAACGTTCGTCGGACTTGTCTCGACTAGATTCCCTCTTCTTATTGATAAGCGTTGGTAGCTCGGGAGATGTCAAAATATTCCACATTACAAAAGCGGAATCATAATGAGAAAACACATGTAAATATTTTTTATCAAGAGATGCTCTAAGTGCCTTTAGGGCTAGTGCATTTACCTCTATATGCTTGCTATCACTAAGGTAGGGTTCCTTGGTAATGGTAAGGTAAACTTTGTAACCTAGGGCTTTTAAATGACAACTCATCATAACCTTCCATATATCAAGTCTAGAGATATCAAACATGGGAGGGCTATCCATGAGTGCAAACTATATATGTGCAAATGCAAATGCAAATGCAAATGATAGATTAGCAAAACTAAGATCACACTCATAGGTGGTTAAACCTAATATCAGGAGCGTAGGCTCTGATACTAATTGTAAGTACACCTAGGGGGTGAATAGGTGTACGGCTAATCTATGAACAAAAAAGTGGAAATTAAAACTTAATTGCAACACACTTAGTGTAATCAACGAGTATAGCCGAATTCCCGGTGAAGAGCTCTGGACTAACTCCTCTTGATTCCTCTGAATAAGAGTTGAGGTGCTATATGAAGCTCTCATGGTTAAACACAAGTGAGGCACACAAACAATCACAACCAAGCATATAAATATGATATGACAATATGAATCAATGCAAGGCACAATATAAAAGAGAGAGAGTTAGAGTCAATGGATCAAACGCAAACACCGAGATTTGTTTTGAGGTTCGAGCACCCAGCTCCACGTCCCCGCCTTCACACAGAAGGATTTTCCACTAACTTGTCCACACAGGACTTCCCACACAGGGAAACCTCCAATGAGGATTTGGGGCAATACAAATAACAGGGAGTACACAACTCCTCTCTCAACCAAATACAACCTCTCACAGAGGCAAGGCACAATCCACAACAAACACCTCTACACTTAGAGGGTTAGGCACTTAGCCAAACAAATCAACCTCTCACTAGAGAGATAGGGCACAAAGCCACCACTCCAATAATCAACCTCTACACAAGAGGGATATCACAAATTATGAGGGTTTATAACTTGGTGATCAAAAGACCACAAACAACTTCTTTTCCCACAAAAACAAAGATCCTAATAGATAGGATAGCAAGATAAGCTCAAGTGTGAGAAAACAAAGTGTTTTTAACAAAGAAAATCACTTGAAAAAATCTCCAAATAGATATAGAATTTTTAGACCAAAAACAATTTCCAAAAGACTATTTTCTTTGAATTAACAAACACTTTAAAAACAAATAAAGATTAATCCTTTAAACACAAAACTCTTTTGAAAAACTTGCTCTTAAAACACTTAAAAAGATCTGAAATTTTTCTCTCTAAAAACTTGGTGATAAACAACTCAAATGTGGGGTATTTATAACCCCACAAAATTCTGCCCGTTGGCAGGCGAAAGGTCAAAAATGACCTTCCGTTCGACCGGCCGGTCGACCGGCCAATGGTCAAAAAATCGACCGTTGAGCCTGCCGGTCGACCGCCAGTCGACCGCCGCCCAGAACCAGAGAGCAACGGTCGACCGCCCGGTCGACCGGGCCAACCCGAGAGTGGGTTGACTTCAGTCGGTCGATCGCTTGGTCGACCGGACAAACAAGCTGGCCTGTGTGCACGTCCTTGTGCACGTCGGTAGAGCGGTCCGATCGACCGACCACTGGTCCGGTCGACCGTCCTGGTCGACCGCCAGGGCCTGGCAGGGCAAATTTCAGAACTTGAAAACTGAGTTTTTAATTATCAAATAAATCCCATAAAATCTGTAAAAATCTACAAAAATAGTTTCAGTATAATACTATAATATACAAACACATTTGAGTAAAATCAAACCATGTTACAAACATTTTGAATTATTTTTTTAACTTAGAAATTTTGCCGAAAATCAAAATTCGTATTTTTCAAAACTTGAATTTTTGAAATGAAAATTGTTTTGTCCAAAACACTTGCAAATACAAAAACATGATATTGAAACAACTTTGAGGCATATAGTATATGGATATAATCCAATATACATGAAAGATATATATATATATATATAATATATAATATCAATGTTTTTGACATTAAATCCGAAAATAAGTTTTGTTTAAATTACCAAAACTCCAAACTCATGAAATAGACTATCAAACTAAGTTTGTTTAAATAGTTGAACCATACATGTATATAGATCAAATCTAATATACATTAAACCATGTAAACTTGTTTTGATTCTATCTATTCATGAAAACCAAGATCGGTTAAACCAAAAACCGAAAACCAATAAACATGAAACTTTAAACAAGTGTGTGTGTTGTGAACTTGAGCATATCACACTATCCAATCTTTAACAATGGATCTAAACTATAAACTAAACAATGTACCGAATTCTTCTTGTAGAGCGCCGTCTCCAAGTCGACTCGATCCAGATGTGATCCACCGAGCTTGACTCCAACGAGTGCTAGATATGAACTTTGACGCTCGGGCTCTTGAATCACCATGTGAAAGCTCCAAGACACCTTTGTTGAAGCTAATCACTCCTAATATCTTGGTTAAATATCTGAAGCTAAATATCACAAGATTATTAGTAAACTATAACTACAGGAGTTAATCATCATCAAAACTAGAGTGGAAGGCCTCTAGGCCAACAGTTCATATTATAAAATCTCTAGTTTTGTGGCCTTGTTGCTCGAGTCCTTAAGTCATTGCGGTGTTTTCTCATCCGGTGCCCTAAGACCGTTTGGTTTAAGAGTCATCGATTAAAGGATCGTTACATGGACATATTAGAAAGCCTAATAGAACTAAGGAATAATATCACCAAAAATAAAAAGAAAAAAGAAAAGAAAAAATAATATGGCATAAGAGTTAGAGTTAAAGAACTCTGATTCAAAATTTTACAGTCACAAAGGTGTAAATAACTTAGGGTAAAATAATAGACTAAATGAGAAATACATTTTGACTCCTTACCTAATTGATAACAAGCTTTTGAATAGAGACTAAGTTTAGGAATGAAAATTCAATTTTCCTATAACTTATAGATTACTTGAACTCTTATAATAATACATCAAATATTTTCTCTTTCAAAAATGTGTTTTCAAAATACTAACACTTTGTTTCTTTTTTTATGGATTTGTGGGTGTAATCCACTGAAAATCCTCACGAGACAAAACTCGTCCTCTAGGGGAACCTAGAGCTTTAACGGCTTGTTGCACATGCTCAGTGCAATCGCGTGACCTACGAAAATGGTCTAATAATTTTAGTTTAGTTTTGTTGTTTTGCTCGAGGACGAGCAAAAGATAGGTATGGGGTTGTGATTGTTTTCCATTAATTTTGCAAAAAAGGGAAAACTTACAAATAAAAGTTTGAGGAGCTAAATTACAAGTATTCTCAAAAGATTACAAGTAGATCTCCTCAGAGATTCTGGGAAAATGTGCCGATAGGAGTCTGGTCAGCGCGCGACCACTTTGTCCCTTTGACGATGCGAGCGATGAGATTCCCTTCTCGCCTGGTTCCAGGAATCAGAGAATAGAGGGTTGATAGAACCCTCTTGCTGCTTCTCAAAATCGCCTTCAATTAGGAATTCCTTCTCGCCTGGTTCCGGAAATTCCTTGAGAAGAAGAACGATGATAGGGGCATCAACACCCTAGATAGAGAAAGCAATTCTCTAAAAGGTCTCTGAATTCGAAAACGCACGGTGCGTTTATGAAGAAGCCTCGGTTGAAGAAAGTGATTGATCGATTCTCGTGATCAGAAGGCGATTGATGGCTCCTTCCTCTGCGATCCCCTCCTCTTTTTTTTTTCCTTGTACCCATGGCGGGTTATTTATAGGGAGAGCAAGGGTATAATGTCCCTTTGAAGATATGGAAACAGGTTGAACCGAATCTGTTTGAATCTGAAAAGTAGCCTTGCTGCGAGGCTAGAATAGCTTCCGCGGAGCTAGAAAATGGCAAGTCGGTTGATCTTTCCGATTTGTTATGATCCTTTCCATATCGTTGAAGGATTTTCCCTGATCCTCTTACTCGTTTCAAGAGAGTCAAGAGATTGTGGCAATCACCTGCCATATTTGAATCTGATTGGATTTGATTAGCTTAGATCTAATCTCATCAGGAGATTGATTGGTCAAAGGCTGACCATAGCAGGCTGATGGGGAGCTGCCCGCTTTGAAGCTCATAGCGGAGCTAGAGGCAATTCCTGGCGAAGTCCGAAAAGAGGCTTTTCGGCGAAGCTGTCAGTTAGCTTCCTGGCGATGCTCTGGATGATGTTAGCCTCTCACACGAGGCTATCTCTTGGGCTAATGTAATGCTAAATGCTAGCATTTTAAACCTGCTGAGGTCTGTTTAGAAACAATCCGGGTTCACTGTTCTGCTTGCTGGATCAGTGGAGTCCAAACCGCTTCCTTGTCCCTTGGAGGTGGGTAAAAACTGGTCTTCAGCTCGTCTGTCACTTGTCTTTTGTAAATGTCAACAAGTTTTAGACATTGTTCGGACTAATGAGAATCTTGTCTTTTTTAAGTGTCAACAAGACCCCCTTCAAAGTTTTCGAGAGTCTGCAATAGCTCAGACTCCAAAACACTTTGAACTGCTGTGATGGTATGTGGAGTATGAACGTCGCCATGATGGTTGAGTTCAGCTTCGCCTTCAATCCTGCTTTGGGATGAATTCGCCTAAGAATTGCACTGGTTCGCGAGTTGCTTCGCGTCGGGGTAGCTCCGCATCTGGGCTTTCAAGAAATAAGTTCGCTTTGGAACTCCTGTTGCCTTTTCAAGGCCAACTGCCATGGGGCGGTTACGAGGAGGATCATTCCTTCTTTTGCGCCAATCGAGAGAGATGTTCTCCGATTCGCCCGTTTCCAAGGGAGGATACTCCCTTTCTTCAAGGCGCCATAAATGCCTTTTATGAGGGAGACGTTTTCTCCCTTGTACGGTCCAAGGGAAACCGTCCCTGTTATCAAGGCGCAATCAATGCCTTAAGTGCGCTCGTGCTTCCATGCTTGAGGTGGTTGCGCTCAGGCCATGGGGCCTATAAATAGGACACTTGAGGCCCTCTGAAGAGAAGTGCCTTGCCTTTCTTCTTCCCTTCTCTTGGTTGAAAGAGATACTCAGATCTCTGAATTAGTGGAAAACCCACTCTGGTTGTCTAACCGGCCAAGGACCAGTAAAGTCTTGATCATTTAAAGACTTCACCGCTTTTAGGGAACTCATCTCCCTTGATTTAGCTTTGGCAGCTCGCTTCAGGGATTAGCTTCCCTTGTTCTTCATCTTGCAATTGGCTGCTGCAGAGAAGGATCTCATCATAGCTTTCTGTGAAGCTATCATCTTGGCTTGATCAGTGAAAAAGATCGTTGCTTGTTAAGTCCGCTGCGCAGGCAGGACTTGGGACTTGGCTTCTTCAATAGTTGAGCCAGTCTTGCCATATTGGTGAGGTTGAGACTGTTCTTCACAAGATCAGTCTGACTTTGCCGTATAGGCGAGGCTAGGACTTGGCGTTTGCTGAACCAGCCCCATGGTTGCCGTTGCAGGTGAGGCTTATCTCTATCTGGTAACTTGATGGAAGAAACATGAAATTGCCTTATGCTTCCCCGGTTGAAGCTTTATTTTAAGCAGGAGGAACAATTCGGGGCGGCGAGTGCGCGTCCAAGGGCTGTTGGCAGCCTCTTATCCGAGATGATTCGATCTGAGGTGAGGCTGGCCGCCGCCTTTATCGGAGAGGATCCGCTTCAAGAATGGGCGTCGCCTGTGGGATTGTCGGCACCATTGCCGACTTCAACTTGGTGGCCTTTGATGGCGATCCACTTCGGGAAAGTGGGCATCGCGCCCGTCAGATCCGTGGCATCAAACCAGTTCCCATTATAGGTGATCTGACGTGTTGACGGCGATAAGCTTTATTGCCAGGCTTCAACAAAAATGGCCTGGTAAGATCTGCCATTTTGTGGAGAAAAATGACCGTGTCCTTGTGGCAGAACTGGTTACAGCCTTGTGCAAGGAGGAAGACCTTTCTTGTCCAGTTGATCTGGTCTAGAAGCAGATAAAAACCGCTTGTATGCCTTTTATGCAAATGGCCTTGCTAGGCAACTTGGTGTGTTGTATGAAACACAACTTTGATGTAATATCAAATGTACCCTTGCTTTTAAATCAATGAAAGTTCTTTGTCTGATCATTTGATTTTTTGCTTGCTTCACTGAGAGTTCGGCCATTGCTGGGCTAAACTGCGCACGGAGCTAAGGACATAGCCCTTCCTTTGAATGACCTTCGCGAGAGGCTGTCATGTCAGCGCCTCTTTAGAGGGCTAATTCAAACCTTTCGTTAAGTCTGGAAGGATTGCGCGAAGTCCGCACTTTGCTCTTGTGCGGAGTTAACCCTTTAGTGGGATTGAAACGTCGCTTTTGGGGAAAGCGTCTCAGGCGCTTCGGGCCTGTTTCGAATTAATTCGAAACGGCGGCATGTGCCCTTTTTGAGGCCTCGATTTAGGCGCTGATTGGCCTATAAAAGCCCGATCGGGCTGAGAGAAAATCATCATTTCTCTTTGAATTTTCCAGAGTACCTAACTCTTCTTCTTCCTTTTCTTCATCTTCAAGAGTTCAAAGACTCCTGTAATTCTTCAATGGCGCCCAAGAGACGAGCGGAAAGGAAGACGCGACTTCTGCAGCGGAGGGCCTCCTCCTCCGTTCATTGAGCGACCGATCGTGGTGGTAAGAGACTCTCCAATCTGATTAGAGAGTGGTCTTCATCCTTTGGAGTCGATACTCGGCTATTAGGACGATCGAATATGATCTGTCCTTATCAGGGAACTCGTTTCCCTTAACTTCCCTATTTTGCTTGCACCAGGGAAGTAAGAAACTGAACAGTTCTTCTCTTGGGCTTCCATAGGAAGCCATTGCTTGGGCAATTCATCCTGTTGGAAGAGGAACAGGATATGGGTCGCGTGCGTTCAGTCGTGGCCACGAAGGGTGACTGTTAACCATAACGTCCTTTTGATGACGTCAGCCCTTAGGGCTATGCCACTTCCTGCAAAGATGCAGTCTTATCTGTGAAGCGAAGCTTTTTATCAAAGCTATTATCCCGCTGTTCCTGCTTACTGGGCGAGGCTATGCCTTAGCGAATTTTTATGTCTTCGCATCCATTTGATTGGTGAACTAATCATAGTCATTTTTTTTTTTTTTTGCAGTACATTACGCCTCCGGCCTCCAGAACATTCTATTTGGCGTAACCAGTCGAGCAGGCGGGAGCATCAGCTTGCAGTCATCGGGCAGGCTTCCTTGTTCAGTGAGCCGAGCTCCCTTGTACGGGATACGCTCATTCAGAGCGGTGGCCCGCAGGCCATGCGGAGCATTTTGACTACGGCTCCGTTTGAAGATCGACCGTCAGGCTTACAAAAAGCCTGACTTCATGTTCGGGGATGCTGCACCTGATCCCGATCGCCAGCTGCAAGCCGGCGAAGGCCAGTGGATCTTCCATTGGATGGCGAGAGATTCTATCTCCCGTCTAGTAAGCGGCATTTCGCTTTGTCTTCTTTCGCGAGCGTGACTTGGGCTCGGAAGATGGCGTGGGGCGTGAGCCTAAATGCCGAGTCTATAAGTGTCGGGGAGGTTGACTTCCAGACCGGCTATTCGAGGGCGGGCCCTCCTCGTAGCATAATAGGGCTATACCCTTGGAAGGGTCGCGGGACATTCCAGTAGGAGAGAATCCAGCTGCGGCGCCGACCTTCGGCACTCAGTTCTGCGAAGCTGACGGGAACTACCCCGCCACAGATTTCAGAGCTCCTGGTTGGGTCCACCCTCCTAGGTCATGGTGGGCGGAGTTGACCAATTATATCCTCAATCATTTTGAGGGGGAATTAGAGAGTTGAACCTCTATGAGGCCGTCAGGGCGACCTGCTACGGCATTTGAGATGAAGGTGGCGTGCTTCTACGCATTCTTGAGTTTGTACTGCCCAGCCTCGGGGACTTTTCTTCACCCCGGTTGGTGAATTGGGCATGCCCTGCATGAGATGCGAGAGATCTCTGCTTTGCCCTTCGGGTCTCTTCCATATGAAGAGTATTTTCGTGTGAGGCGGAGCTGGCTCTCTTGGAGAAGCAAGAGCCTGCTTTGCTTGAGACATATCGGGAATTGATGTGCCACCTGCACATTTGTTCCAGCATCCACACTGGTGGTAAGGGTAGCTCGAAGAGCTTAAAGAGCTGGGGGAACTACTTGTTCCCGGATATGACTAGTGCGCCCGAGGCAGCTCATTGCGGAGTTGTCGAAGAAGACATCTTGGCGAGGATGGAGGTGCGTGCTGAAAAGGACATCGTCGTGACAGAAGATGATGGTCCTTTCGAGAAGGGTGATGTTCTTCGGAGCTTTCACCATCAGGCCCGTTGGGCCTATGTCTCGCAAGGCGTTGCTGGCCGGATTCTTAACCATCTGGTTAAAGAAGTGTGTCGTGCCTTCTTCTTCGGGTGACATTGTCCACCCGAATGTGCTGCTGCCTGCTGTTCGCTGGTCCATGGTCACCGCCTGGGTCTCCTTCCGGCCATGGTATGTTGTATTCAGAGGGGCCTTCGTGTACTGACGGAGGCTTTCTGCAGGCCGATGGCGTCAAGGCGAGGGAAGGGTGCCGTCCTGCCTTGGGACGGAACCCAATCCTAGGGTAGGTTTACCGTACACCTACTTGATGGCGTGGTTCGCCTTGCACTGCCCCAGTTTGATTGGAGCTGGGGAAGACCCACCGCAGGGGCGTTCAAACGGCGCTCTCCGTCATTTTGAAGGCTGTCTGTGGCAGAAAACTTATGTGGCCGAGGCCCGTAAGTTAGTGCGTCGTTATGACGCTTATAGCCTGTTCCGTTGTTTTCCTCGCCTGCGGGGTGCAGGATACAACGAGGAATTCCATGATGAGGAGTCAGGTCGATCTCCCATGAGTCGGGGTGTTTTCGAGTGGCTGGTCTGTATCCGGCCCTCGCATTTGCTGTACAGGAGTGGGGATACCTGCTACATGGAGCCCTACATCCCGAGCCGGTTCGCCCGCCAATTTGGGTATGACCAGTTGTATGTGGGCAACCCCAATCCGGACCTGGCTTTCCTGGGGAGCCTTATTGATGGGGCTCGTGCTTGGCGGGTTCTTTACCGTGGATGACACTGGAGCGTGGCTACGCACGCCGTTGAGGGATCCCGGCCTATGGACGACCCTGTGTTTCTGCCAATGGTTATGCAGCTTCGAATTCCACGCCTCCTGGATTCAATGCCAATAGTTCAGGGTGTGAAGTGATTTCTCATCGGATGAGGCAGAAGGCTTTGGTGGATAGAAGGAGGGCAAACGAGTCCGTGTTCCTGGCATAGAGGAGCATCGCTGTAGATGACAGCGAGGTTCTGATGCGGGGAGCCCTCGCTTCGAGGCAGAGAGACAAGGGCTGATGCCCACAAGCTGGTGCTCATGAAGCCGGGTCTGGTGTAATGGGGACAGCTCCCCCACAGCAGTGGAAGAAGTGGAGGAAGAGGACTCTGAGGTCCACTTCAAAAGGAAGCGTGGGAGTGGGTGCCGTAGGAAGTCGTCGGCGAAGAAGCCCCCGTCGCCAAACTCCTACCATTGTGGTGGAGGGCGAACTCCCTACGGCGCCTCCTTCTGCTGCTCTATTAGTGGCTGAGCCGTCGGTTGCTGAACCGACTACTGGTAAGATTGGTCCCATTTAATATGCCTTCAGCGCACTTTACATAACTCATCATTTGCTTTTTGTGCAGGAGCTGAGGCAGTTGGAGAGCAAGGGGAGCACTACGATCCCTTGTCACTTATGGAAGTGCAGCTGGTTCCTTTGCTCGCTCGGAGGAGTCTGGAGGTGATGCGGCCGATATTGGCCCTTCGGGCGCTGGACTTCTAAAGGAAGTCCTATGGCATCCAGCTCTGCCGGGTGGTCTGCGGAGGAATCGGCGAGTGGGCAGCTATCCGCGTTGAGTCTGGTAAGAACTTTCCGATGGGACCCTTGGATTCCGATGCGGCTGACGAGTGACATCGGCCTTCGGTATGACTAAGATCTCCTGATCCTCGCCTATTTGTTGCGTCTCCTTTTTGACCTTGGTTTTGTTGCAGGCATTCGTCCCAGGTGCGTCAGCTTCAAAAGAAGCGGAGGGTTTTCCTGAAGGGTCAAAGGGCGATATGAGCGCTTCGACCGGGGCAGACGCTGCTGTGTTAGACGCGCTTGTATGGCGACCTGCCTTTTTATCAGCCCAAATCAGCGGAGGGCCCTGAGGTTGAAGAGGCGGCAGTCCCGGAGGTACCCTCACTTCCAGTCACATCAACGAGTGAGGTGCAGACTGTTTTGCCGAATACGGCACTGAGGGTGATTGTCAGCCCTACCTCCCCGACGCTGGTAGTTGAGCCTGCTGCTCAGGAGGTTGGTTGCCAGTCCTACCTCTGCGGTGGCTGGCGTGCTGGTGTCGCTGAGGACTCCGCCGAGGTCACCTTTGGCTTGCCCTGCTGCAGTCGATGTTCCCGCTTCTTCTTCCGCGGTGGTGTCGACTAGGTTGGTAGATTGCTCCGAGGTTGTCTCAAGGGTTTGATGAAGCTGAGAATGACTTTATCGGTAATCT
>JAVJIF010002274.1:0-94080 GCA_038442645.1 Agave tequilana
CTCGCCTTCAACACTTGAAGGATTTCCACTATAATCGATCACATCGGATCACTCGGTGCCACAAAACCTACAAGGAGTTCCCACTAGAACTCTTAGACTCTCTAGTCCCTTCACTCGGTCCCCAAGAACTACACACCGCAAGCACCCAAGCTTGCCAAGGCCGCACCTCTACAAAGAGTTCACACAAGAACTCGAAACACCACGAACACACATGTCCATCTCCTCAAAGCAAAGATAAAGTCTTTGGTGATCACAACACTTTGATCACCTAAAACAATCTCACAACAACTCTCTTAGGTAGACATAGCAATGGATAGCTCAGATGTTTGTGAGAAAACTTGGATTGAATGTGGTAGTGAAAAACTCAAGAAAATCACTTTGAAAAACTCTTGATAAACTCTCCTTCTGAATGAAAGTATTGGCTCTTAAACAAGTGGAGAAAACTGTTAGATCTAAATTTATTCCATACAAGATCTACATATACTGTAAGCCTCTTTATCATGATCAAAGGGAGGAGGGTTTTAGGCATACCTGATTCCATCACGAGGATGCCGAAGATTGTACGATCTCGAAGCGCCGGAGTTGAGGGAGAGGATTCTTCTCTCCAGCCACCAGTTCTCTTCTTTATCCTTAGAGGAGATGAGAGGCCTCCAAGAGAGAGATGGTTATTCTTGTTGGTGGAGAGGGAACCCTACTCATGATATATATAGCATCAAGAAACCCTAGTTCAACTCATCATAGATCTAGGCCCTTGATTTATAACACGAGTTCCACACGTGTGATGAGTCTCACATTCTAATTTAAATACACTCATGGCTAAGTGTAATTGAAAACGTGTCTAGACCCAAACCATTTAGGTTTGATCAATTCTTTATTGGGTCAAACAAAAACATAGGTTAAGGGCGGGTGCAAATATCCAATTGACTTGATTAGGCCCAAAATAAATTAGACTTTAAAACTAATAAGTCTAACAATCTCCCACTTGGGCCAAGCAAGTCATACTGAATAGATATTATGCATAACTTTATGACGTCAAAAACCTTTAACCGCCGACACAAACCACGTTTCAAAACAATCTGGTCCATTAAGAGTCCTGCCACCGAACATGGCGATCGTTACCTTCTGTATAATCGAGATAGGACCTTCCACATCACAAGTTTCAGAACCCCCTAACGACATAGATCAAATGTGGACGTGTGCATGGAAATGTCCTCTGATCAAATAAGGTACAATTCCAACTGGTTTCCACTTTATGACTCCAACGAGTCTAGCCTATGACTCCAACGAGTCTCACTTTATGACTCCAACGAGTCTAACTGCTAATTCAACAAACTCAAATGCGCAAAAGTAAACTTTAGGAAAAGCAGTTATAAATTTGTTTATCAGAATCAACAAATATCCATAAAGTGCACTTAGAAATAATGTCTGTTATATAAAATTATCCACTCCCACAAAATCAGGATATCATAATGACTAGTCATCCCCATATGAGCAATATGCTCTAAAATACTTTAGGTGAAAGTCCTTTAATGAGTGGATCTGTAATGTTAAGAATAGTGTCATCACTATCAACAGACAAAATATGATTCCGAACTTTATTATTAAGACAAGAAACTGATGTCGATATGCTTCGACTTTACTGAACTCTTGTCACTATTGCAGTAGAGCTTTATAGCTCTTATTGTCACAGTGTAGCTGTAATGGCCTCTCGACTAAATCCACCATCTTCCTACAATAAGGAAAATGTAAAAAATGAAGTGGACTTCCTATTGTCGATACATACAGCATAATCTGAATCTGTGTATCCGATCAGCTGCAACTGATCAGATTTCATGTAGTCTCTATTGATATCGCATTACCTTCTTGACAGTCTTCCAGAGATCAATCCCATGATTGATCAAGTTTCTGTCAAGTTTCTCAACGGTATATGCTATGTCTGGATGGGTACAAACTTGAGCACACATCAAACTTCCAACCGCCAATGCATATGGAATGTCTTTCATTTGCTCTTTCCGTAGATCGTTCTTGGGACATTGGAGTAGACTCAACTATCTCCTTAGTGACATGCGCATCACCCAAAAAGCAATTCTTCATGCCATATCTATCTAGCACCTTATCGATATAGGCCTTTTGTGATAAACATAATATTCCACGTGTCCTGTCACGTTGAATCTGGATGCCTATCACAAAAGAAGCGTCTCCAAGATCTTTCATCTCAAAATTCTTTGAGAGAAAACTCTTGATCTCAAGTAAAAGAATCATATCGTTACTTGCTAGTAGAACGTCATCCACATATAGCACAAGAAATATAAGTCTACTCTCTTTAAATTTATGGTAAATGTATTGATAATCTACAATCTCCTTAAAACAAAATCGGATATTACATGATTAAATTTCAAATACTATTGACGGGATGCTTGCTTTAAAACCATAAATGAATTTCTTTATTTGCAAACCAAATATTATGAAACATTCACTTAAAAACTTTCTGGATGCACCATACAGATTTCCTTCTCAATGCTACCATTAAGAAA
Organism: Agave tequilana; assembly: GCA_038442645.1. Lineage (NCBI taxonomy): Eukaryota > Viridiplantae > Streptophyta > Magnoliopsida > Asparagales > Asparagaceae > Agave > Agave tequilana. The sequence continues at coordinate 2,535 of JAVJIF010002274.1, forward strand.
GGCAATCTTAACATTCATTTGGTATAACTTCAGGTCAAAGTGAACCGCCAGTGCCATAATAATCTTAAAAGAATGCTTCATAAAAATCAGGGAGAAAGTCTCCTTATAGTCAATGCCTTCTCTTTGAGTGAATCCCTTGTGACAAGATGTGCCTTATACCTTTCGACATTGCCTTTCGAATCTCGCTTGGTTCATTTATAACCAATCGGTTTCTTTCCTTCAGGCAACTCTACTAAATCCCAAACATCATTATCCTTTATGGATTTTAACTCTCTTTCATGGCATTTGACCACTTAGTGGAGTGAATGTTGAGTTTGGCCTCATTTAAGGATGCAGGGTCATCCTCTAGCCTTATGTCAAACTCATGCTATTGGAGATAAACTATATAGTCATTATAATAACTGATCTCCTCTTCCTAGTTGATCTCCTAGGCACTTGTGATTGAGAATTTTCAGTTTCTACCTCACCAGCATGATCTACTTCAGGATGAACTGTATATGTATCTTGTAAGGATGCAACTGTTTTCATCTTGAAGTGGAACAACTACTTTATCATTTGGAACAGTTGTCATGGGTATAACAATATGTTCTTTCTTAAGTATGAAATCTTTATGTAGTTGACTTCCACTGTTCTGAATATTCTCAATTTTAGCAACCTGTCTTTATGTTCTTAGTGGAGGGACAATAAACTTAAAGTCTTTATACCTCTCAGAATACCCTACGAATAAACAGCTAACTGTCATTGAGTCCAACTTCTTCTCATATGGTATATATGGCCGAGCTTCCGCTGGACAACCCCAAACATCTAGATGCCTAATACTGAGAGATTTCCCAGTCCGTAACTCATACGGGGTTTTAGTTACTATTTTGCAAGGTATTCTATTAAGGAGGTGACAACCATTTTTAAGGGCTTCACTATATAATGACTTTGGTAGAATAGTGTGAGCTATCATACTCCCAACCATATCCTTTAATGTGTGATTTTATCTCTCAGCAATACCATTGACGAGGTGTCCCTGATATGGTGTACTAAGCGATAATACCACTCTTTCAGAAATTGACAAATGGTTCTGGACATTTACCTGATTCGTTATATCTGTCATAGTACTCACCACCATGACAGAATCTAACGGCTTTAAACATGTCCAATGATTGGGATTTCTCATGGAACAAGTACAGGTACCTATAACGAGAGTAATTGTCTGTAAAAGTGATGAAATATTCATGGCCATCCAAGAAGCTGTAGGGAATGGACCACAAATGTCTGTATACACCAAATTAAGACACTTGAACTTCGTCTAGTACCAAACTTTCTAATGTTTCTTTAATTAATTTTCGCTTAGTGCCTATGCTATTCACATATAGAGATTCAGTATATAAAGCATGAAGTTTCAATTTATATAGCCATCAATCAGAATTCTAGTACCAACAACTTTAGGTTTGGAGAAGTAGACTAAGCATTTCATTATCAAGAGTGACAGCAAAACTAGATCTGTCTAACAAATGAAATAGAAATATGATTCCGCCTAAAAGGACGGTACATATAAGTCTCATCCAAATCAAAACAAAAAACTAGAATCTAATTTAAGCCTACAAACTCCAATAGCTTTAATTGCAACTTTATTTCCATCACCCATGTAAACGTATCGCTCAGCTGGGCTGGGCCTCCTTTGGGTTTGGAAGTTCCGCATTGAATTGCTTATGTGAATTATCTATTCATAATTTATAAAGTGGCACTAAAGCTAAATTAATCTCAGAACAAACATAAGTATGAGATATACCCGCAAAATAGCCATTTCTGATACTTTATGCATTCCTACTTGAGGTGGCTTACTTTCTTACAGAAAAAATATGCAATGACCTTAGGCTATTTTCTGCACTTTTGCCACTTAGGATCAGCCACTGTAGTGATGTTTATGTTCCTCCCTTTAGTTTCACTTTCTTTTTCTTATTAGAAGTTTACCCTGGATGCTAAGTGAGCACTGACTTTATCGGGCATAACACTTCTAATAGTTATAGGAATAGTGTACTTTATGACCATTAGACACCTCTTGTAAGATCCCTCCCATTTACCATATTGACCTTTTCTTTACTGAACTTTTATTAGTGATAGTAGAGATCCATCAATCTTTAAGGTGTACTCTAGGTGCATGAATTCAATAACAACAATTTACGGGTCTTACCACTTCTTAAAGTTTGTACCATTCAATTTAAACTACATAAGTGTACAATTTCTCATCAGTTTAACATAAACATTGCATAATAAAAATTCTACTGTAATAGCCATAAAAAATGAATTTCAGAAAATGCAACCAGTTTAACCGATAGAGCTGCCAGTTAAACTTTCAGAACAAGTTGTGTCTCTATATGCCAACACTGTACTGGCCCAATATAGATATCCTAAAGTCTAGGTCCTATGTAAGAGAACAGCCTTCTTTGGGCCGACTGTCACTTTATAGGATTGGTCCTAAAGTTTAAGTAATCTATATTGGCCATATAATATATGTAATAACCCGGCCATAATGACAACCTTCCTTTGGGCCGATTGCCACACGCATGGGCCACACAAATTTATGCATCTATATTCTTGTTCCGCCATCGGACTAGTTGATGAGGGTAATGCAATATGGGCCAATAGTGTGACAACCTTCCTTTGGGCCGATTACCACACATCAAGGTTCTCCCACTTGCATTACCCACATCAAGTATCCGACGCCGTACATAATTTGGCCAAACAATAGTCTTCCTTTGGGCCGGCTATTGTCCGCATGAACTACATACGCAATTAAATAAGCTCTTTTATAAATTCTTTAGCTTGAACATGTATATATCTTTATTTATGTGTTATTAACTGTAATAAACACCAATATTCATCATGCAAGACAATATAAGCAATAAAATATTGATGATAAAGCGGAAGCATGTAAAGGTACACATAACCATGATAAACAAATACTTCAATGCCTTTTTTATGTTAACTAACTACTGTTTTGTCATGTATAGTTCCTATAATACTGTAGTGCTCGTCAAGAGCTTCGAAACGGCTGTTTACATGCCCAAAACAGAGGTTGTATGAGCCCGTAACGGCTAATTGAAGTTTCTATTGGCAAAACGGTCTCTGCAGTGCTTATCGGGTCTGAATCAAACCCGACCCGCAATGGTTAGTTATTGGTTCCTTTCTTATTGGCCGGGTTTAAATAAACTAGATAAAACTCAATTAGCTTTAATGTGAGAACAATTAAGAATAGATTAAATAAGTTTCCTTATTAGATTTAAATTTTGTGTCTATATCAAAATTTAATCCTATTCAATCTTACAATCCCAAATTAAGGAAACCCTAAATAATTAACCTCTTTCTTTTCTTTTTTTTCTTTTTTTTTAATTACCCTTGTAGCCGCCGGCTCATGGTGGCCGGCGGCTGTTGCCGCCCACAAGGAGCGGCACAGGCCGCAATGGCTGCAAGTGCGCCGCGCTCTGCAGAGAGCATTGCTCTCTGCAGTGCTCTCTGCAGAGAGAATTCATGCACCCTTCTTCCTTTTTTTTTTTGTGATTACTGTAAGGCTTGCCCTGCATGCATGCAGGGAAGCCCCTGCATGCATGCGTCCAGCCACTTTTCTTTTTCTTTTTCTTTTCTTTTTTTTTTTTAATAATGCAGGCGCCTGCAAGCGCCTGCATGCCACACAAATTTTTTTTTAATAAATTTAAAATAACACACAAATCAAATTTTATAAAATTATATACATGTTAAATTCAATAAAAATCACTCCTTTTAATCTTTTGATCCAACATATGAGACACAAAATATTTATTGAATCAAAGGAGATATTTTTATGATATTTATAGATCGAGATCATAATTTCTGTAAATCCCTATGATCTGATAAAGAGGTGGCTCTGATACCAATTGTTAGATCTAAATTTATTCCATACAAGATCTACATATACTGTAAGCTCTCTTATCATGATCAAAGGGAAGGAGGGTTTTAGGCATACCTGATTCCATCACGAGGATGCCGAAGATTGCACGATCTCGAAGGCGCCGGAGTTGAGGGAGAGGATTCTTCTCTCCAGCCACCAAGTTCTCTTCTTTATCCTTAGAGGAGATGAAAGGCCTCCAAGAGAGAGATGGTTATTCTTGTTGGTGGAGAGGAAACCCTACTCATGATATATATAGCATCAAGAAACCCTAGTTCAACTCATCATAGATCTAGGCCCTTGATTTATAACACGAGTTCCACACGTGTGATGAGTCCCACATTCTAATTTAAATACACTCATGGCTAAGTGTAATTGAAAACGTGTCTAGACCAAAACCATTTAGGTTTGATCAATTCTTTATTGGGTCAAACAACATAGGTTAAGTGGGCGGGTGCAAATATCCAATGACTTGATTAGGCCCAAAATAAATTAGACTTTAAAACTAATAAGTCTAAAAAAACCTCTTAAAAGAGTAGGAAAAACTAGCTTCAAAATTCACTAAAAATCTTGTTAAAAATAGTCCATGGGTGCCTCCCTTTTATTGGCTAGAAAAACTAGCCGTTGGGGCAAAACTGCAGCCTGGACGGCTGTCGGTCGACCGGCCCGGTCGACCGCCAGCGGTCAGAAATCCGACCGTTGGAGCCTCGGTCGACGGCCCGGTCGACCGTTGCCTGGAACAGAGAGTAGAACTCACTGCCGGTCGACCGACCCAGTCGACCGGGGCTTTCCAGAGAGCAGAGATCTGCTCTCTGGACGGTCGATCGGGTCGGTCGACTGTCCCTCCAGCCACACTGGCGTGCACGTTCTGTGCACGTCGGTCGACCGACTCGGTCGACCAAATCCTGACTCGGTCGACGGCCCGGTCGACCGGCAGAAGCCAGACCAGAACATTTTGGGGATTAAAAACTTGGTATTTTTCTTTAATAAAATCTCATAAAATCTCTAAAAATCTACAAAAAATAGTTTCAGTATTATACTTTGATAAACAAACATGTTTGAGTAAAATCAAACCATGTTACAAACATTTTGAACTATTTTGGTAACTTAGAAATTTTGGTATAAAACAAAAACCGTATTTTTCCAAAATAGATTTTTCCAAAACTTCTCCAAATAGAAAACAAGATATTTTAAACAGTTTTAAAATATAGAGTGTATGGATATGATCCACTACACATACATGATGAAAATATCTATGTTTTTGTCAATAAGCACTAAAATAGTTTTGGTAAAACACATGTATATATAAAACTCCAAAAATTAAAACGGTATTTTTCCAAAATGAAAACTCTTTTGTATTTTTCCAAAATAAAAACTCTTTTATGAAAACACATCTAAATCTTGTGTGTGAGTGTATATGGTATACTTGAGCAATCCACCAACTATTCTATCCTTTACATTTTATCTAAAACAAAATCTTAACAAAACAAACCTAGACTCAAGTCTTCTCTTGAAGGGCTTCACTTGAAGTCTTCTTCTCCTTCTTGACTTGGTCCAAATCATGATCCAATGAGCTAAACTCCTCTTGAGTACTTGATGTGGTCTTGATGCATAAGCTCTAGAATTAAACCGTGCTAGCTTCAAAACTTGACTTTAAATCTTTTGTTGAAGCTAAACACCAACTAAGATCTTAATCATAAATCTGAGACTAATTAAACACAAGATCATTAGTACTATAACTATATGAGTTAATATCATCAAAACTAGAGTGATGGGCTTTTGGGCCAACAATCTCCCCCTTTTTGATGATGACAAAAACTCATGGAGTTATATATGCATGGATTAAAGTAAAGCTTCAAAGAAGCTCCCCCTTAACTCATGCATAACAATAAATAAATATATATTCAATTAAAGCTTGTAAACATAAACAAACATGTATGCAAACATAAGGAGATAAACATGCCAATCAAGCATAAAACTCATCAAATTCTTCTCTCCCTTTTGCAAAACAAAATAATATGCATAAATAAAAATTCTTTCTCCCTCTTTATTTATAAAGAAAGGAAAAACATGCATATATACTAAAATACTTCTCCCCCTTTTTGTCAATCATCAACAAAGGGGTAAATTAAACACAAAACAAAGTTAGGGGGGTGAAATCAAATCAACCAACAAAGAGATATATGCGATATACATTCATGAAGAGGAAGACGCTAAGTTAACTTCCCTACATATTATGCATTACATGAAGAAGGGATGACAAGCCCTAACTCACATAACGCATAATATGCAATGCATAAGAGGAGATGTGAAGCTCCCCCTACACACGTGTATCGCATAAAGAAGAGTTGTCAAGCTCCTCAATATAAGATACACTCAACATGAATCTATATGTAGAAGAGATGTTAAGCTCTCCTTGCATATAGGCAATATATAACTAAACATTTTTGAATCAAATTTTTTAATAATTACTTAAAACAAATTTTGAAATTTACTCAAGGTAACAAAACACACTTTGAGATACCTTTGTAAATAAACAAAATTCTCTAATACCATATTGAAATAGAAACATTTGTGATACCAAATTGAAATTAAAAATTTGAAATCGAAACAATTTTGCATTTTGATACCAATGAAAGAAAATATTTTGATACCAATTTAAATTTACATTAAATTTTGATTTCAATAGAATTACATGATAAATTTTTATACCTGATTGAGGCTAAACCTGCACAAAAAATATGGATTTTCAGATCTTATAATAAAAACGTGCAAGTGCTCAATACTTCCGCTATAGCAAGTGGCTATGCGGGTCGTGATCCACAAGAAGGGTTGGCGATAGAAGCGTTTACAGTTTTATTGAAATCGTTAAGAAAATAAGCGAAAGTTTTCTCTGTTTAAAGTTATAAAAATGAAAAAGAAAGTTATAGTTAAAGTTAAAAAGAAAGCGAAGGATGAAGAAGGTGGAAAATCAGAAAACGATGAAAAGTGACTATGTACAATGAAGTGGAGAAGAACGAAAACGATTTGGAAGAAGTGGTTGGTGATCTAAACTAAGAAAGAAAAGAAAAGAAGTAAAGAGATACTTACCTAGGTTGATTGATGACTTACTTGGAAACTTTTTGCAAGTTCTACTTTTTGCTTGGGAGGCGTTCAACGCATAGATCATAAACTCGAGCTCGGTCCCCGTGCACATTATATCGTCAAGCATAAGAAGAACGAAGTGATGCGGAGCTTGGAAGAGGAGAACGTCTTCATGAACTATCGCTGGCTCTCACGTAGCTTAGTTAGACTTGCTTTGGAATTCACTTGTACACTTCAACAACAACCAAGGTAAAGTAGAAGAGGAAGAGAGAAGCAAAAACAAATGTAAGTAAAGCAGAATAGAAAACAAACAAAGCATTTACCTTTACTTACTGCTGAGACAATGAAAGAAAGGAGTAGGGTACATCGTCGGTGTCACTCTCAACATCAGCCCCTCTCTCTTACTTACATGAATCTTCTTCTACCCTAAGCTACATACAAGTTACATAAAAGTAAAAACTAAACTACAAAATGGAAAAACTAGTCTAAGATCCTAACTCTGCATTGGCGTCCCTTTTGCCTTTGAGTGCAGGTATTTATAGGAGAAAATAGAGAGGGTAGACGAGTATGAAGATAAGTAAATCTGGCAATTTTTGAACTCCCCTTATCTTCAAACTTGATTTGAGGTGGATATTCAGTTCTAATTTGTAGTTTGTTGGCCTGTTGATTGCTGAATATCACTTATCAAATGACAGAATTAAAACTAATGATCAACATAAGAGTTGTAGCTCTGTCAGTCTGCTTTCTGGATCATCTTGAATCATCAGAATTGAGATTCTGTAGCAAAAGTTATGATTCGAATACTAAAATGTATCCAGTCAGAATCTGAATCAAACTTGCTTGATCTTTGCTTTAACCGATCGATTCTGAGAGGATTCTTCTCAACCAGTTTTCAACCTCTTGATTTTGCCCTGATTCAGTGTGTGTGAATTAATTCTGATTTAATTCAGAATTTTGGTGGGCTTTGGGCTCATTTCTCTTCATCTCCTTGAAGAATGGGCCTGCAAATAAAATTAGCATTTAATTAGGACAATGCAGGCTTTTATTCTAAAATAAGTATGGAAATATGATATTTAATATGCAACATTAGCGACTAATCACACCCCCATACCTATCTTTTGCTCGTCCTCGAGCAAAACAACTAAACTATACTAAGGATTATTAGACCACTTTCGCAGGTCGCGCGATTACACTGAGCATGTGCAACAAGCCGTTAAACCTCTAGGTTTCCTCTAGAGGACGAGTTTTGTCTCGTGAGGGTTTTCAGCGGATTACACCCACAAAATCCATAAAGAAAGGGAAACAAAGAGTTAGTATTTTCGAAAAGCATTTTGAAAGAGAAAAATATTTGGCATATAATTGTAAGATCTATGCAATCTATAAGTTATAGAAAACTTAATTTTTCATTCCTAAACTTAGTCTCTATTCAAAAATTGTTATCAAATTAAAGTAAGGAGCCAAATTGTACTTCTCATCTAGTCTATTACTTTACCCTAAGTCATATGCACTTGTGACTGTGAAAACTTTGACTAAGGGTTCATTAACTCTAACTCTTATGCCTCATTTATTATATATATATTTTTTGGTGGTATTATTCCTTAGTTTAGGCTTTCTAATCTGCCCATGTAACGAGCCTTTAATCGATGACTCCCAAACCAGACGGTCTTAGGGCACCGGGTGAGAAAACACCCCTCGGACTTAAGGACTCGAGCAAACAAGGCCACAAAACTAAGGATTTTATTATATGAACCTCTTTTAGGCGTGAATACTTATGCTTTATTAGGCACAAATACCCAGCTTAATCAGAGCATTTTTATATTTTCTTTTCAAACTTATCTAATCATCTTTCGCATAAATACTAAGGCTTGCTTAGGCCAAAGCACCTAGCTAGTCAATAATTAGACTTGTTTTTTTTTTTTTTTATAAGGCATAAGAATCTTTGTTTTTGAACCCTAAGTGTGTAAGTGTATGAAGTATGCATATTTCATCAAGGTAAAGATCAAGACCAAATTACTTTGACAAATTATCTTCCTAACTCTAAAAAATCAAACAAATAATCTTATTTTGACCAAGTATAAGAAATCCTAATTTGGATTTTCCTATTCCTTAAAATTAACTTAATTTCTTACAAAAATAAGTCAAAATATTGTTTCTATTTTTCAAAAAGTTTTTAAAAAAGAAAACCTAAGCTATGTTAGACCCTCCCCCACACCTATCCCATGCATTGTCCTCAATGTATGAATTAATGCATAGATGCATGAAAAAGAAGAAAGGGAAGGAAAGTGTTACCTTAAGGTGGTGGTTCCGGTGGTGGTCTGATTGGTCCACGAAATGCGGCCCAATCAACTTTTCTTGGGTCTCGGAGGAACCCACCAAAGTATCTTTAATATAACCCATTAAAAAAATGAAGCCATAAAGGATCTTTATTAAGTATTTAACCCCATCTAATTTCCAAATTTCATAACTAATTTTGGAGTCAAATTTGTCAACCACCTCGTCCCAGAATGGAGTATGAAATGATAGAACGGTTGACTTGGACTCAGGAAGGACAGGAGCTAATACCGACTCGGGAAGGTGACTTAAGTCAAGTAAAGGTTCAGGAGTCGAAATTGGTTCAGGAATAGGGTCCAAGTCAAGAAGTTGAAACTCCAGTCCACATGTATCTTCCAACAATGGAATGTGACCTAATATGGGTGATTCCAGTTCAGGAATGATAGGTGGAGGAATCAAAACTGACTCTAAAATATACTACAAGTTTGGTAACAAAACAGGAGTCAAGATTGATTCAGAAAGTTGAACTGGATCACAGATTTGAGGATCTAGGTCACATATCTCATTGAGTTCAATATCAAAAAATGGAGAACTTGCCAATTTGTCAATAGGATCTTCAAAAGTGTATAATTGGTCAAGTTCAATATGATCCTCAAAGATGGGTGATTCAATTTCATTATGAATTGGTACAGGATCTAATGTTGACTCCAGGAAAAGATTGAAGTCAGGTGAAGATACCGGAGTCATTATTGAATCAGGAAGTAAAATTGAATCACTAAGTTCTAGTTCATGATCATATTCATCTTCAAGTTCTATTTCAGGCAAGGGATAACTTGCCAAACTATCAATTTTATTTAGAGTTTGGGCAAGTTCAAAGGTTGTTCTGAAATGGAATCTTGATTTTCAAAACTACATGACTCTTCGGCTCTAACAGAATGGTTAGTGACATCAGGACGGTGGGAACGTAGAGATTCGACCATCATATCTATGTCACGATTACGAGTGTTTTGAGCCTGAGTCATGGCTTCAAGCATCTTTTCATAGTTGCTAGGTTCATTGTTTTGATGAAAAGATGAAGAATTGTCTTGGAAGTAGTAGTGAAATTGTGAGTCCATCAGATTTTGGGATTTGTTTTGGACTCACGCGTACTCATTTCCATAATTGATGGTTTCCTATTTTGGACGGGTGGAACTGAGTATGAATCTTGAACATAATGTGGACTGGGTGGAGAAGGAGGACAAGGTGATTGGAAATTATGCTCAGGGGAGGTGAATCCCCACTGACTCGGTGAAGAGTTGAAATCATTATGGAAATTATAGTTATTAGATGGGGGGGTATGGGTCATATTGATTCGGATAAGACCAATCCGGCACACTAGGTTGGTCAAAGTTATGATATGCCGGGTTGGTAATATCCGAAAATGAAGTCGGTGTGTAATATGGATTATTATTGTAGTTGAAAAAATTATTATTATAGTCCATATCACACAATAGAATACAAACAAAGAAAAACAAACAAATAAACAAACAAAAAAAGAAAAAAATTCTAGCCTAAGTTAGGGTAGACTTAGGACCTAGACGACTCCTTACTGGTTAGACTGTCCACGGAAGGTCTAATGTAGACTTTAACCACAAGCTAATCAGCCAGGTCAGGGCAAGGTTGGTGGGAGGTTTTCCGTCAAAGACGTTCCTTAATTAAATAACCACCAACCTTCGGCTTTAGGCCCTCAATCCCTTTCTTAGACACTGATTTTGCAGGAGTTAGATTCCAACATTTTTCCCCCTTAGGATAATCTCCTAATTGAGTCCGAGATGTCCCTAGGGCCAACGTCTACTCAATTTTAGTTAGGCTTGGGTTAGTGAGTGCTTGGATTCTGATTTTTGGGCTAAGGAAGGGTGATTAAATCCCCACCTTATCTTATTATGGGTGGTGCCCTTAAGATCAGTTTTTTGTGCAAGTGTACAAGATGAATAAGATGCACTCAAAGCGATATAAATCAACCAAGAGATAGTCCTATTCTAGATGCAATGCAAACATACCTTGCTCCAGCACTCTTCCACAGTAAAAAATAAAGGAATTAAAAAGACACGTGCCTAAAATGCAAATGTCTAATCAATTTTTTATTTTTTCAACAAATATTTTACTGTTGATTATTAGTAGGCTTATGTTATGGCATATAAGAAAAATTAAAGTTGCAGCAAACTAGAATTTGTAAACTAAGCAGCCCTGCAAAAACTGTTAGTAGTCAACTCGTCCTTGCCGCGGATCTGCGGCTTTTGCCGTGGAAACGCGGCAATTCAGAGGGCCCTGGTCTCTGCCTTTTGGAGCAGAGGCCCAAGGCCACTTGTATGTCACTGCAATAATAATTTTCTGCTTTGCTTGCCCTGTAACCTGCAACAGAGAAGAAAATTCGTTTAGTTCTAAAAAATTTGCAATAAAAATTCAGATTTCAATAAAACCGTTTTTACCCTCCCCGGCAACGGCGCCAAAATTTGATTGAGGATAAACTTGCACAAAAAATACGGATTTTCAGATCTTATAATAAAAACGTGCAAGTGCTCAATACTTCCGCTATAGCAAGTGGCTATGCGGGTCGTGATCCACAAGGAGGGTTGGCGATAGAAGCGTTTACAGTTTTATTGAAATCGTTAGAAAATAAGCGAAAGTTCTTCTCTGTTTTAAAGTTATAAAAATGAAAAAGAAAGTTATAGTTAAAGTTAAAAAGAAAGCGAAGGATGAAGAAGGTGGAAAATCAGAAAACGATGAAAAGTGACTATGTACAATGAAGTGGAGAAGAACGAAAACGATTTGGAAGAAGTGGTTGGTGATCTAAACTAAGAAAGAAAAGAAAAGAAGTAAAGAGATACTTACCTAGGTTGATTGATGACTTACTTGGAAACCTTTTTGCAAGTTTTACCTTTTTACTTCGGAGGCATTCAACGCATAGATCATAAACTCGAGCTCGGTCCCCGTGCACATTATATCGTTAAGCATAAGAAGAACGAAGTGATGCGGAGCTTAGAAGAGGAGAACGTCTTCATGAACTATCGCTGGCTCTCACGTAGCTTAGTTAGACTTGCTTTGGAATTCACTTGTACACTTCAACAACAACCTGTTGGCCCAATGGCCTTCCACTCTAGTTTTGATGATGATCAACACTCATGTAGTTATGGTTACTAATATTCTTGTGTTTCTAAGTTTCAGATCATTAACAGGATATTAGGTTGGTGATTAGCTTCAACAAGATGATTAGAAGCTTATCATGGTGATTCTGGTGCCAAAGCTTAAAGATCATACCTTTGCACTTGGAGAATCACGGAGTTTGGACCGAGTCTACTTGAAGATGAAGATCGTCAAGAAGACTTAGGTATCTAGTTTAGAGTTTGTGTTTTAGATCCATATTTGTAAAGCTTAGTTTAGTTGATATGCTCAAGTGCAAAACACACACGTTTCATGATTTGGTTTTTGGTTTTCATGAATAATAGATCAAAACAAGTTTACCTTATACCTATGTATATTAGATATGTTCTAGATATACATACATGCTTTAAACTTGCTAGACAAACTTATTTTGACTATCCTATTCATGTTTTGGAAAATTCTAGTTTGATAAAATACAAGTTTTGTTTTTGATAAAATTGGCAAGACACAAAAATGAATTGATATGATTGATATATGTCTTGAAATTTTTATCACAAGTTTGGTTATCAAAGTAAAATGATAAAACAAGTTTTAGAAAAACATATTTTTAGAAAAATAGTTTTTATTGTGATTAAAACTATTTTTAGATTTACTGTGAATTTATGGGATTTTTATTGAGTGAAAAACCTATTTTCAAATCCCGTATCTATGCAGAACTGAGGACTGGCTGACAGGCCAAGTCGGTCGACCGGACCGGTCGACCGCACCAAGGGCCGGTCGACCGTTCCGGTCGACCGATGTGCACAGACGTGCACGTCTGTTAGGCACAGACACGGTCGACCGGGACGGTCGACCGAGTTGAGAGCTCTGCTCTCGGGTTTATCGGTCGACCGGGCCGGTCGACCGCTATTGCCCAACGGTCACATTTTTGACCGTTGGCGGTCGACCGGACCAGTCGACCGGCAGTCTGTCAGGCTGCCACATCAGCCTAACGGCTAGTTTTTCCTAGGGGCTATATATACCCCATTTCTCCATTGTTTTGGCTAAGATTTTGAGAGCTAAAAATTCCAGACTTTTTCTAGTGTTAAAAGAGTTTTAAAAGGGTTTTTAAGCCAAAAAGATTTCATCTTATTTGTTTTTGGGTTTTTGGAAAATCAAAGAAAGCTAGGGTTTTGGGATTTTGATTTGGTATTTCATTTTCTATCATATACAAGAGATTTCCCAAGTAGTTTTTCTTTGTTGCTTGTTTCCAAAAAACACTTTGTTTCCACACTTGAGCTATCACCTATCCTAATCTATTTAGGATCTTGTTTTTGTGGAAAAGAAAAAGGAAAGAGGTTTGTGGTTGGATATACCACTTGTTGTAAACCCTTGATTTCTTGTGTTGCTCCCTCTTGGGTAGAGGTGGAGATTGTTGTATTGGGTTGTTGGTTTGGATCCCTCTTCGGTAGAGGTGATTGAGTTTGGTTGTAAACCTCTTCGGTAGAGGTTGTTGTTGTTGTTGTTGTTGTTGTTGTTGTTGTTGTTGTTGTTGTTGTTGGTTGTTGGGCCTCGGTGGAGGTTGTTGATTGAGAGGGGAGTTCGGTACTCCTAGAGTTGTAAGAAATCCTCTTTGGTAGAGGTTCCCTCGGTGGGAGTTGAGATAGTGGAAATCCTACACGGTGGTGTAGGCGGGGATGTAGAGCAAGGTGCTCGAACCTCGAAACAAATCTTTGTGTTTGTGTATTGATCCATTGTCTCTCTAACTCTCTCTCATTTATTTTGTGTAAAGCATCATACTTCATATCATCATATCATATTTGCTTGTGTTGAGCATAACTCATATTGCCATATCATATTGCTTGTGTTGCCTTGCATTATTTCATATTGCTATATCCTTTATTGCTTGGCTTGATTGTGTGTGCACATTGCTTGGATTGCTTGTGTGTGTGTGCCTAACTTATACTCATCCAACAAGAGCTTCACATAGCACCTCAACCCATTTCAAGGTGAATCAAGGGGAGTTAGTCCAGAGCCTCGCAAGGGGAATTCGGCTACACTTGTTGTATTGTATTAGTTTGTGCATAATTTGCATTAGCTTCCGCATTTAGCGCACTTAGTTTGCATTTAGTTTCTTAGATTAGCACTTACACCTATTCACCCCCCTCTAGGTGTTTTTCAATTGGTATCAGAGCTAGTGCTCCTGATACTTAGGCTTAACATCCTAGGAGTGAGATCCATTTGCTTGCTAATCTCATTTGCATTTGTTTGTTTGCACATTCATATATAGTTTACCATGGACTTCATGACCCCTCCTAGTTTTGACCCTTCCAACATTGATGTTTGGAAGTATAGGATGTCCATGTACCTAAAGACCCTAGGTTTGCATGTTTTCCTTGCGGCCACCAAGAGATGTTATCTTGGTGATTGCAATCATATAGGGGCCAATGCACAAGCCCTAGAGGCCATTAAAAGCACTTTATCTAAAGATTATCTTTTATGTGTTTCTAACTTTGATTCCGCTTTTGTAGTGTGGAACAAATTGACAACAACAACCACCACCTCCGAGCTTCTATTGTCAAATCAACCGGAGGAATCTAGTGGAGAATCCGATTCACAATGCTTCATGGTCCAAGGGAATGACTCTCTTGAGGTACATTCGGAACCCCACTTAGATAATGATGATTGTGCTAGTTTTTCAAATGATTTTGTTGATCCCCATGCTTTGAATGAAGAACTATCCATTGTATGTGAAAAGTTAATAGAAAAATATAAGATTTTGAAAAAGAAAAGTCTAGAAATTGAAAAAGAAAATAAAAGTTTGCATTCTAGACTTGATTGTGTTTTGCAAGAGAAGGTTGAGGTCTATAATGAAAGGGATGCATTGAGATCTCAATTAGATCTTGCACTTAAAGAAAATGAATTTTAAAGTCTAAAAATAATTGTGAAACAATTTTTGAAGAAAAATGAAAACTTATCTTCAAAAATTGATTTTGTTTTAAAAGAGAATGTTGATTTGAAAAATAAAATTATTTCTATTTCAAATGATCAAGATGTTTGTTTAAAGAAAAACATTGTTTTGCAAAATAAGATTGATGCACATGTTTGCCATGCTAGGGTAGTATCACACACTTCACCTATTGCATGCCACACTTCTTCTTCTAAGATTAATGATGATATTTGTTTGCTTAAGAAGAAGGTTGATTGTTTGGGCTCCACTATGAGCCAATGTGCCTTGAACCACACTCGGTTGGAAACCTTAGTTCGAAAGAAACAAGTTCCATCTTTATGCATGCACACCCTTCACGGCATACACATGCTCCTCACGGACACACCCATCACCATATGTATGCTCATGTGTACACATGTACACATTGTGGCCGAAAAGGTCATCTTGCTAAATTTTGTTTTGATAGATTAAATATTGATAATTTAGGAAAGAAATTGTTTGGGTTAGGAAAGGGACTAACCCCCATGGACCCAACAAGATGTGGGTACCAAAGACCACCCCTCCTATTGTTTATGATGTAGGTGTGGGCTCTCACATGACGTGAGAGTGATGACACTTGGAGTGGATGCGTTCCGGACTTAAAGGAAATCAATTGGATGCATCACTTTCAAGGGAAGATTTGGTGGAGATGACCACCATGTTTTGGAGACAAGGAGAGTTGCTTCTTCGGTTTGGTAACAATCCTTTACTCCCATTTATTATGTTTACATGCTTTCCACTTCATTGTTTATAGCATGTTTTGATAGTTTATAGCATATTTTTTTTGATGTCTATGGATTATGTATGTTCATTCCATTTTTGATTAGATCCTTGACATACATGTATAGTATTTGAGACACACATGCTTATTTGAATCATACTTAGTGTTCTCACTTTTGTTTAAGCTATAATGTACATCATGAATCTAATACATGTGAATTTATATAGTAATCATTTAGCTTTATCATGATGACTTTTATATTGTGTTTTGATGCTTCATGTTAAGGTTACTTGTTTAGATGTTAGTTTTCATTAAGACTAGGAATTATACTTGTACATATAGTGGGCCACAAATAAATCTATATATGTATGAGCTTGAACGCTTATTTGAACCCATTAGATGTGCTAGTATAGTCTAGTTTTGATGATTCATACATTTCAATCTTGTATTCCATTTTTGGATTTGTTTTATGAGTTTTCACTTCATGTATATGTGTATTATTGTCAAACTTTAAGATATACATGTATACCTCTTGAGTCATTTGCTTTTCATGCAAATCTATTTATGGACTCAATTGTGTTTTAGGGATATGTATGTATACTTCATGTTTGACAATTCATACATATACCTTGAAATGAAATTTGTTGTGATGAAAATTTAGTTTTTCATGTTTCATGTATTTATGTTTAACTTCATGTATATGTCTATCTAGTTCAAACTAATCTTATACATATACATCTTTTGAGCCACGTGCCTTCATGAATATACATTTAGTGGACTCGTTGAGTTTTGGATATGTATGTATATTTTAGCTTGTATTAGACATACATATGCCTTGAAGATTAGATAGTTTTGATGATTTCGTGTTTTAAGGAATAATTGAGCTTAATGAAATATTTTTCATGATTATGATCTTCACATATTATTTGTACTCTCATATCTATTGCTCATGTTTGTTTCTCATGAGTTATGCTTTATTGGTTGAGTGATGATTATCATGTGAATTTCATTTTTGTTTTATTCCTTGCTTGAAGGATTTCGTGCTAGTTAACAAGTTTTTCATTTAACTAGTTGCGGTATTCTTCATATGGTAGAGATTTTCAAACAAAACTACATTTTCAAATCTATTTTTGAAAACCCCTACCATCCAAGGGCGGTAGGATGGGAGATCATGTTCATGTATGCCCTAAATTAAAAATCTTTAAAACTTGAATTATGATTGGGTGGTAGATAATATGATGTATACACTTGAACTTATTGTTATTTCAATTGGTATCATTTTGATCTTCTTGTATACTCATATATGTTTTGTATGTATGTATGCTTTAAATTTCAAGTATATCAATTTCTATTGGTATCTATCTTTCATACATATATATGTTTGTGTTTATGCTAGTGCTTGAGTTTCAATTTGTTTTAAATTGATTACTTTTAAATTTTATCAAGACTATGCATGTCTTTAGTTTGTTTTTCATAAAGGGGGAGAAAATTTGATTTTGTATTTCAATTGGTATTTGTACTCCCACTCTTTATGATTAAAAGTTGTTATTTTGAACATATGATATCAACATCAAATTTGTTTATATATTTTCAAAATGAAATATATTCTTACAATTGGTATCAAAATTTGTGTTTAGACATTCAAAATTTGTTATGTTGTTTTACAAATTGGTAATTTGTTATGTTTAATTACAATTGGTATCTCAAAATTTTGTTTAAAGAATATATTCAAAGTTTTGATTTGTATTTCTATATGCAAGGAGAGCTTAACATCTCTCTTACATATAGATTCATGTTGAGTATATTATAAATTGAGGAGCTTGACAACTCTTCTTTATATGATATACGTGTGTAGGGGGAGCTTCACATCTCCTCTTATGCATTACATAATATGTGTTATGTGAATTGGGGCTTGTCATCCTTTCTTCATGTAATGCATATGTGTAGGGAAGCTAACTTAGCGTCTTCCTCTTCATGAATGTATATAGCATATAACATATATTGATCCTTGTTTATTGGTATCAGGATGCTTCATTGACATATTTTTTAATTGATATCATGTTTGTAGTCACCCCTTATTGGCTTTGTTTTTTGTTTTAGACACAAAAAAGGGGGAGAACATTGTTTGCATTGTTTTGATTGACAAAAAGGGGAAGAAAGATTTTTACCCCTCGTTTTATTTATGGTTTTGATTACCCCTTTGTTGATGATTGACAAAAAGGGGGAGAAAGATTTATGAAGCTTTATATGCATGCTTATGTTTATGCATATATTATGTTTTAATCTCAAGAATCTCAAGAATATTAAGTTTAATTGATTTATAGAGTTTGCTTTGTAATTGGTATCTAGAGCTTATTTTGTTTTGAATATTCCATTTGATATCTAGAACCATTTATTGTTTATGCATATGCATGTTTCATGTTTAATATTCATTGCATATATTTATTGTTTATCCCTATGCATGAGTTAAGGGGGAGCTTCCTTGAAGCTTATCTTTAATCCATGCATATATAACTCCATGAGTTTTGTCATCATCAAAAAGGGGGAGATTGTTGGCCCAATGGCCTTCCACTCTAGTTTTGATGATGATCAACACTCATGTAGTTATGGTTACTAATATTCTTGTGTTTCTAAGTTTCAGATCATTAACAGGATATTAGGTTGGTGATTAGCTTCAACAAGATGATTAGAAGCTTATCATGGGATTCTGGTGCCAAAGCTTAAAGATCATACCTTTGCACTTGGAGAATCACGGAGTTTGGACCGAGTCTACTTGAAGATGAAGATCGTCAAGAAGACTTAAGTATCTAGTTTAGAGTTTGTGTTTTAGATCCATATTTGTAAAGCTTAGTTTAGTTGATATGCTCAAGTGCACAAAACACACACGTTTCATGATTTGGTTTTTGGTTTTCATGAATAATAGATCAAAACAAGTTTACCTTATACCTATGTATATTAGATATGTTCTAGATATACATACATGCTTTAAACTTGCTAGACAAACTTATTTTGACTATCCTATTCATGTTTTGGAAAATTCTAGTTTGATAAAATACAAGTTTTGTTTTTGATAAAATTGGCAAGACACAAAAATGAATTGATATGATTGATATATGTCTTGAAATTTTTATCACAAATTTGGTTATCAAAGTAAAATGATAAAACAAGTTTTAGAAAAACATATTTTTAGAAAAATAGTTTTTATTGTGATTAAAACTATTTTTTAGATTTACTGTGAATTTATGGGATTTTTATTGAGTGAAAAGACCTATTTTCAAATCCCGTATCTGTGCAGAACTGAGGACTGGCTGACAGGCCAAGTCGGTCGACCGGACCGGTCGACCGCACCAAGGGCCGGTCGACCGTTCCGGTCGACCGATGTGCACAGACGTGCACATCTGTTAGGCACAGACACGGTCGACCGGGACGGTCGACCGAGTTGAGAGCTCTGCTCTCGGGTTTTATAGGTCGACCGGGCCGGTCGACCGCTATTGCCCAACGGTCACATTTTTGACCGTTGGCGGTCGACCGGACCGGTCGACCGGCAGTCTGTCAGGCTGCCACATCAGCCTAACGGCTAGTTTTTCCTAGGGGCTATATATACCCCATTTCTCCATTGTTTTGGCTAAGATTTTGAGAGCTAAAAATTTCAGACTTTCTCTAGTGTTTAAAAGAGTTTTAAAAGGGTTTTTAAGCCAAAAAGATTTCATCTTATTTGTTTTTGGGTTTTTGGAAAATCAAAGAAAGTTAGGGTTTTGGGATTTGATTTGGTATTTCATTTTCTATCATATACAAGAGATTTCCCAAGTAGTTTTTCTTTGTTGCTTGTTTCTAAAAACACTTTGTTTCCACACTTGAGCTATCACCTATCCTAATCTATTTAGGATCTTGTTTTTGTGGAAAAGAAAAAGGAAAGAGGTTTGTGGTTGAGATATACCACTTGTTGTAAACCCTTGATTTCTTGTGTTGCTCCCTCTTGGGTAGAGGTGGAGATTGTTGTATTGGGTTGTTGGTTTGGATCCCTCTTCGGTAGAGGTGATTGAGTTTGGTTGTAAACCTCTTCGGTAGAGGTTTGTTGTTGTTGTGTGTTGTTGTTGTTGTTGTTGTTGTTGGTTGTTGGGCCTCGGTGGAGGTTGTTGATTGAGAGGGGAGTTCGGTACTCCTAGAGTTGTAAGAAATCCTCTTTGGTAGAGGTTCCCTCGGTGGGAGTTGAGATAGTGGAAATCCTACACGGTGGTGTAGGCGGGGATGTAGAGCAAGGTGCTCGAACCTCGAAACAAATCTTTGTGTTTGCGTATTGATCCATTGTCTCTCTAACTCTCTCTCATTTATTTTGTGCAAAGCATCATACTTCATATCATCATATCATATTTGCTTGTGTTGAGCATAACTCATATTGCCATATCATATTGCTTGTGTTGCCTTGCATTATTTCATATTGCTATATCCTTTATTGCTTGGCTTGATTGTGTGTGCACATTGCTTGGATTGCTTGTATGTGTGTGCCTAACTTATACTCATCCAACAAGAGCTTCACATAGCACCTCAACCCATTTCAAGGGGAATCAAGGGGAGTTAATCCAGAGCCTCGCAAGGGAAATTCGGCTACACTTGTTGTATTGTATTAGTTTGTGCATAATTTGCATTAGCTTCCGTATTTAGCGCACTTAGTTTGCATTTAGTTTCTTAGATTAGCACTTACACCTATTCACCCCCCCTCTAGGTGTTTTTCACAACCAAGGTAAAGTAGAGAGGAAGAGAGAAGCAAAAACAAATGTAAAGTAAAGCAGAATAGAAAACAAACAAAGCATTTACCTTTATTACTTGCTGAGACAATGAAAGAAAGGAGTAGGGTACATCGTCGGTGTCACTCTCAACATCAGCCCCTCTCTCTTACTTACATGAATCTTCTTCTACCCTAAGCTACATACAAGTTACATAAAAGTAAAAACTAAACTACAAAATGGAAAAACTAGTCTAAGATCCTAACTCTGCATTGGCGTCCCTTTTGCCTTTGAGTGCAGGTATTTATAGGAGAAAATGGAGAGGGTAGAGGAGTATGAAGATAAGTAAATCTGGCAATTTTTGAACTCCCCTTATCTTCAAACTTGATTTGAGGTGGATATTCAGTTCTAATCTGTAATTTGTTGGCCTGTTAATTGCTGAATATTACTTATCAAATGACAGAATTAAAACTAATGATCAACATAAGAGTTGTAGCTCTGTCAGTCTGCTTTCTGGATCATCTTGAATCATCAGAATTGAGATTCTGTAGCAAAAGTTATGATTCGAATACTAAAATGTATCCAGTCAGAATCTGAATCAAACTTGCTTGATCTTTGCTTTAACCGATCGATTCTGAGAGGATTCTTCTCAACCAGTTTTCAACCTCTTGATTTTGCCCTGATTCAGTGTGTGTGAATTAATTCTGATTTAATTCAGAATTTGGTGGGCTTTGGGCTCATTTCTCTTCATCTCCTTGAAGAATGGGCCTGCAAATAAAATTAGCATTTAATTAGGACAATGCAGGCTTTTATTCTAAAATAAGTATGGAAATATGATATTTAATATGCAACATTAGCGACTAATCAATACCAAATAGGTAAAACATATTGATACAAAATGAAATTTAAACCCAATTGAAAATTGAAACATATTGATACCAATGAAATATATGGATACCAATTGAATTAAATAGATACCAATTGAAGTTTATAGTACATTATGATATCAAAAAAAATATCAATTGAAAATAATACATAAGCTTATCAAAAATACCAATTAAAAATCAAGATTTGAATTAAACTTAGCATAAACATACTTTGTGCATTAAACATGTAATTATCATGTAACTCAAGCACAAACAAATCATATATATGTATGAAAAGAAAATACCAATAGAAATTGATATTATATGAAATGAAGCATACATATATAGAAAACAAAATATGAGTATATACAAAAAAATATCAATTGAGATACCAATTGAAAATATGATGTGAAATTAAGTATATAACTCATAATTAACCACCCTTTTTCATGCACAAGATAAAAGATTTTCAATAAGGCATTCAAGGCATGGTCGCCCATCCGTCTGCCCATAAAGGGGTAGGTAGGGGTTTTCAAAAACTAGAGTTTGAAAATATTTTATTTTGAAAAACACTACCAAATGAAGAATAGATAACTAGTTAAATTAATTTTTAAAAACTAGTTAAAGATCCTTCAAAAACATGAAACCAAATCATATGTCTATCATGAAACATACTAAATACATAAAGGTTGACACTCGAAATCTATAAGGCTAAAAAATAATCATGAAACAAAGCCATGAATAAACAAATAAAATATGAGTGCACAAAAATTATGTAATTAACATTTTCCATGAAAATAGTCAATAATGCTCAAAACAAACATGAATCTCATTTTATCACAAATCATAAAAATCATGAAAATTTATTTTTCATATAAAGATGAAAATCATAACAATTCATTTTTCATCTAAAAAAAACTTCTAGGTATATGTATGTTTTTATCCAAAACTAATAATATGCATACATATCCCAAACATAAAAAGAGTCCATAATATAAATTGCATGAAGGCAAGTGACTCAAGGGGCATACATGTATATTTATTATTTTTGAACAAAAATAGCATATACATGAAGTAAAATATTTAAATAGGCAAAACAAGTGTAAATGAGGAATTCATCAAAATTAGGCTATACATGTGCATGTAGTGAGTACAAATGAATAATGAAGTGCAAACGTATATGAATCAAATGTTGCTCACTACGTGTACAAGTATATACACAAGTTTTGACAAAAACTACATCTAAACTAGTATTTACCACATGAAGCATAAAATACAAAACATACTTATTTTAACAAACACTAAAATATGCTAAAAATCATCAATTATAAAAGCATGTAAATAAAATAGGAGATTAGAGATAGTTACCAAACCAAAGAAGTATACACCAAATCTCCAAAACATGGTGGTCGTCCCACCAAACTTTCTTGATAGCGGTGCATCAAATGTATGTCCATCAAGTCCATGTGCATCCACCATCAAGACACCAACTCTCTCATATTTTGTGAGAGCCCGCACCTACATCAAATACAAAAGGTGAGGATTTTGGTACCCATTTTCTTTTGGGTCCATGAGGGTTAGCATTGTAAGGAACCCAAACATTCTTATTAGCAAAATTTAAAGAATTTATTCTATCATAACAAAATCTAGCTAAATGGCCTTTGCGGCCGCAATGTGTACACTTGTACACTCTACTATGCACATGTGAATGAGAATGATCAGGATAAGCAAAGTGTGCATATGCATGTTGTGGGTGATGTGCATGAACATGTGAAACTTGTTTCTTTGAAAATAAAATTTCCAATCTTTTATGGTTAAATGCACATTTGTTCAAAGTTGAGCTCAAACAATCTATTTTATTTTTTCAAAAATTTAACTTCATTTTTATCAATAGAGGAATGAAAAGCATGATGAGAATGAGAATCATTTTTCTTATTCTTTTTAGAAACATTTTCTTTTTCTTTTTCAACAATTTTTCTTTTCAAAGAAGTGTTTTCATTCAAAGTAACTTCTTTTTGTTTTTCCACCAAAATAATTTTATTTTTCAATGAAATGTTCCCTTCACAAAGATCATTCAATTTAGAAAGTAAGGAAATATTTTCATTTTTCAAACATTCATTTTCTTTTGAAACATTTTCAAGTTTAGTTTGAAAAGAATCTTTTTCTTTTAACATGCAATCAAATATATTTTTCATTTTCTTATTATCTTTTTTAAGCATGTCATATTTTTCTAGAAGTTGTTGACAAAATGAAACAAGTTCATTATAGGACATATCAACATCATCTTCTAGCTCGGATTCGGTGTTTATCTCAAGCGGGTTATCCCCTTGGACCATGTAGCATACGTTCGAAGCTTCACTTCCAACATCCAAGTCGCTCCCCGCATAGTATTGTTCTTATTCTCCAAGGGAGATGATGGTGTTCCATACTACAAAAGCCGAGTCAATGTTAGCAACCCTACATAAATAATCATTGTTTAGGGTACTCTTCAAAGCATGGATGGCTTTTGAGTTAGCCTCAATATACTTGCTATTATTAACATATGAATCGTTAGTGGTAGCAAGATAAACATGAATGCCTAGGCCTTTGAGGTACATAGACATCTTAACCTTCCAAATTTGGATGTTAAGAATGTCAAAGGTGGGAGGTGACATGAAATCCATGTGTGTGTACAAATATTGTGATTAGCTACAAATGAGGATCTTTAACTCTAGGTTGTTAGACCCAAATCAAGAGCTCGTGGCTCTGATACCAATTGTAATCACCTAGAGGGGGGTGAATAGGTGACTAGCTAATCTAATGGTCAATAAATGCGGAATTAAAACTATTAATGCAAATTATAAATACTTAAGCTAAACACACCAAGTATAACACAAGAGTGTAGTCGAATTTCCCGTGAAGGGCTCTGAACTAACTCCTCAAGATTCCTCTAAATAAGAGTTGAGGTGCCGCATTGGCTCTCTTGGTTGAATACAAGTGTTAGCAAACAATCCCCAAGCATATAACAATATGAGCACAAATATATATATCAAGCATATAAAGATGAAAGCAATTTAAGCATGCAAGATATAAACAAGTAAGAGATAGAGAGAGCAATCGCAAACACGGGAGAATTGTTTCGAGGTTCGAGCACACTTGCTCTACGTTCTCGCCTTCAACACTTGAAGGATTTCCACTATAATCGATCCCACCGGATCACTCGGTGCCACAACACCTACAAGGAGTTCCCACTAGAACTCTTGGACTCTCTAGTCCCTTCACTCGTTCCCGCAAGAACTACACACCGTAAGCACGCAAGCTTGCCGAGGCCGCACCTCTACAAAGAGTTCACACAAGAACTCGAAACACCGCGAACACACAAGTCCGCCTCCTCAAAGCAAAGATAAAGTCTTTGGTGATCACAACACTTTGATTATCTAAAAACAATCTCACAACAACTCTCCTATAGGCAGATATAGCAATGGATAGCTCAAGTGTTTGTGAGAAAACTTGGATTGAATGTGGTGGTGAAAAACTCAAGAAATTCACTCTCCTTTTGAATGGAAGTATTTGGCTCTTAAACAAGTGGAGAAAATCTCTTAAAAGAGTAGGAAAAACTAGCTTCAAAATCCACTAAAAATCTTGTTAAAAATAGTCCATGCGTGCCTCCCTTTTATAGGCTAGAAAAACTAGTCGTTGGGTCAAAACTGCAGCCTGGACTGCTGTCGGTCGACCGGCCCGGTCGACCGCCAACGGTCAGAAATCCGACCGTTGGAGCCTCGGTCGACCGTGGCCTGGAACAGAGAGCAGAGCTCTCTGTCGGTCGACCAACCCGGTCGACCGGGGCTTTCCAGAGAGCAGAGCTCTCTGGACGGTCGACCGGGTCGGTCGACCGGCCCTCCAGCCAAACTGGCGTGCACGTTCTGTGCACGTCGGTCGACCGGACCGGTCGACCGACTCCTGACTCGTTCGATCGGCCCGGTCGACCGACAGAAGCCAGACCAGAACATTTTAGAGATTAAAAACTTGGTATTTTTCCTTTGATAAAATCCCATAAAATCTCTAAAAATCTACAAAAATAGTTTCAGTATTATACTTTGATAAACAAACATGTTTGAGTAAAATCAAATCATGTTATAAACATTTTGAACTATTTTTGTAACTTAGAAATTTTGGCATAAAACAAAAACCGTATTTTTCCAAAATAGATTTTTTCAAAACTTCTCCAAATACAAAATAAGATATTTTAAACAGTTTTAAAGCATAGAGTGTATGGATATGATCCACTACACATACATGATGAAATATCTATGTTTTTGTCAATAAGCACTAAAATAGTTTTGGTTAAAACACAAGTATTTATTAAACTCCAAAAATCAAAACGGTATTTTTCCAAAATGAAAACTCTTTTGTATTTTTCTAAAATAAAAACTCTTTTATGAAAACACATCTAAATCTTGTGTGTGAGTGCATATGGTATACTTGAGCAATCCACCAACTATTCTATCCTTTACATTTTATCTAAAACAAAATCTTAACAAAACAAACCTAGACTCAAGTCTTCTCTTGAAGGGCTTCACTTGAAGTCTTCTTCTTTTTCTTGACTTGGTCCAAACTATGATCCAATGAGCTCGACTCCTCTTGAGTACTTGATGTGGTCTTGATGCAGAAGCTCTAGAATCAAACCGTGTTAGCTCCAAACTTGACTTTAAATCCTTTGTTGAAGCTAAACACCAACTAAGATCTTGATCATAAATTTGAGACTAATTAAACACAAGATCATTAGTATTATAACTACATTAGTTAATTATCATCAAAACTAGAGTGATGGGCCTTTTGGCCAACATACCTCTCTTGCATGTTTCTAAGTCCATGGCATGAAATGAAGAAGAAAACCCAAAATCACCATTTAATTGGTGATTAAAGGCCTACAAAGATAGCCAATGACTTTGGAGAGTGGTTTCGTCAAAATCAGGGGCTTAAATTCAGAAACAAGAACATCCAGCCGACATGGGGATAGGAGAGGACTGCGCAGCAGGCGGCACCGAGCACGCAGCCGCCCTATGGCCGCGAAAACGCGGCCATAGACGCGGCCATAGCCGCGTTTCCACGGCTCCCTTATGGAGCCGCGCGCCAAGATTTGACGCACGGCTCCGTACGTGTACCCTGATATCCCAGTTTACCTATAAATACCCTGGGGTTTTCTAGAGCCAAGGGGGAGGAGTTTTTGAGTAGTTTTTAGGATAGTTTTAGTTGTTTCTTCTCCATGTTATAGTGTAGGGTAGTTTAAGTTAGTTGTTCTTCTTCTTCCTCCTTTGTATTTTTCATTTCTTGTAGATCTTGTAATAGGAGAGAGAGAGAGAGCGATACATGATTGGAAAGCAAGAGTTCTTGTAATAGAAGGCGACAAGCTATGAAAGGTTCTCTCTTTACCT
This sequence comes from Agave tequilana, assembly GCA_038442645.1. Taxonomy (NCBI): domain Eukaryota; kingdom Viridiplantae; phylum Streptophyta; class Magnoliopsida; order Asparagales; family Asparagaceae; genus Agave; species Agave tequilana. Next base: position 29,637 of record JAVJIF010002274.1, read on the forward strand.
CTCTTTGTTTTCTCTCTAACTCATTTTACATGTTTAGCTAATCTTTTCTCTCATGGCAACTAACTACTAACAACTAACTAGTCTAACTTCTTACTTGATAATCCACATGAATCTAATAGTCTCTACTTGGCCTTGCTCTTACAAGAGCCATTGATGTCTCCTGATGATGGATCTAAGACTCTAACTTCCTAACTCTCTAACAAGCTAACATTACTTTACTTCATGCTTACTTTTAGTTTTTATGGTTTAAGTATAACTTGCACTTATTTTTTTGAGTTGGGATGTGATGAGTTACATATGAGTCAATTTACATATGAGTCATGCTTTGAAACGCGCTTGAATCAAGGACTAGTGATTGCCAAGGATATATGTGAGGCAACTATTACTAAGAAGTTAGCATGTTGGTTGAGTCATTAGTAGATAGTAGCCATGAGTTTTATTTCTTTTTCACTTTGTTTTAGAAATATTCCAAAATCACAAATATCTTATCTTTTATGTTTCCCACTTCTGCATGTTTCACCGTACTTCTCTTTTCCATTCTTTGTTTTTCTTTCTTTTCATTCTTTCAAACATTGAAGAACTTTTAACACACGCGTGAATCAACCGGTAAAGCTTCTATCGCCTCCCGTCCTTGTGTGTTCGACCTATTTAGCCTCTATGCTATAACGGAAGTATCAAGGAAGTCAAAGCACACACAATTTAAATATCAATTTCAAAACATACATTTTTGTGCGCGATTTTTCCCGATCAAATTTTGGCGCCGTTGCAGGGGATGGGAATGGTTTGATTTCACGTTTTTGTTATCCTTTCTTCTTTGTTTTTAGTGTTCAGGTTAAATTTTTAGCGTTGCAGAAGCCCACACTTGCTCTTGTGTGGTTGGTTAAATTCTTGTACATTCTTATACTCTGTTGCTAATTTTTGTTTATATTACCTAAGCACTGTAAATAATTTTAAGAACTAAAATACAGATATTAGATGCTTTAAAACGGTTTAGACATTTGCATCTAGACACGTGTCAAATTTCATTCCAATATACTGTATTTTATTCTTGTGTTATTGCGAACTTAATGGAGGTGTACATATTACATTGCATATAGTTAGGACAAACACATGAGTAATTTACTCTCTTTGTATGTTCATTATTATCTATATTGCACACTTGCACGAATTGAACATAAGGGCAAAACCCAATACAACATAAGGTGGGGAAGTCATTACCCTCCCTTGGCCCAAAAATCACCTCCACACTCACACAACCCAAGCCTAAATAAAACTTGTTAGATGTTGGCCCCTAGGGACATCTCAGACTCATATAAGAGATTGACTTAAGGGAAAAGTTGTTAGAAGTTGACTCTTGTCAAATCGGTGTCTAAGGTTGGGGATTGAAAGGCGAAACCTCGAAGAAGAGTAGTTTGCCATAATTAGGCTCGTTGCTCCGGCATGGATACCTCCCACTGATCTTACCCCTACCTGGCCGATTAACTCTTGGTGAGATTCTGATAATGTACCCTCGTGGACAGTCTAACCAGTTAGGAGTCATCTAGGTCTAAGTCAACCCTAGCATAGGCTTGTTTTCTTTTTCTTTTTCTTTTTCTTTGTTTATTTGTTTGTTTGTTTTCTTTTTTGTAAATTGTGAAATGGATTTTAACAACAATAATTCTTTCAATCATAATATGAATCCATATTTCACCCCAACCTCATTTGACTTAGATAACTCCAACCCAGTTATGTACAATGTGAACCAACCATATATGCCGAGTTCGGATTATCCGACTCAATATGACCCATATTCCCAATCCTATGACTTCAATTATCAAAATAATATTCACTCTTCACAGAGTTTATGGGGATATACCTCCTCCGAGTCAAATTTTCAACCATCTTATCCACAATTTTCACAATATTCATTCCTCAATTCTGCTTCATATCCTCCTTTTCCTGTTCCACCAACTGAGAAAAAATCCAATTTGGAAAGGAGTATGGAAGTCATGCTTGAGTCCCAACAACAAATTCAAAATTTACTCAATTCACAATCATTCTCAAATCAAACTCCATATACTCCTTTTCTAGAACATCCAATTGAAGAAGAATCTGAGCTAGAAAAGCGTTTGAAAGTTTTTTGTGAAAAAGTGCAACGATTTCAAAATATGTCGGACTCATCATCTCAACTAAATTTTTAAGAGTCCTACTCATCTTTTCTAGTCTCACCGATTCAAAATGAACAACCATCAATACTGGACTTGAGTGTGGAACCCTTACGTGAGTCTGAGCAGCACTTGCAAAATCTGATGGACTCACAATTTCACCACAATTCCTAAAATCAACTTCCATACTCATCTTTTCCAGAAGAACCGATTGCAAAAAGTATGGAAGACATGATTCAGACTCAAAATTCTGTTCCACGACCTATCAGTAGGTTAGACTCACTAATGAGCGAATTGATCAATGAGAGCGAGGAAAGTCTTTCTTGTCAACCTTTGACCGATCCTTATATCCCTAACTCTACTGATTGGACCCAAGAATCATGTCATTTTGAAAATCCAACTTCAATTTCATCATACCAACTTGAACTTGACCAACATCCAATCCTGATACTTTGGCAAGTTATCCTTTCCTCAAAATTGAACTTGAGCTCGGAAGTAACGCTGAACCTCAAAGTGGTAATTCCATTTAACTTTTTGATTCAATAATGACTCTAGTATTTTTACCAGATTTTTTTCTCTATTCTGGAGTCAATATTGAATTTTGTATCAGTACACCGTGAAATTGAATCACCAATATCCTATGATCACACTCCATTAATGGGGAAAGTGTGTGAACATCAATTCTTTGGTTTGAACCCCATTTTTGAATCAATTTTGACTTCTTGTTTTGAATCTCGACTTGATTTGAGTCAAATTCTTGAGTCAGTATTGATTTTTGTTCCATTTGAGTCAAAATCAATCATCTCTCAAAATCACACTTCATTGTTGGACAAGAATGTTGAAGAAAATGACTCAGTAATTATTTTTGAAAATTAAAAATTAAATGGGGATAAATTTTAAATAAGATCATTCACTCAATCGTTCTTTTACTGGGTCATATAGAGATGTCACTGGTGGGTTTCTGTAAGATCTACGATATCTTGATTGGGTCGCAACGCTTGGCCCAATCAGACCACCACCGGAACCACCACCATGAGGTAATCTTCCTTCCCTCTCCATTTGTTTCATGTATATACACATTCATGATGCATTGAGGATAATGCATGAGATAAGTGTGTGGGGGAGTTTACTAACATAGGTAGTTTTAAATTTTCTTTCTTTTACACTTCTTTTTAGAAACTTTTTAAAATTTTCTTTTGTATAAAAACTCTTTTTTTTTCTTTTTACAAAACTTTTTTTACATAAGGGAAATAGTTTTGATTTATTTTAAGAAAATTAAGATTATCTTAGGAATTAGGAAGACCTAAAATTATGAAATTTTAAACTGAGTCAAAATAATAGATCTTGTTTAAATTTTAGGATAAGAAAGTAAGATTGGAAAGATAATTTGATCTTAAATTTTTTGCCTTAGATTTATGCACTTCACACTTACACAATTTTTGGGATTGAAACAAAGACTGATAATGCCATAAAAAATATGTAAAAAAAAGATGATGATAATAAAAATCACTTATTGAAGTTAGGTAATTATACCTCAGGAAGTATGATTATTCACGCCTAAAAAGATAGACAAAATCAAAATAATCCCCTTTAATTTTGTAGCCTTGTTAACTCGAGTCCTTAACTCCGAGGGATGTTTTCTTATCTGGTGCCCTAAGATTATCTGGTTTGGGAGTCACGAGCTAAAGGCTCGCTATCCGGATAATTAAGAAAGCCTAAGAAAACTAAGGGAAGAAAAAAATAAAAAATATATACACAAATCAATGGCATGAGAGTTAGAGCCGATATCCCAAAAATCTTCACAGTTCACAAAGTGCATATTTTTTTAAGAATTTTATGAAAGATCAAAGAGTCAATTCAATTTTAAATTCTTACATTTAATTTATAACAAGATTTTGCATTTCGACTTAGTTTTAGGAAGAATAATTTCTGGTTAACCTCTGACCTTGGATCACTTATATTTTCGCTAAAATACTTTAACACTTTTCTTTATTTCAAAATGCGTTTTCAAAATACTAACATTTGATTTCTTTCTTTATGGATTTTGTGGGTATAATCTGCTGAAAACCCTAAGAAGATAAAACTCCTCCTCTAGGGGAAACTTAGAGGTTTAACAACTTGTTGCACATACTCAGTGCAATCGTGTCACCTGCAAAAATGGTGTAATAATTTCCTTAGTTTTTGTTTTGCTCGGGACGAGCAAAAGATAAGTGTAGGGGTGTGATTAGTCTCTAAAACTGCATATTTCACACCACATCTTCATATTTATTTAATATTAAATTCTGCTAATAATACCTCTCTTGCATATTTATAGGTCCATGGCATGAAATGTAGAAGAAGACCCAAAATTACCATTTAATTGGTGATTAAAGACCTATAAAGATAGTCATTGACTTTGGAGAGTGGTTTCGTCAAAACCAGCGGCTCAAATCCAGAAACCAGACCATCCAGCCGACAGGGGAACATGAGAGGACTGCGCAGCAAGCGGCGCCGCGCACGCGGCCGCCCTATGGCCGCGGAAACGCGGCCATAGCCGTGTTTCCGCGGCTCCCCTTGTGGAGCCGCGTGCTAAGATTTGACGCGCGGCTCCGTACGTGTACCCTGCTATCCCAGTTTGCCTATAAATACCCTGGGGTTTTCAGAGCCAAGGGGGAGTTTTTGAGTAGTTTTTAGGATAGTTTTAGTTGTTTCTTCTCCATGTTGTAATGTAGGATAGTTTCGGCTAGTTATTCTTCTTCCTCCTTTGTATTTTTCATTTCTTGTAGATCTTGTAATAGGAGAGAGAGTGATACATGATTGGAAAGTAAGAGTTCTTGTAATAGAAAGTGACAAGCTATGAAAGGTTCTATCTTTACCTTCCTTTGTTTTCTCTCTAACTCATTTTACATGTTTAGCCAATCTTTTCTCTCATGACAACTAACTACTAACCAATAACTAGTCTAATTTCTTATTTGATAATCCACATGAATCTAATAGCCTTTACTTGGCCTTGCTTTTGCAAGAGTCATTGATGGCTCATGATGTTGGATCTAACACTCTGACTTCCTAACTCTCTAACAAGCTAACATTACTTTACTCCATACTTACTTTTAGTTTTGATAGTTTAAGTATAGCTTGCACTTGTTTTGTTGAGTTGGAACGTGATGAGTTACATATGGGTCATAATTTGAAACGCTCTTGAATCAAGGACTAATGATTGCCAAGGATACATGTGAGGTAACTATTACTAAGAGGTTAGCATGTTGGTGGAGTCATTAATAGTTAGTAACCATGAGTTTTCTTTCTTTTTCACTTTGTTTTAGAAATATTTTAAAAATCACAAGTATCTTATCTTCTATGTTTCTCACTTCTTCGTGTTTCACCGTACTTCTCTTTTCCATTCTTTGTTTTCCTTTCTTTCCATTCTTTCAAACATTGAAGAACTTTTAACACACACGTGAATCAACCGGTAAAGCTTTTATTGCCTCCCATCCTTGTTGATTCGACCCGTTTAGCCTCTATGCTATAACGGAAGTATCGAGGAAGCCAAAGGACACACACTTTAAATATCAATTTCAAAACATACACTTTTTGTACGCGATTTTCCTCCGATCAATGGACAGCTGACAGCATACGAAAGACCATTTTGACCTTTCACACGAAGGAGCTAACCCGCTCCAATGTTCATGACAACTCAATGGCACTCTTCTCATGATATTACTCATCATGCTGGTCTTTCTCCCAAGATTTATAAAAAAAAAAAAAAAAAAAACAAGCCACATCTCATCTTAATTCGCACTGATTTTTTTTCTCTCTGGTTAAAATTGCAGAATCAATATGCATGGACCACAAGGTGCTCTTAGCATCAGATACGTTGCTCTAGCATCCAAATACTCGAGGCCAAAAGAATCTAATCAGAACCTCAAACTACATCTACAAATCTTAATTTCAATTTGTGGAAGGAAGCAAAATTTTTAGAAAGCAGCTGTCAAAACGTACCTCATGCATTCTCCTCCACGCAAAAAGGAAAGGGTTGGGGACCAGAGGCAGATTGGAGTTGAAAGGCACAACTCAGCGATCTTGGAATCAACTTCCACCATCACTGACTATTTTAGTCTTGTAATCTTTGTTTACTCAAACGAATTTTTCACCTCACAATCAACTTCGCGTTTCACAATAATCCCCAGAAATATTAATATTTTTTGAATTGACACCTTAAGTAGAATAAGTGGCATCAGAATCAGTTTTGGCACGTGTATTATACTTGTATAATTGTGGAAGCTAACAGATGGTCCTTTTTTTCAATGCCTTTTTTTTCAACTTACTGTAAGTTGGGATAAATAATTGTAGTGGTTGGATTTTAATTCTCATCAAGGCCGCGACAAGAGTACGTAACAATTAAACATACTAGCAGGCCTACTACGGGTCTAAGAAGAGAGCCCGACACCTTCCCAAGACCGCTTTAGCCCAAGTCATTCACGTAGATGCTGAACTTGAACGAAAGCGTTCTGCTAGTCGGAGGCCCCAGCCTCCGACACGGACGCCCTCCACAAAGACAGCCACCTCCGCATTGTACATAGCTCAGCAGTGAGATCCCCTGATTCCCGAAGTCATGTGCACTGTCAGATAATCCTCATATTTTAAACGTTGTAACGCCCCTATTCCTGCACGGATGGTTACAGATAGTAGCAAGAATCATTGCATGTCAATCCCAACATTTAGGGGCATGATCTGGGCAGTTATAAAGAAATCACAACGTACGAATCAGGCATTTATGAAATCCGAAATATCTGTACCAATCAATTACAACACGCAGGGTATTTATACATTGGGATCTCCATCGATAAAGGGGATCGAACCCTAGAAATTATAATCATAGTACAACTCTATAAAAATCATTGTAATTTTTTGAAAATAGTGAATTCTCTCCTTTCTCCTCGTGGTTTTCCCAAATTGAGTTTCCACGTAAAAAAATCTCCTGATTTTGCTTGCTTTCTATGTTAATTCTTGATCATCACCTAATAATCGAGATATCCCTAATCCCCGTGGTGCGACATTGGCCGTTTGATCAATCAAGTCAGAAAACTTCCACCACAAATTGGTGCTTTCATTGAAATCTGAGTCTTTACACTCAAGATCTATCTCCCTGAACAATCTAGAACCTGCTCAGAAAGTATCTCCCAAAGATAAATGGTCCTGAAGAAGTAGACGATCATCCATAATGCCGTCATAACTAGAAGTAGAGCCGTCAGCACTGCCGGGGACACGATTCCTTAGCTTGTTGATGACTGATCGTGTATCCTCGAGAACAACGGCTCCTCATTGTCGCAAGAACTAGTTTCTAGAGTGCAACAATCACAGCAGTGCAAAGACCAACTCCTTCAGATGCTCTACGAGATGAGGGAACAAATGAATGAACAACAAGCGCAATCTGATCGCGAGCATGAGCAGATGGCTCTCGACCACAAGAACATCTTCCGAGAGTAGGATGAGCTGAAACCATTCAACCAACAGCTCCAAACCCAAGTCACAGCTCTTGAGAACAACCTGGCACAAACGGAGGGCGACCCCGAGAGCAACAAGTCTGCCGATCTCCATACCCTCAATGAGCTGATTCAAAAGCGGATCGTGAAGGCCAAGCTGCCTCACCACCCAACCCCAACCACCAAAATCCACGATTCTCCTCTCTCCTGGATCTCCAACCACCAAACTCCACGATTCTCCTCTCTCCGTGGAGATCCAGGAGTGTGAGTTCCTGAGAAAATTCTCGACTCCCACTTTCGACTACTACTCTGAAGTGAGTGATTCAATTCACCACATCCTACACTTTTGGGACAAGATGGTGATTTACTCCCGCAATGACAAGTTATGTGCTCACTTTTCCTTCCATCTTGAAAGGCGCGGCCTCATATTGGTTGTACTCCCCGCCACCACGATTTCTCCACAACTTGGCGGAGGTGTCCGAGGCATTGAGGCATTCCTCACCCAGTATGCCTCTCGCCAAGAGGGCAAGAAAAATAGCCATCATCCCTTCTTCGTTAAGATGATGCAAAGAGATAGTCTCAAGTCATACATCAACTTCTTTTAGAACCAACTAACCAAAGTCTCCAATTGTGGTGAAGAAGTCTCCACCCTCGCATTTATTAGCGAGCTACAAGTCACTCATCCCCTGTATGAATACCTCCTGAAGCACAATGTCGCCAGAATGAGTGAGGTACTCTCCTAAGCTCAGTTTCACATCCAGCTGGAAGAGACGATGAAGGCTTCCTCCAATCGCTCTATGAAACCGGGCGATGGTGGAGGGAAGTCAAAATCTCGACACGAAGCTCTCGAGCACGCTCAAGACTAGCACCAGAGGCAACCTTCTTAAAGAAGCAAGAACTCTCAATCCACTCTCCAAGCCCCACAGATCGATGGAATGCATCACTTCGCTGAAGCTCCCGATCAACGAGATCTTCAATACCATCAAAGACTAGCTGATCGGGGCGGAACTAGCACTCAAAAAATATGTGTTTTGTAAAATCAATGAAAAGCTCGTATGTGCTAATGTTCCCTCGATACTTCCGTTATAGCATTGACTCAACGGGTCGAATCTACAGGGACGGGAGGCGATAAAAGTATTAACAGTCTCTATTCACGTCGTTTGTTAACAGTTCTTCTTTGTTAAAGAATGAAAAAGAAAATAAAAGGAAATCCAGAATGTGAAAGGTGAGGAGAGCAATGAAAACAACGATGCGGAAACAAAATAAGAAGTGGTTGGAAAACAAAATAGAAAAGAAGATGAAATAAAGGTGAACTAAGAGAATGGTGAAAACATCGATAGAAACATGATAAAAAGATTTTGAAAATAATGTTCAAAACAAATGAAAACAAAGATGAACAAAGAAAACAAGGTAAAATAAAACTCATGGCTACTAACTACTAATTGCTCTACTAACCATGCTAACCTCTTAGTGATAGTTGCCTCACATGAATCCTTAGCCATCACTAGTCCTTGGCTTTAAGAGACGATACAGAGCATGGCAAATAAGATGGTTCTTCACATTCAAACTTGCATCAAGAATAAGCTAATACAAATATTAAATCATCAAAACTATTAGAAGCAAGTATGAAATAAGAAAGATTTAGCTTGGTTAGCAATTTAGCAAGTTAGATGTTAGAACCCATCATCATGAGCCATCAATGGCTCTTGCAAGAACAAGGCCTTGTAGAGGCTATTAGATTCATGTGGATTATCAAGTAAGTGGTTAGCTAGTTAATGGTTAGTAGTTAGTCACCATGAGAAGAAGAAATTAGCCAAGCATCTTGTAGAAGATGGAGAAGATTACATTAGAGAAGAAAGGAGGCACCTTTACATAGATTGTCACCATCTATTACATCAATCCTTCTCTATCTCTCTCTGAATCTCTCAGCCCTACTACAAGATCTAAAAACAAAATACAAATACAAAATACAAGAAATGAAGAACACCTACCTACACTACACTAAAACATAGAAAACCTAGCCTAAAATAAAAAACTCCTCCTAAAATCAAATCCTCTCCTGTTCTGGACCTCTGCAGGGGTTTATATAGGTGAAATGGGGTTCTAGAAAACGAGACGAGTCCACGCGTCGAAAATCGACGCGTGGGCCCACCAAATTGCCGCGGAGTCTCAGCATTTGTTGTGTTTCCGCGGCAAAACCAGGGACTTAGTTTCCTGGTTTTGGCGAGAAACTTCTCCTGGCTTCGAGGACCTTCCTAGTATATTCCAATTCTGCTATTTTCGCCCGAATATTAGTCTGACATGCGCAAAGGTTTAGGTTCAATGCATCTTCTAGATGTTCCCTTACTTGGCCTCCAAGTAATATGGATTTAATTACCCAAAAATGGCTTTAATTAAGCTCTTATTACTCCTTTGTCCTTAAACTCTTGATTTACCTGCAAGAGAGACCAAAACATGGTTTAGACCGACATTTTATTCATAAATTGGTAGGAAAATGCGATATAATAATGCAGAATTATAGAATAATCACACCCCCACACTTATCTTTTGCTCGTTCTGAGCAAAACAAGAAAAGAAAAACTATACTACAAATGTTATTACACCACTTTCGCAGGTGGCGCGATTGCACTGAGCGTGTGTAACTAGCCGTTAAACCTCTAGGTTACCCCTAGAGGAGGAGTTTTGTCTCCTGAGGGTTTTCAGCGGATTGCACTCACAAAATCCATAAAAAAAAGAAGACAAATGTTAGTATTTTGAAAATACATTTTGAAGGAGAGACAAGTTACGAAATATTTTTGCAAAAATATAAGCGATCTAAGGTCATAAGTCCACCAAAAACCAATCTTCCTTAAACTTAGTTTCTATGCAAGATTTTGTCTTCAATTAAGGTAAGAATTCAAAATTGGATTGAATATTTTATCCTTCATAAACCTAAACAATATGCACTTTGTGATAGTGAAAATTTCTGGGATTTCAACTATAACCATCAAGCCAATTATTTTTATATATATATTTCTTTTTCTTCCTTTTTTCTTCCCTTAGTTTCCTTAGGCTTTCTGGTTTACCTGGGTAGTGAGCCTTTAACCGATGACTCCCAAACCAGACGGTCCTAGGGCACTAGATGAGAAAACATCCATCGGGTTTAAGGACTCGAGTAAACAAGGCCACAAAACTAAGGGGGTTTATTTGTTTCTTTTGACCACCGTTAGGCATGAATAATCATGCTTCTTGAGGCATACTTATCCAGCTTAATAAGTAATATATTTTTTTCGTATATACTATATATATATATTTCTTTTTATTTATTTATGACATTTTAGGTCTTTGTTTCCATCCCAAAAATTGTGTAAGTGTGAAGTACATACTATTTAAGGCAAAAAATTCAAGATAAATTATCTCCCCAATTTATCTTACTTAGCCTATAATTTTAAACAAGATCTATTATTTCAACTAGGTTTAAGATGTCATAATTAAGGTTTCTTAATTTCTAAGATCATCTTAATTTTCTTAAAAATAGATCAAAACTTTGTCTCTTGTTTCAAAAAGCTTTTAAAGAAAGAAAATTCCTATACTAAAGGGAAGATTTCTAAAAGTAACCTAAAAGAAGTGTAAAAGAAAGAAAATTTAAAAACTCTACGTTAGTAAACCCTCCCCCACACTTATCTCATGCATTGTCCTCAATGCATCGTGATGTAAGTATGCATGAAACAAATAGAGAGGGAAGGAAAATTACCTCAAGGTGGTGGTTCCGGTGGTGGTCTGATTGGTCCACGAAATGCAACCCAATCCAATGTACGTAGAATCCAGAGGAACCCACCAGAGACCTCTAAAATACAACCCACTAAAATGATGTATATATTTATAATTTTTATTAAGAATTTAACCCTATCTAATTTTTAAATTTTCAAAATAATTTCAGAGTCAAATTTATCAAGACTCTTGTCCCAGAATGGAATGATTGATTTGGACTCAGGAAATATAGGAACTAATACCGACTCAGAAAAAAGATTTAAGTCAAGTAAAGGTTCGGGAGTCGAGATTGGTTCAAGAAGTGGGTCCAAATCAAGAAGATGAAGCTCAAGTCCACATTCATTTCCCCATGATGGAATGTGACTTCTTAAGGTTGGTGATTTCAGTTCCAGAATGACAGGTATGTGAATCAAAACTGACTCTAAATGTTGCTCAAATTGGGTAACATAACAGGAGTCAATATTGATTCAGGAATTTGAACTGGATCATAAATTTGGGAATCGAAGTCACATTCCTCATTGGGTTCAATTCCAGAAAAATGAGAACTTGCCAATTTGTCAATGGGACTTTCAAAAGAATGAAATTGGTCAAGTTCAATATGATGATCATAAAAGATTGGTGATTCAATTTTATAATGGACTGGCACTAGATCCAATACTGACTCGGGAAAATGCCTGAATTCAGGTGAAAACACCTCAGTCAATATTGAATCAGGAACTGAAATTGAATTACTAAGTTGAAGTTCAGGATCATATTCATGCTCAAGTTCAATTTCAGGAAAAGGATAACTTGCCAAAATATCAATGGGATTTTCAACATTAGAAGTTTGGTTAAGTGCATATGGGTGTGCTGAAATTGAATCTTGATTTTCAAACCAACATGACTCTTTGGCTCTAACAGAATGGTTAGTGACATCAGGAATGGTCAAAGGATGAGAATGAAGACTTTTGACCATCATATCTATGTCATGATTATGAGCCATTTGAGCTTGAGTCATGATTTCAAGCATCTTTTCATCGTCGATTGGTTCATCGTTTTATTGTGATTGGGCTTGAAAAGATTTGTTTTGAAAAATATGGTGAAGTCGTGAGTCCATCAGATTTTTAGACTATGGCTCAAACTCACGCAAGAGTTCCTTACTCATTTCCACAGCAGATGGTTGTTCATTATGAGGAGGTGGAACTGGGTAAGACTCTTGAAAATATTGTGGAATTGGAGAGGCCATCATTTTCTGAAATTGTCGCTCGGCCTTTTGTAGGTTGGCTTCTATACTCTTTTTTAATTCAGATTTCTCTTCAATTAGTGGTTCTAGAAAAGGAGTATAGGAAGCGAAATCGGGGAATGAATATTGTGAGATTTGTGGACAAGGTGGACACGGTGGACAAGGAGGTTGAAAATTTAACTCGGGGGAGGTGAATCCGCATTGACTCTGTGAAGAGTTGAAATTATTTTGGAAATTATAGTCATAAGATTGTGGGTATGGGTTGTATTGATTCGGATAAGTCCAACTCGGTGTATTTAGTTGGTTCATATTATAAAAGGCTGGGTTGGAATTATCTGAATCAAATAGAGTTGGTGTGAAATATGGATTCATAGTCGGAGTGAAAGAATTGTTATTGTTGAATTCCATTTCACAAACAATCACAAACAAAAAAGAAAAATCAAACAACAAACAAAAAGAAAAGAAAAAATCAAAACCAAGCCTATATTAAGATTGACCTAGACCTAGACGACTCCTAACTGGTCGACTACCCGGGGGAGGTTGTTGCTTGAATCTGACCACAAGCTAATTGACCAGGTAGGGGCAAAATACGGTGGGAGGTATCCGTGCGTAAGCAATGAGCCTTAATTACGCCAAACCACGATATCTTCGAGGCGTAGCCTCTTAATCCCCAACCTTAGACACCGATTTCACAAGAGTAAGATTCAAAATAAATTCCACCCTCGGTTAATCTCTTAATGAGTCCGAGATGTGCCTTGGGGCCAATGTCTATCAATTTTTATTAGGGCTTGGGTTGTGTGAGTGGGGAGGTGGTTTTTGGGCTAAGGAAGGGTGATGAAATTCCCACCTTATCTTGTATGGGTTTTGCCCTTAATTTCAATTCGTGCAAGTGTGCAATATAGACAAGAGTATAACACAAAGCGATAAATCACCCACGTGTTTGTCCTATGCTATATGCAATGTCATATGTATACCTTAATCCAGATCACAACAACAGAACAAAATACAAGATATTGGAATTGAATTGACACGTGCCTAAATGCAAATGTCTAAACCATTTTAAAAGTGTCCAAATACCGTATTTAGTTATTTAGTTTATTGTAGTGCATAGGCAATCAAAGCAGAAAAATAGCAGTACTAATCCACTAGCTATTACAAGATACACATCCCAGCACAACAAGATACACAATGATTACAAAATGGCCGCGTGTCTGCGGCAAAAGTCGCGTTTGCGCGGCGGTTCTTTAGAGGCTGAGTCCCTGCTTTCTAGAGCAGGGAGATGCAAAGCTAGTGTTCATTCTGCAATGTTAAGCACCTGTAAAGATTGTCCTGCACACCAAAACAGAGAAGAAAATATTAACAAAAACGTGAAATCAAAACCATTCCCGTTCCCCGGCAACGGCGCCAAAAATTTAATCGGGGCGGAACTAGCACTCAAAAAATATGTGTTTTGTAAAATCAATAAAAAGCTCGTATGTGCTAATGTTCCCTCAATATTTCCGTTATAGCATTGGCTCAACGGGTCAAATCCACAGGGACGAGAGGCGATAGAAGCATTAACAGTCTCTATACACGTCGTTTGTTAACAGTTCTTCTTTGTTAAAGAATGAAAAAAAAAATAAAAGGAAATCCAGAATGTGAGAGGTGAGGAGAGCGATGAAAACAACGATGTGAAAACAAAATAAGAAGTGGTTTGGAAAATAAAATAGAAAAGAAGATGAAACAAAGGTGAACTAAGAGGATGGTAAAAACATCGATAGAAACATGATAAAAGGATTTTGGAAATAATGTTCAAAACAAATGAAAACAAAGATGAACAAAGAAAATAAGGTAAAATAAAACTCATGGCTACTAACTACTAATTGTTCTACTAACCATGCTAACCTCTTAGTGATAGTTGCCTCATATGGATCCTTGGTCATCACTAGTCCTTGGCTTCAAGAGACGATACAGAGCATGGCAAATAAGATGGTTCTTCACATTCAAACTTGCATGAAGAGCAAGCTAATACAAATATTAGATCATCAAAACCATTAGAAGCAAGCATGAAATTAGAGAGATTTAGCTTGGTTAGCAAGTTAGATGTTAGAACCCATCATCATGAGCCATCAATGGCTCTTGCAAGAGCAAGGCCTTGTAGAGACTATTAGATTCATGTGGATTATCAAGTAAGTGGTTAGCTAGTTAATGGTTAGTAGTTAGTCACCATGAGAAGAAGAAATTAGCCAAACATCTTGTAGAAGATGGAGAAGATTACATTGGAGAAGAAAGGAAGCACCTTTACATAGATTGTCACCATCTATTACATCAATCCCTCTCTATCTCTCTCTCTCTCTCTGAATCTCTCAGCCCTACTACAAGATCTAAAAATAAATACAAATACAAAATACAAGAAATGAAGAACACCTACCTACACTATACTAAAATATAGAAACCCTAGCCTAAAATCAAAAACTCCTCCTAAAATCAAAAACTCTCCTGTTCTGGACCTCTACAGGGGTTTATATAGGCGAAATGGGGTTCTAGAAGACAAGACGAGCCCACGCGTCGAAAATCGACGCGTGGACCCACCAAATTGCAGCGGAATCTCAGCATTTGCTGCGTTTCCGCGGCAAAACTAGGGACTTAGGTCCCTGGATTTGGCGAGGAACTTCTCCTGGCTTCGAGGACCTTCCTAGTATATTCCAATTCTGGTATTTTTACCCGAATATTCGTCTGACATGCGCAAATGTCTAGGTTTAATGCATCTTCTAGATGTTCCCTTGCTTGACCTCCAAGTAATATGGATTTAATTACCTAAAAATTGGTTTAATTAAGCTCTTATTACTCCTTTGCCCTTAAAGTCTTGATTTACCTGCAAGAGAGACCAAAACACGGTTTAGACCGATATTTTATTCATAAATCGGTAGGAAAATGCGATATAATAATGCAGAATTATAGACTAATCACTAGCCATAGGTCAGACGCCCGAGACCAATCCAACACAATCCCTCACTTTTCGCGTCAAAGGAAGACTGCTCCTACCATTACTGCAAAGGGCACCAAACCATCCACTGTTGGGTCCTCGAAGGTACCTGAAAGAGCTCATCCAACAGAGCTTTCTCAAAGAGTATATCTTTACTTCCGAAGCAATTTTTAGACAACCAAACACTCAACCTTCTCGGGAACAACACTTGATCACCCAGTGCAAGGTGATTGACTAACTACCCAAGTTCCAGACATACAGGGCATACTTCCTTTCATTCCTAATTCTATGTACTCCATTTTTGAATAAAATATTATTTTATGCTACTAACCATTGCAGTACATCCATCCATTACAGTCCATCCATCCGGACGTCCCGTTGATGGGATTTTCCCTACGCGGAGGTCGCTACAAGATTCCTCTGCTGCTGGAATTCCCCACTCGGAGGATTATGTCTGTACGCTCCGCTGACGGGATTTTCCCTACTCGGAAGCGTCAACACAGACATGCCTACGAGCTCTTTCTCGGCCATCCTACGGGAGTCAAAATCATCTGCTGTGGGATTTCTCCCACTCGGAGTCCCCCACTCGGCTATAGGGATTCTCACTCTCAGAGCCCCCATTTGATGTTCCACTGATGGGATTGTTCCCATTCGGAGCACAAACACTAGCCTACGGGGTTATCTTAGTTAAGCCTACGGGCGGATGAACCCTTGACAGCTTCCCTCTCCCGGGCTCCTTCCATATTCCAAGATGGGATTTTCCCCACTCGGGAACTTCCATATTCTGATAATGAGATTTTTCTCACTTAAGAGCTAGCTCCACTTTGGAATTTCCCCCACACGAAGATCAACTTCGCTGCTGAGTTTATTCCCACTTGGAGGTATCGGATCGTCGCACCAGGTAGGGGCCTATATTCGGAATGGACACATCCAATCTGTTGCTAGGTAGCACCCCAACTTCAGACCATTGATTGTGCACATTTTTTATTAGTACATTCCTTCACTTATCTTGTAATAAACTCTGCTAATCACCTTTTCTTAATGTCTAATTTGTGCATGTGATTATTAATGGAGGGAGAGAAGATAATACCAAATAAATACTAGTTAAAATCAGATTTATACAGATCTATTTGTTTAACTGAAGATCAACAGAGATATCACCAAATTCAGAGCTCAAACTGAAAAATCATTGAAGATAAAAGTGTATCAGAAGAATCAGGACCCCACGCCCCAGGAACTGGCCAATTAGCCGGATCCGGGCCGTGGATCCAGGGCAAAACCTGCGGATCGACAACTTTGTTATGACTGATAGGGGAGTGTTTGCTTCTCCTATCTTCATACGCTTCTCTCCCTTCAATTTTGCCTATAAATACTGCAAAATTCAGAGGCAAATGGGCACCACCCCAGGAAAGAGCTAGGATTAGACTTTTTCGTTCTAGTTTAACTTAGATTTTTTATTTTTATGTAATTTTCTGTTTCTTTTTAAGCTTATGTTAGGAAGAGATTCATGTTAAAAAGAGAGAGTTGTATTGAGCGTGACACCATTGTTGGCCTAAAGGCCCATCGCTCTAGTTTTGATGATGATTAACTCATATAGTTATAGTTTACTAAAGATCTTGTGTTTAATTAGTCTCAGATATTTGATCAAGATATTAGTAGGTGCTTAGCTTCAACAAAGGAGTTTTGGGAGCTAATACGTGTTGATTCAAGAGCTCGCGCGTCAAGATCGCATCTAGCACTCGGTTGGAGTCAAGCTCGTTGGATCGTGTTTGGATCGAGTCGGCTGGAGAAGGAGTTCTACAAGAAGACCTCGATTTGTTTAGTTTAAGATTGTGCTTAGATCTTGTGAAAGATAGATAGTATTGATATGCTCAAGTTCACAGACACACTAGTTTAAAGTTTATTGGTTTATGGTTTAACCAGTTTTGGATTTCATATCAAAAACATAGATATACATTTTATATGTATATTGGATTCTATCCATAAACAATATGCTTCAAAATTGTTTCAATATCATGTTTTTGTATTTATACAAGTTTTGAAAAAAAAACGGTTCTTCATTTCTAAAATCCAAGTTTTGGAAAATACAGATTTTGTGTTTAAGCCTAATTTCTATATCACAAAAATGGTTCATATAGTTTGTAATAAGTGTTTAATTTTAGTCACACATATTTGTTATTTAAAGATCTTACAAGAACTTATTTTTGTGGAATTTATATGATTTTATGGGATTTAATTGGTAATAAATAACCTTAGTTTCAAGTCCCAGATTTTCAGCCTGACTACACTGGCGGTCGACCGTCCAGTTGACTGGACCAGGAGTCGGTCGACCGGATCGGTCGACCGATGTGCACGAGAGACGTGCACATGGCCAGCCTAAACGGCCGGTCGACCGCGCGGTCGACCGACTGAAAGCACTCAACTCTCAGGTGCTGGCCGGTCGACCGCAGGCTTGGCCCGGTCGACCGGGCGGTCGACCGGAGGCACAACGGTCAGAAATATGACCGTTGCGCTGGTCGACCGGGCGGTCGACCGGAAGGGCATTTTTGCCCTTTCCTGCTGCCAACAGGCAGAAATTTTTGGAGGCTTATAAATAGCCCCCTCTTGGGCTGTTTTCAACAAGTTTTTAGAGAGCAAAAATTCTCATCTTTACCTATCTTTACAAGTGTTTTAGCAACAAAGTTTTAAAGAGTTTTTGGGTTAAAAAGATTTATCTTTATTTGTTTTAAAGTGTTGAAAAAATCAAAGAAAAAGAAAGTATTTGGGAATTTGTTTTTGATTGGGTAGCAACACTTGGCCCAATTAGACCACCAAATATATACATTTTAGTGGGTTATGTAAAGAAAATTTCTGGTGGGTTCCACCAAATAATATGTTATCTTGATTGGATAGCAACACTTGGCCCAATTAGACCACCACCGGAACCACCACCTTGAGGTAACTTCTGCCTTCCCTTGTTCTTTTTCATGCATATATGCATTCATTCATACATTGAGGACAATGCATGAGATAAGTGTGGGGGTAGGCTTTACTAACATACTAACATAGGTAGAAACTAACAAAAATCTGCTAAAAAAAAAATCTGAAAAAAAACTTATAAAAGGACAATATTTTGACTTATCTTTTGAAAGAAATCTAAGTTAATCTTAAGAATTAGGAAAATCATGATTAGGATTTCTAAAAACTTGGTCAAAATAAATAAATTGTTGAATTTTTAGGTATAGGAGGAGAAATTGAATAAGTAGTTAGTCTTAATTTTTACCTTAATGAAATGTGCATACCTAGTGCATATATAGGATTCTAAGACAAAGACCTTTGTGCCTCATAAAAAATATATAAAAAAAATCACTAATTAAGCTGGATACATGTGCCTCAAGAAGCATAAGTATTCACGCCTAAAGGTGAGTAATAAATAAAATAAAACTCTTAGTTTTGTGGCCTAGTTCACTCGAATTTGAGTCCGCGGGGTGTTTTCTCACCTGGTGCCCTAAAGCCGACCGGTTTGGGAGCCACCGACTTTAAGTTTGCTACATGGGTGGATTAGAAAGCCTAAGAAGACTAAGAAATATAATATATGTATTAACACATCTAATAATCAATTAGTTAGGTATAAGGGTCTCAAGAAGCCTTGATGCTTACACGAAAGAAAATTAGATGAGTTATACATATTAAAAAAAGGGAAGAAAAAAATAAAGAGGCATGAAAGTCCAAGTTAAGGAATTCCTAGTAAAAATTCATAAGGATGCATATGATTTTTGGTAACGAAAAAGACTATACACAAAATTCAATTTTGATACTTACTTAAAAATGAAAACAATTTACTTTATAAAGACTAAGTCTAAGAATGAATAAAATGAGGATCCTAAAAACTTATAGATTACTTAGTCTTTTCAAAGTATTTCTAATATTTCCTTTTTATGGATTTTGTGGGTGTAATCCGCTGAAAACCCTCACGAGACAACACTCGTCCTCTAGGGTAACCTAGAGGTTTAACGGCTTGTTGCACATGCTAAGTGCAACCGTGATTCCTACGAAAGTGAGTTAGGTTAGATTAATTTTTCTTTTCTTTTTCTTTTTCTTTGATTTTTACTCGAGGACGAGCAAAAAGATAAGTGTGGGGGTGTGATTGGTAGTGAAAAGTGCATTTTTATCATGACATTTACCATCACATTTTCATATTTATTCATTTAATTCTGCACATTTATTAATATTTTGTAATTTATTGTGTGCAGGCCTCGAAATAATATAAAGAAAGAATTAAAACCTAAAAAGAGCCCAAAAGCCCATGTTTGAAGCCCAAGTGCAAAAGTGCAAATACCAAATGTCAAAATTGCAAATACACAAGGGCCAAAGTTGCAAATATCAAAGAAGAGGGAAGGATAGACTTCTATTCAATCCTAAACACTTGCAGATGAGGATAAAAGCCAAAGAAGGAGAATTTAAGATCACAAATTCGTGGATAAAAGATTTGGGATCTAGGTAACTTGATTCCCAAGTTATATCCAATCCAAAGATTATGAGTCAGGATACAATTTCCAGAAGGATAAACCCAGATGGACAGACCAGAGGATGCCACGCGAGAAAGCGCGTGGCATTTGGCTACAAAAGTGCCGCGTTTCCGCGGCAAATTTCCCGTTTCCGCGGCAATCCTGAGGCGGTTGGCGATGCGTTTTCGTTGAGGAGTTGTACTGGGACTCTACTTCCTATATCTCCTATAAATACCCCTGCAGAGCAACAGAGAAGGGGCGTCCAGAGGCAGAGCCAGAGGGCCAAATCTAGGGTTTTTAGGTTTTCTTCTTTTTTCTAGTTTAGGTTTTCTTTTCTTTTTAATTTTTATGTGTTGGCCCAATGGCCTTCCACTCTAGTTTTGATGATGATCAACACTCATGTAGTTATGTTTACTAATATTCTTGTGTTTCTAAGTTTCAGATCATTAACAGGATATTAGTTGGTGATTAGCTTCAACAAGATGATTAGAAGCTTATCATGGTGATTCCGGTGCCAAAGCTTAAAGATCATACCTTTGCACTTGGAGAATCACGGAGTTTGGACCGAGTCTACTTGAAGATGAAGATCGTCAAGAAGACTTAGGTATCTAGGTTAGAGTTTGTGTTTTAGATCCATTTGTAAAGCTTAGTATAGTTGATATGCTCAAGTGCACAAAACACACGTTTTATGATTTGATATTTGGTTTTTATGAATAGTTGATCAAAACAAGTTTACATGTTTTATATGTATAGTAGATGTATTCTAGTTATACGTACATGGTTTAACTTGCTAAACAAACCTATTTTGATATCCCTATTCATGTTTTGGAAAATCAAGTTTGATAAAAATACCGGTTTTTGTTTTTGATAAATTTGCAAGACACAAAAATAAATTGATATGTTGATATATTGTCTTGAAATTTTTATCACAGGTGTATGTTTTAATATAAAATGATAAAACAAATTTTGTGAATTTTTTAGAAGTGTTAAAAGATTTTTAGAAAATATTTTACACTGTTTTTCTGACCCTGCACTGTGCCTGCCAGGCCAGTTCGGTCGACCGGACCGGTCGACCGCACCAAGTGGCCGGTCGACCGGGTCGGTCGACCGATGTGCACAATCGTGCACGCTGGCGACACATGTAGTCGGTCGACCGGACCGGTCGACCGAGTTGAGAGCTCTGCTCTCGGGAATTTTCGGTCGACCGGACCGGTCGACCGCTGCTGCCCAACGGTCACATTTTTGACCGTTGGCGGTCGACCGGGCCGGTCGACCGGCAGTTGGTCAGACTGCCACATCAGCCTAACGGCTAGTTTTTCCTAGGGGCTATATAAACCCCATCTCTTTGGGGATTTTGGCCAGGTTTTTTAAGAGAAAAATTTTCAGTTTTCTGAAGAGTTTAAAGAGTTTTAAAAGAGTTTTTAAGTCAAAAAGATTTCATCTTATTTGTTTTTGGGTTTTTGGAAAATCAAAGAAAGCTAGGGTTTTGGGAGATTGTTTTGTTTTTCATTTTCTAACATTTACAAGTGATTTCCCAATAGTTTTTCTTTGTTGCTGGTTTCCAAAAACACCTTGTTTCCACACTTGAGCTATATCATCTATCCTAAACTATTAGGACCTTGTTTTTGTGGAAAAGAAAAGAGAAAAAGAAAGAGAAGAGTTTGAGGTTGTTTGTTGTAAACCTCTTTGTTGTAAACACCCTTTTATTTGTGAATCCCTCTTAGGTAGAGGTGATCGGGTGATTGGTTTGTATCCCTCAAGTGTGAGGTGATTGAGATTGTTTGTGAGCCTCTTAGGTAGAGGTGTTTGTTGTAGTTGGCTACGGGCCGTATCCCTCTTCGGTAGAGGTGGATTGTGGTTGTATAGCCTCGGTGGCTTTGTAAGTTGAGAGAGGAGTTTGGTACTCCTTATAGTGGATTGGGAAATCCTACACTGTGGTGTAGGCGGGGATGTAGAGTTGGGTACTCGAACCTCGAAACAAATTTGTGTGTTGGCGTTTGATCCTATTGTCTCTCAACTCTACTCTCCTTAATTTGTGCAAGCATCATTCATTTCATACAAGCATCATTCATTTCATACTTGCTTGTGTTGCCTTGCATCTTATTCATATTGCCATATCATATATTGCTTGTGTTATGCCTTGCATCTCTTATTGCTATATCCTTGATTGCTTGGCTTGATTGTGTGTGCACATTGCTAGGATTGCTTGTGTGTGTGTGCCTAATTGTACTCATCCAACAAGAGCTTCACATAGCACCTCAACCCATTTCAAGGGGAATCAAGAGGAGTTAGTCCAGAGCCTCGCAAGGGGAATTCGGCTACACTTGTTGTATTGTATCAAGTTTGTGCAACATTTGCATTAGCTTCCGCATTTAGCGCACTTAGTTTGCATTAAGTTTCTTAGATTAGCACTTACACCTATTCACCCCCCCTCTAGGTGTTTTTTCAATTGGTATCAGAGCTAGTGCTCCTGATACTTAGGCTTAACATCCTAGGAGTGATCCATTTGCTTGCTAATCTCATTTGCATTTGCTTGTTTGCACACATCTAGTTTATACCATGGACTTCATGACCCCTCCTAGCTTTGACCCTTCCAACATTGATGTTTGGAAGTATAGGATGTCCATGTACCTAAAGACCCTAGGTTTGCATGCTTTCCTTGCGGCCACCAAGAGATGTTATCTTGGTGATTGCAATCATATAGGGGCCAATGCACAAGCCCTAGAGGCCATTAGAAGCACATTACCTAAAGATTATCTTATGTGTGTTTCTAACTTTGATTCCGCTTTTGTAGTGTGGAACAAATTGACAACAACCACCACCTCCGAGCTTCAAGCACAAATCCGACAAGAAGAGGAGACTAGTGGAGAGTCCGAATCACAATGCTACATGGTCCAAGGGAATGACTCCCTTGAGGTACATTCGGAACCCCACTATGATAGTGATGATTGTTCTAGTTCTTCAAATGATAATATTGATCCCCATGCCTTAAATGAAGAACTATCAATTGTTTGTGAAAAATTGATTGAAAAATATAACTTGTTGAAAAAGAAGAGTCTAGGCATTAATAATGAAAATAAAAATTTGATTGCTAGACTTGATATTGTTTTGCAAGAGAAAGAGGAGATTGCTAATGAAAGGGATTCATTAAAATCTCAACTTGGTCTTGCACTTAAAGAAAATGAGTTTTTGAAAAATAAAAATGATTGCCATGTTCTTTTGAAGAAAAACTTGTCTTCAAAAATTGATTTTGTTTTAAAAGAGAATGTTGATTTAAAAATAAAATTATTTCCATTTCAAATGAATTAAATGCTTGTTTGAAGAAAAATAATGTTTTACATAATAAGATTGATTCTCATGTTTGCCATGCTAGGGTAGTTTCACCTAAATCACCCATTGCATGTTCCACTTCTTCTATGCTTGAGAATGATATAAATTTGTTAAAGAAGAAAATGGATTGTTTGGGCTCCACTATGAGCCAATGTGCCATGAACCACTCACGATTGGAAACCTTGGTTCGAAAGAAATAAGTTCCAACTTTTATGCATGCACACCCATCACGGCATACACATGCTCCACACGGATACCATCAACACATGTATGCTCATGTGTACTCATGTACACATTGTGGATGTAAGGGCCACCTTGCTAATTTTGTTATGATAGATTACATACTACTAATTTAGCAAAGAAGTTTGTTTGGGTTAGAGAAGGGACTAACCCCCATGGACCCAACAAAATGTGGGTACCAAAGACCACCCCTCCTATTATTTTTGATGTAGGTGTGGGCTCTCACATGACGTGAGAGTGATGACACCTTGGAGTGGATGCGTTCCGGACTTAAAGGAAATCTATTGGATGCATCACTTTCAAGGGAAGAGATGGTGGAGAGGACCACCAAGTTTTGGAGACAAGGAGGTTGCCTTCTTCGGTTTTGGTAACAATCCTTTACTCCCATTTATTGTTTACATGCTTTTAATATTCATTGTTTATAGCATGTTTTTGATGTCTATGGATTAGTATGTTCATTCCATGTTTATTAGATCCTTGACATACATGTATAGTATTTGAGACACATATGCTTATATGAACCCATACTTAGTGTTCTCACTTTTGTTTTGAGGTATAATGTACATCATGAATCTAATACATGTGAATTCACATAATAATCATGTTTTAGTTTTCCATGATGACTTTTATCATGATGATTTTTATATTGTGTTTTGATGCTTCATGTCTTGAATATTTGTTTGAATGTTAGTTTTCATTAAGACTAGGTATATACTTGTACATATAATGGGCCACAAATAAATCTATATACATTTGAGCTTGATTGATTATTTGAACCCATTAGATGTGCTAGTATAGTCTAGTTTTGATGATTCATACATTTCAAACTTGTATTCCATTTTTGAATTTGTTTTATGATTGTGTGTTTCACTTCATGTATATGTTTGTATTGCCAAACTTTAAGATATACATGTATACCCCTTGAGTCATTTGCCCTTCATGCAAATCTATATTATGGACTCAAAGTGTGTTTAAGGGATATGTATGTATACTTCTTGTGTTGACAAATCATACATATACCTTGGAATGAAAATTGCTTTGATGAAAATTTAGCCTTACATGTTTTCATGTTTATGTGTCAATATTTAACTTCATGTATATGTCCATCTTATCCAAACTATTGACTATACATGAGTATCCTTTTTGAGCCACGTGCCTTAATGCATATATCGTATGGACTCTTTATGTTTTGGATATGCATGTATACATTAGTTTGTATTAGACATACATATGCCTTGAAGATTAGATAGTTTTGATGATTTCGTGTTTTAAGGATTAATTGAGCTTAATGAAAATATTTTTCATGATTATGATCTTCACATATTATTTGTACACTCATATCTATTGCTCATGTTTTGTTTCTCATGAGTTATGCTTTATTGGTTAGAGTGATGATTATCATGTGAATTTCATTTTTGTTTTATTCCTTGCTTGAAGGATTTCGTGCTAGTTAACAAGTTTTCCATTTAACTAGTTGCGGTGTTCTTCATTTTGGTAGTGATTTTCAAACAAAACTACATTTTCAAATCTATCTTTGAAAACCCCTACCATCCAAGGGCGGTAGGATGGGAGATCATGTTCATGTATTCCCTAAATTGAAAATCTTTAAAACTTGAATTATGATTGGGTGGTAGATAATATGATGTATACACTTGAACTTATTGCTATGTCAATTGGTATCATTGAACTCTTTCAATTGGTATCATTTGATCTTCTTGTATACTCATATATGTTTTGTATGTATGTATGCTTTAAATTCCAAGTATATCAATTTCTATTGGTATCTATCTTTCATACATATATATGTTTGTGTTTATGCTAGTGCTTGAGTTTCAATTTTGTTTAAATTGATTACTTTTAAATTGTTATCAAGACTATGCATGACCTTAGTTTGTATTTCATAAAGGGGGAGAAAATTTGATTTTGTATTTCAATTGGTATTTGTACTCCCACACTTTATGATTAAAAGTTGTTTATATGTTTTAAAATGAACAATTCTTACAGTTGGTATCAATGTTTCTATGTAAAATCTTTTCAATTGGTAAAATATTTTCAATTGGTATCATTAGATATTTTCAATTGGTATCAATTTGATTCATGTTGTATATACTCATATTTTGTTCTTTCATGTATGTATGCATCTACTTCAATTGATATTATCTTTTCATACATATATGTGATCTTTTGTGCTTGATTTACACACGTATATTATATACTATATGCTTGCTTATCAAGATTTTGGTTTTAAAAAAAAAATATTTGATATGAACTTGTGTTTTGTATTGCCTATATGCAATGAGAGCTTAACATCTCTCTTACATATAGATTCATGTTGAGTGTATTGTGTATTGAGGAGCTTAACATCTCTTCTTTATATGGTACACGTGTGTAGGGGGAGCTTCACATCTCCTCTTATGCATTACATAATATGTGTTATGTGAATTGGGGCTTGTCATCCCTTCTTCATGTGATGCATATGTGTAGGGAAGCTAACTTAGCGTCTTCCTCTTCATGAATGTATATAGCATATAACATTTATTGATCTTTGTTTATTGGTATCAAGATGCTTCATTGACATATTTTTAATTGTTATCATGTTTGTAGTCACCCCTTATTGACTTTTTTTTTTGTTTTAGACAAAAAGGGGGAGAACATTGTTTGTATTATTTTGATTGACAAAAAGGGGAGAAAGATTTTTACCCCTCATTTTATCTATGGTTTTGATTGTTTACCCCTTTGTTGATGATTGACAAAAAGGGGAGAAAGATTTATGAAGTTTTATATGCATGCTTATGTTTTATATGCTTATGTTTTAATATCAAGAATATTAAGCTTAACTGTTTATGAAGTTTAATTGATATCCAAAGCTTGCTTTGTAATTGTTGTAATTGGTATCTAGAGTTTATATATGCTTCTTTATGTTTTTGCATATATTGAGTTCATGCATAAGCAAATAAACAATAAGATATGAAAAATATGTATGTTTCTTGTTTAGAATCATAAGCTTTCATTGCACATTTATTTATTCATTTGTTATGCTTGAGTTAAGGGGGAGCTTCCTTGAAGCTTAACTTTAATCCATGCATATATAACTCCATGAGTTTTGTCATCATCAAAAAGGGGGAGATTGTTGGCCCAATGGCCTTCCACTCTAGTTTTGATGATGATCAACACTCATGTAGTTATGTTTACTAATATTCTTATGTTTCTAAGTTTCAGATCATTAACAGGATATTAGTTGGTGATTAGCTTCAACAAGATGATTAGAAGCTTATCATGGTGATTCCGGTGCCAAAGCTTAAAGATCATACCTTTGCACTTGGAGAATCACGGAGTTTGGACCGAGTCTACTTGAAGATGAAGATCGTCAAGAAGACTTAGGTATCTAGGTTAGAGTTTGTGTTTTAGATCCATTTGTAAAGCTTAGTATAGTTGATATGCTCAAGTGCACAAAACACACGTTTTATGATTTGATATTTGGTTTTTATGAATAGTTGATCAAAACAAGTTTACATGTTTTATATGTATAGTAGATGTATTCTAGTTATACGTACATGGTTTAACTTGCTAAACAAACCTATTTTGATATCCCTATTCATGTTTTGGAAAAATCAAGTTTGATAAAAATACCGGTTTTTGTTTTTGATAAATTTTGCAAGACACAAAAATAAATTGATATGTTGATATATTGTCTTGAAATTTTTATCACAGGTGTATGTTTTAATATAAAATGATAAAACAAATTTTGTGAATTTTTTAGAAGTGTTAAAAGATTTTTAGAAAATATTTTACACTGTTTTTCTGACCCTGCACTGTGCCTGCCAGGCCAGTTCGGTCGACCGGACCGGTCGACCGCACCAAGTGGCCGGTCGACCGGGTCGGTCGACCGATGTGCACAATCGTGCACGCTGGCGACACATGTAGTCGGTCGACCGGACCGGTCGACCGAGTTGAGAGCTCTGCTCTCGGGAATTTTCGGTCGACCGGACCGGTCGACCGCTGCTGCCCAACGGTCACATTTTTGACCGTTGGCGGTCGACCGGGCCGGTCGACCGGCAGTTGGTCAGACTGCCACATCAGCCTAACGGCTAGTTTTTCCTAGGGGCTATATAAACCCCATCTCTTTGGGGATTTTGGCCAGGTTTTTTAAGAGAAAATTTTCAGTTTTCTGAAGAGTTTAAAAGAGTTTTAAAAGAGTTTTTAAGTCAAAAAGATTTCATCTTATTTGTTTTTGGGTTTTTGGAAAATCAAAGAAAGCTAGGGTTTTGGGAGATTGTTTTGTTTTTCATTTTCTAACATTTACAAGTGATTTCCCAAATAGTTTTTCTTTGTTGCTGGTTTCCAAAAACACCTTGTTTCCACACTTGAGCTATATCATCTATCCTAAACTATTAGGACCTTGTTTTTGTGGAAAAAGAAAAGAGAAAAAGAAAGAGAAGAGTTTGAGGTTGTTTGTTGTAAACCTCTTTGTTGTAAACACCCTTTTATTTGTGAATCCCTCTTAGGTAGAGGTGATCGGGTGATTGGTTTGTATCCCTCAAGTGTGAGGTGATTGAGATTGTTTGTGAGCCTCTTAGGTAGAGGTGTTTGTTGTAGTTGGCTACGGGCCGTATCCCTCTTCGGTAGAGGTGGATTGTGGTTGTATAGCCTCGGTGGCTTTGTAAGTTGAGAGAGGAGTTTGGTACTCCTTATAGTGGATTAGGAAATCCTACACGGTGGTGTAGGCGGGGATGTAGAGTTGGGTACTCGAACCTCGAAACAAATTTGTGTGTTTGCGTTTGATCCTATTGTCTCTCAACTCTACTCTCCTTAATTTGTGCAAGCATCATTCATTTCATACAAGCATCATTCATTTCATACTTGCTTGTGTTGCCTTGCATCTTATTCATATTGCCATATCATATATTGCTTGTGTTATGCCTTGCATCTCTTATTGCTATATCCTTGATTGCTTGGCTTGATTGTGTGTGCACATTGCTAGGATTGCTTGTGTGTGTGTGCCTAATTTGTACTCATCCAACAAGAGCTTCACATAGCACCTCAACCCATTTCAAGGGGAATCAAGAGGAGTTAGTCCAGAGCCTCGCAAGGGGAATTCGGCTACACTTGTTGTATTGTATCAAGTTTGTGCAACATTTGCATTAGCTTCCGCATTTAGCGCACTTAGTTTGCATTAAGTTTCTTAGATTAGCACTTACACCTATTCACCCCCCTCTAGGTGTTTTTTCATTATGTAAGTGAGGGAGAGGGCTATGTTGAGCGTGACACCGATGTATGCTTCTCTTCTCTTCCATTGTATCAAGTAATAAAGGTAACTTTTATTTTGTTTTTATGTCATTGCTTTACTTTTCTTTTTGTTTTCTTTTTCTTTTCTACTTTATTTCTGTTGATCTTTGATGAGCATGCAAGTGATTTCCGAACCACAAGTATAACAAGTCTTGGTGGTGCCAACGATACTTCATGGTGATGTTCTCCTCCTCAAGGTACGTATCACTTCATACTTGCCAAAGCTTGATGATATAATGCGAACAGGGGACTGAGATCGATCCTATGGTTTATGCGTTCAACGCCTCCGAAACAAGGTAGAAAGTGTTAGGTTTTCACGTTTTTCTTCAACCAAGGTTAGTGTTTATTTCTTTTCTTTTCTTTTATTTTATTTTTGTAGATTAAATCACTATTTCCCAACTCTTTCTTTCCGACTCATTGTAAATACCGCTCTCTTTCTAACCTAACCAATATTTTCTTATTAATAACTAAAAAAAGATAAATTTTTAGAGAATCTTACAAACGCTTCCATCGCTAGTCCCTCCCAGAGGATCACAACCCGCATAGCCACTGCTACCGCGGATTAGAATTGAGAACCTTGCACAATTACGTCTAAATCTAACATCTTTATTTTTGTGTGCAGGTAAAATCTCGATCAAACAAATTGGCACCGTTGCCGGGGAGGGACGGTAAGTTTTCTCTAAAATAAAAAAAAATTTATTAACTAATTCTTTTATTCTTTTCTGTTTGCAGGTTTGGAGAATAGAAAAACAGCAGCAGAAGTGGACATATAGCAACTCTGTGCCTCTGCCCTCAAAGGCAGAGCAGCAGAGCCTGTTACTTTACCGCGCAAACGCGGCAATAGCCGCGGTTCCGCGGCAGTAGCAGTGAACTACTGATCAATTTTTCTGCAGGTTGCTGAAAATTGTAATATCTGCTTTCTGCTCTGTTAAAATTTGTTCTGTGATAACCCTGCTTATTGCTAATTAATTCAACAGTAAAATATTTGTTGTTAATGATAAAAATTGATTAGACGTTTGCATATTAGGCACGTGTCTTTTCAATTACTTTATTTTACTGTTGAAGAGTGCTGGAGCAAGGTACGTACGCATTGCATGTAGAATAGGACTCATCTCTTGGTTGATTTTCATGCTTTGAGTGAATCTTATTTACATATCTTGTACACTTGCACACAAATATCTTAAGGGCATAACCCATTAACAAGATAAGGTGGGGATTTCATCACCCTTCCTTGGCCCAAAAATCATATTCCGAGCACTCACAACCCTAACCCTAATTAAAAATTGACTAGACGTTGGCCCTAGAGACTTCTCGGACTCAATTAGGAGATTATCCTAAGGGGAACAGTGCTGGAAGTTGACTCCTGCCAAATCAGTGTCTAGGAAGGGGATTGAGGGCCGAAAGCCCGAAGATTGGTGGTTATTTAATTAAGGAACGTCTTTGACGGAAAACCTCCCACCAATCTTGTCCTGACCTGGCTGATTAACTTGTGGTCAAAGTCTACACCTTACCTCCCGTGGACAGTCTAACCAGTTAGGAGTCGTCTAGGTCATAGGTCTACCCTAACTTAGATTAGAATTTTTTCTTTTTTGTTTGTTTATTTGTTTGTTTTCTTTTTCTTTGTTGTGTTGGTGTGATATGGCATATAATAATTTTTCCAATTTTAATCCATATTACACACCTAACTATTTTTCGGATATTACCAACCCAGCATATCACAACTTTGACCAACCTAGTGTGCCAGAATGGTCTTATCCGAATGAATATAACCCATACCCCCCATCTTATAACTATAATTTCCATAATAATTTCAACTCTTCACAGAGTTCATGGGGTTTCGAGTCCCCCGAGTCCAATTTTCAACCGACTTGTCCTCCGTCTCCACCTTGTCCACAATATTCTCAAGAGTCATACTCTGATCCACCCATTCAGAATAGAATACCATCTATCGGGGAAATGATAAGTATGCATGAGTCCAAGCAACAATTACCATCAATCGCAGACATGATTATGCGTGAGTCCACCGACTCACAACTTCATCACGATTACACTTCATCCTTTCAAGTCCAATCACAACATGCTGCACCTATCAACTATGAAAGGATGCTTGCTGCCATGACTCAGGCTAGATTAGCCCGTGATCATGATATAGATATGATGGTTCAATCTTTGCGTTCTCACCGTCCGACCAATTCTAATATCGCTGACCATTCTCTTAGAGCCGACGAACCAAGTTGCTTTGGACAACAAGATTCTAATTCAATGCCATCATGTGAACTTGCCGAAACTTCAAATTTTGATAACTTGGCAAGTTTTTCCTTTCTTGAAATAGAACTTGAGCATGAATATGATCATGATCTTCCACTTGATGATTCAATTTTACTTCCTGATTCAATAATGACTCCGGTATCGCCACCTGATTTTACTTTTCCCGAGTCAACATCGGATCCTGTTCCAATTCATCATGAAATTGAGTCACCCATTTTTGATGATCATATTGAACTTGACCAATTGTGCAATTTTGAAAGTCCCATTGATAAATTGGCAAGTTCTCATTTTTATGAAATTGAACCCAATGAGATATGTGACCTAGATTCTCAAATCTGTGATCAAGTTCAAATTCCCGAATCATTATTGACTCCTGTTTTGTTACCCGACTTAGGTAATCTTTTAGAGTCAGTTTTGATTCCCACATCTATCATTCCTGAACTTGAATCACCAACATTGAGTCACATTCCATTGTGGGAAACTGATTGTGGACTTGAGTTTCAGCTTATTGATTGGACCCACTTCCTGAACCTAGCCCGACTCCTGAACCCTTACTTGATTTAAGTTTCTTTCCTGAGTCGGTATTCGTTCCCATAATTACGACATCCAAGTCAATCATTCCATCTTTTCACACTCCATTTTGGGACAAGG
Organism: Agave tequilana; assembly: GCA_038442645.1. NCBI lineage: Eukaryota > Viridiplantae > Streptophyta > Magnoliopsida > Asparagales > Asparagaceae > Agave > Agave tequilana. The sequence goes on from JAVJIF010002274.1 coordinate 61,442, forward strand.
AGGTTGACACAATTGACTCTGAAAATAATTATGAATTATGAAAATTTGATGGGTGGAAATTTTAAAAAATGATAATACATACATTTTAGTGGGTTATGTAAGGGAAATTTCTGGTGGGTTCCACCAAATATTATGTTTTCTTGATTGGGTAGCAACACTTGGCCCAATTAGACCACCACCGGAACCACCACCTTGAGGTAACTTCTGCCTTCCCTTGTTCTTTTTCATGCATATATGCATTCATTCATACATTGAGGACAATGCATGAGATAAGTGTGGGGGTAGGCTTTACTAACATACTAACATAGGTAGAAACTAACAAAAATCTGCTAAAAAAAAATCTGAAAAAAAAAACTTATAAAAAGGACAATATTTTGACTTATCTTTTGAAAGAAATCTAAGTTAATCTTAAGAATTAGGAAAATCATGATTAGGATTTCTAAAAACTTGGTCAAAATAAATAAATTGTTGAATTTTTAGGTATAGGAGGAGAAATTGAATAAGTAGTTAGTCTTAATTTTTACCTTAATGAAATGTGCATACCTAGTGCATATATAGGATTCTAAGACAAAGACCTTTGTGCCTCATAAATAATATATATAAAAAAAATCACTAATTAAGCTGGATACATGTGCCTCAAGAAGCATAAGTATTCACGCCTAAAGGTGAGTAATAAATAAAATAAAGCTCTTAGTTTTGTGGCCTAATTCACTCGAATTTGAGTCCGCGGGGTGTTTTCTCACCTGGTGCCCTAAAGCCGACCGGTTTGGGAGCCACCGACTTTAAGTTTGCTACATGGGTGGATTAGAAAGCCTAAGAAGACTAAGAAATATAATATATGTATTAACACATCTAATAATCAATTAGTTAGGTATGAGGGTCTCAAGAAGCCTTGATACTTACACGAAAGAAAATTAGATGAGTTATACATATTAAAAAAAAAGAAGAAAAAAATAAAGAGGCATGAAAGTCCAAGTTAAGGAATTCCTAGTAAAAATTCATAAGGATGCATATGATTTTTGGTAACGAAAAAGACTATACACAAAATTCAATTTTGATACTTACTTAAAAATGAAAACAATTTACTTTATAAAGACTAAGTTTAAGAATGAATAAAAATGAGGATCCTAAAAACTTATAGATTACTTAGTCTTTTCAAAAGTATTTCTAATATTTCCTTTTTATGGATTTTGTGGGTGTAATCCGCTGAAAACCCTCACGAGACAACACTCGTCCTCTAGGGTAACCTAGAGGTTTAACGGCTTGTTGCACATGCTAAGTGCAACCGTGATTCCTACGAAAGTGAGTTAGGTTAGATTAATTTTTCTTTTCTTTTTCTTTTTCTTTTTCTTTGATTTTTACTCGAGGACGAGCAAAAAGATAAGTGTGGGGGTGTGATTGGTAGTGAAAAGTGCATTTTTATCATGACATTTACCATCTCATTTTCATATTTATTCATTTAATTCTGCACATTTATTAATATTTTGTAATTTATTGTGTGCAGGCCTCGAAATAATATAAAGAAAGAATTAAAGCCTAAAAAGAGCCCAAAAGCCCATGTTTGAAGCCCAAGTGCAAAAGTGCAAATACCAAATGTCAAAATTGCAAATACACAAGGGCCAAAGTTGCAAATATCAAAGAAGAGGGAAGGATAGACTTCTATTCAACCCTAAACACTTGCAGATGAGGATAAAAGCCAAAGAAGGAGAATTTAAGATCACAAATTCGTGGATAAAAGATTTGGGATCTAGGTAACTTGATTCCCAAGTTATATCCAAATCCAAAGATTATGAGTCAGGATACAATTTCCAGAAGGATAAACCCAGATGGACAGACCAGAGGATGCCACGCGAGAAAGCGCGTGGCATTTGGCTACAAAAGTGCCGCGTTTCCGTGGCAAATTTCCCGTTTCCGCGGCAATCCTGAGGCGGTTGGCGATGCGTTTTCATTGAGGAGTTGTACTGGGACTCTACTTCCTATATCTCCTATAAATACCCCTGCAGAGCAACAGAGAAGGGGCGTCCAGAGGCAGAGCCAGAGGGCCAAATCTAGGGTTTTTAGGTTTTCTTCTTTTTTCTAGTTTAGGTTTTCTTTTCTTTTTAATTTTTATGTAAGTGAGGGAGAGGGCTATGTTGAGCGTGACACCGATGTATGCTTCTCTTCTCTTCCATTGTATCAAGTAATAAAGGTAACTTTTATTTTGTTTTTATGTCATTGCTTTACTTTTCTTTTTGTTTTCTTTTTCTTTTCTACTTTATTTCTGTTGATCTTTGATGAGCATGCAAGTGATTTCCGAACCACAAGTATAACAAGTCTTGGTGGTGCCAACGATACTTCATGGTGATGTTCTCCTCCTCAAGGTACGTATCACTTCATACTTGCCAAAGCTTGATGATATAATGCGAACAGGGGACTGAGATCGATCCTATGGTTTATGCGTTCAACGCCTCCGAAACAAGGTAGAAAGTGTTAGGTTTTCACGTTTTTCTTCAACCAAGGTTAGTGTTTATTTCTTTTCTTTTCTTTTATTTTATTTTTGTAGATTAAATCACTATTTCCCAACTCTTTCTTTCCGACTCATTGTAAATACCGCTCTCTTTCTAACCTAACCAATATTTTCTTATTAATAACTAAAAAAGATAAATTTTTAGAGAATCTTACAAACGCTTCCATCGCTAGTCCCTCCCAGAGAATCACGACCCGCATAGCCACTGCTACCGCGGATTAGAATTGAGAACCTTGCACAATTACTTCTAAATCTAACATCTTTATTTTTGTGTGCAGGTAAAATCTCGATCAAACACATTACTTCTTAGAATTTTATTTTCTATCTAAATATATTTTAAAAGATTTTTCTAAATTTATCAAAATTTGACAGATTCTGGCGTCGACCGTTATCGCTGGAAGATTCTAAGATTTTTAATTTGAAAATTACATTGAATTTCTCAAATCTGATTTCATCAGGAATCTTAAAATAATATTTGATATTTTTGAGAGTTTTTCGGAACGTTTCTGAAACAGTCTAATTTCGACCTATTAAAATAATAATATTATTTACCGACAATTTCTTTCTTACTTTTTCCTTCTTTACTCTCCTACTTTATACTCTCAGATATTTTAATAAATTAATTATTTAATAATAAAATTTTTATACTATTTTCTTTTCTTTTTCCTTAAATTTTTCCCTTTTCTTTAATTTTCTTTCCTTTTCTTTCTTTTCTTTAATTTTTCTTTCCTTTTCTTTCTTTTCTTTAATTTTCTTTCCTTTTCTTTCTTTTCTTTTCTTCCCCTTTGACTTTCCCCATGCTCTGCTCCCCTGCCACAGCCGCACTGCTCCCCTGCCACAGCCGCAGCCGCCTGCAGCAGCCTATGGCTGCTGCTGCAACCCATCTCCCCATCCCTTTTCATCATCACATTTTCCCTCCTCCTTCTCCATTTAAACCCTTCCTTCTCCTTCCTTTCTATTTTCATTTTTCCAACACTTCAACCAAAACCAACCCATCCCACTTCACCACCGCCGCCTCCACCTTCACCACCGCCTCCCACCGCCCTCCCTAGCCGCCGGCCATTGCTCCCCCACACCCCCTCTCCACTCCACCACCTCCTTTTCATCCAACCATCACTCAACAACCTCCAATTTCATCCAAACCCATCTCCACCACCTCCCTTCCTCCTCCAAAATTCACCACCATCTCCATCAAATCCACCACTTCCATCACCCCATCATCACCTCCTCTTCTTCCTCTAACTCCCCACCACCTCCAAATACCACCACCACCACCAACTACCACCACCACCCACTTCACCAAACAACAACAACCACTAAACCACATCAACACCCAATCCTCCCCTCCCCTAGGGCAGCCGCGCGGCGTCGTCCTTCCCCCGGTGCCGCAGCCGGCACCGCCAGGCCGCCGGCGACCCCCCTCCCTCTCTTTTTCCATTTCTTTCTTTCTTCTTCTTCTTCTTCATTTCTTTCTTTCTTTTCTTTTCTCTTTCTTTTCCCTAAATAAACTCACTTTCCACATCCCTAAATACCCTCCACCTCACCCCCAAATTACTTTCCCATATTTACAATCAATACCCCCTCCCGTTTTAATTCCTAATTCCTTTCTAAAAATACCTTATTTTCTCTCTCTCTTCTCTCTCATCCCTCTCTAATAATTATATAAATATTTATATTTATATATTTTAATATATATTTATGGGCTAGTGGCTTGCTCGCACAAGTTCGCGGATTTCTCGGACTTTTCTCGGTATTTTCATTCCGGTGTTAGGCGAGTACATTTCTTACTTTATTACCATCATTTCATATCTAATAATTATTATCTTGCTTTTAATATATGATGTCTCTTTATGCAAGTTGGTATATGTTATATAAGTGATTTTTAAAAATTATCATGTTTTATAAATAGCTGCCGGCCGTTATTATACTTTGTCGAACCGGTATTATACCATGCATGCCTAGATCGGCTCCCACTTTACTCGGCTCCGCATAGCTAAATTATAAACTAAATTGTTATTGTTATAAAAGTGGTTGTGAAGAGTTTGAAATGTTTATACCGTTCTCCTGTATTATGTTATGTGATCGGTTGATACCTAATATTTGATGTTGTGACTCTCACCGACATATTAGTTACCAGACCCTGATAAATATGCACCGGTACTTGCCATGCTACACTTATCACTTGATATCTGACACCGGTACTTGCCATGCTACACTTATCACTTGATATCTGACACCGGTACTTGCCATGCTACAACTTATCACATGATATCTGACACCGGTACTTACCATGCTATACTTGACGGTTGACATGCTATCACCTGGTACTAGTATATTTGACCTGATATTGTGACACCTGACTGGATACTATTACACCAGACACCTGTATTTCTTTGCATATTCATGATTATCACTTTTACAGGGACTTGATTATTATATTGTTACCATACATTTTGGTACTCCTGAACTCATGTACTCCTGAATTCCTGTATTCCTGAACCCTTGAAAAGGATGACTCCTGGGACTATACTCCTGTTGATCCCCGTAATAGGATAACCATGAATATAGGATTACTATGAACACCTTGTGGACATTATCACCGGACGAATTCTAATAACTAGACAACTTACACCGAGATGGGGAAACAGATGAGTACCGATATAGTCTCCATGTTTATGATGGTCGGCATATACTTGGATTCGACCTGGAGGCTACCAGGCGCTTCCATGGGGTGTACTGGCACCCCTACTCCCCTGCCTGCCGGTTGTACCATAAGCCCCTGGGCCTATTCATGTGGGAGCGGTAACATCATATTCCTATTTGGGCGTACAATAAGTCCCGGTACCTAGCGGTACGTTCTGGCTCAGCACCGGATACTCATTGATCGTTGTCTCGGGCATGTACGGGACCCATTCTAAGCATGGTTCGTCAATCTCCATCAGTTTTCAATAACTTACTCTCTGATCTGTATGCTAAGGTATGTGGAATGGGACGCATACCGATGTATACAAATCAGATGAGTCTTAATAATAACATGCTCCTGATATATGACTAGTTGTACTCTTGATCTATACTGCTCACTACTTATACCTATGATTACATAATTGCTTCCATACTGTTTCATTATTTTGTGAAGGTAAAGTCAGATTATATAAACTCAGACTATAGTGATGTGAAATATGTGGTATATATATGAGGGTTTCCTTGTTTGGATTATTCCTTCGACGTACTAGTCTCACGGATCGGTAATCTGGGCTTGTATAACTGATTTTCCTGTAGTTACTTTACTTATTGTCTCATTTCATGCTCATATGTGCTTATATTCACGATACACCTTTCTTGTACACATGTACCTGATATGCACACCACTTGGCTTTATTATATGTACTCGCAGGGTTGCGTCTGACAACCCTGGATTCTCATGTCCAGATTCTAGAGCCTGGACCATGATGGCCTTGCTGTAGCTGATCAGAGCGTGCAGCGGATCCTCCCGTGGTGGTTAGAGCGTAGCCGAAGCTTGGACGTTGCCATAGCTTTTCCTTCCAGTTCCTCTCTTGCTTGACTCTCGAGGTCCCTATTGCTGCTCGTGAGCATCTCTCAGTTTTGTTATGTATATCCCTTCGTGTATCGTACTTTTGTATTTTTTGGTGATGTATTATTCCTGTGATGTTGTAGCACTCTCTGTGGTAACCATGTACTTGTACTTTTCTATTGGAATGTATATTATCACTGTGCTTCTGCCTCTAATTCTTACCTGTACTGATGCTTAGCATATATACGTGAGGGTATTTCTGACCTGCGTATATACGTCGCAGTGACGTCTCCGTACCTGCGGGATCGGGGCATCACATGGTGTCAGAGCCTAGGCTCTAACATCTTCAGTACAATCAGTTAGCAGATTAATGAGATATTAATTTGCAGCTGGAGAGCACGAATCTTGAATATACATTCCAATCGCAAGTGCAGTGTTATCTATTCCTTCCTCGCAATCTTTTCCTTGGATCCTGAGACCCTTCTATCTTTCCTTTCAGCTTCTTCCCATCATCCCTTCAACCAACTCAGATATGGAAGGTCAGAGAACTCGTAACGGAGACAGTTCCATTGGAGAGGGTGACAACATGATGAGGGTACTTCATGGCATGATGGAGAGTCAACATCAGCAGACAGAGCTCCTGCGACAAGTATTATTGACAGCACCTAAAGAGCAGAGGCCTGGCAATGTATCCGATTTCAGAAAACTGTAGCCGGCTACATTTTCGGGTACTGAGAAGCCGTTGGATGCAGAGCAGTGGCTGATTGATACTACAGATCTTCTGAAGGCAACCCGGATTCTTAATGAGAACTAAGTGGAAGTGGCAAGATACTACTGAAGGATGTGGCCAGAACTTGGTGGTTGGCAGAAGAAGCGAGGCTAGAGAAGCCCATCACTTGGGACCAGTCCTCAAAGAGTTTCTACGAGAGATTCTTCTCTGAGACGGTACAGAAGGAGATGGAAGAGCAATTTATCAGATTGCAGCAGAGGGACCAAACTGTAGATGAGTATGCTGCAGAGTTCTTGAGATTGAGCCAGTTCGCGCCATACATGGTGGCCAATGAGGAGACCCGAGTAAGGAGATTCCAGCAAGGCCTGAGGATGCAGATCCAGATGTTTCTTATACCCTAGCAACTCAAGACGTATTCTCAGGTTCTTATCATCGCTCGTGAGGTAGAATGGGGATTGGAAAAGTAGCGTCAGGATGAGATGCAAAGAAAGTTAGTGAAGAGACCCTTTCAGTTGAAAGGAGGTGTAGACTCAGTCAGACCCCTGGATACCCCGCTAGCAGAGCGATTACTCCAACCTCTCCCTCAGCAAATGAGATGTGGGTATTGTCTGAAGTTCGGACACTACAAGCGTGATTGCCGAATGGAAAATAAAGTATGCTTAGCATGTGGGTCTGATGGTCATTTGATAAGGGATTGTTCATTCAGATGGATGAGGGGTACCACCACGATTCAACTAATACTTCCAGTACCACCGGTAAGAAGGGACCAAGGACCAATCGAAAGGAGAACTCCATTCACTTCCCCACAGTATGTCTACAATCAAGCACAGAGAAGGCCAAGAGGTAGAGCAGATGGAGGAAAGCGGAAAGAATATCATTTGACCGCTAAGGAAACTGAAGTATTAGATGAAGGGGAACAGAGAGTAGTGCCCTATATTTGGAAAGAGGACCCCTGGAGGAGACGCCCGTGACCACTATCCCCATTTTATCATGTCTTGAGTTGGTAAATTTTTCATTATCATATCCATTCTATCATTATATTCCTATCAACCCTATTTTCTTCTGTGTTCATTTCCTTCCTTATCAAAATTTCGATGACGAAATTTTTACTTGGTGGGTAGATTATAGCACCCCGTTCCTGGGATACATACCCAGACGCGTGTCCCAAATTCTTTGACCATTTTGTTTCAATTATTTGTATTTAAGTTGTGATTTCCTATGTTATTTGGTATCGGATCTGGATTCTCAGACCTAGAGTCAGCCCTGACCTGGACCGGGAACCCAATATCGGTATACCGCCCAATTTGACCTTTCTGATAGTTGGATTTGATCGATTTTAGTTTCAAACACTATTTCTAATATTTTAGATTTTTCATGATTTTCTGGAATTTTTCAGAATTATTTTGCAAAATCTCCAAAATCGATGTCGATTGGCATCGCTGACCGATTCCTGAATTTTTAGTTTTCAAACGGAATTGAATTTTCAGAAACGGTTTTCACATTACTTCTTAGAATTTCATTTCCTATTTAAATACATTTTTAGGGTTTTTCTAAATTTATCAAAATTTGACCGATTCTGGTGTCGGCCAATATCGCCGAAAGATTCCAGGATCTTTAATTTGAAAACTACATCGAATTTCTAAATCTGATTTCATCGAACATTTTAAAATAATATTTTCTATTTTTCAGAATTTTTCGGAACGTTTCCGAAACAGTCTAATTTTCGCCCTATTAAAATAATAATATTATTTACCGACAATTTCTTTTCTTATTTTTTCCTTCTCTACTCCCCTACTTTATACTCTCAGATATTTTAATAAATTAATTATTTAATAATAAATTTTTTATACTATTTTCTTTTCTTTTTCCTTAAATTTTTCCATTTTCTTTAATTTTCTTTCCTTTTCTTTTTTTCTTTTCTTCCCCTTTGACTTTCCCCATGCTTTGCTCCCCTGCCACAGCCGCAGCCGCAGCCGCTTGCAGCAGCCCATGGTTGCTGCTGTAGCCCATCTCCCCATCCCCTTTCATCATCACATTTTTCCTCCTCCTTCTCCATTTAAGCCCTTCCTTCTCCTTCCTCTCTATTTTCATTTTTCCAACAAAAACCAACCCATCCCACTTCACCACCGCCGCCTCCACCTTCACCACCGCCGCCCACCGCCCTCCCTAGCTGTCGGCCACCAGTCCCCTACACCCCCTCTCCACTCCACCACCTCATTTTCATCCAACCATCACTCCACCACCTCCAATTTCATCCAAACCCATCACCACCACCTCCCTTCCTCCTCCAAAATTCACCACCCTCTCCATCAAATCCACCACTTCCACCACCTCATCATCACCTCCTCCTCCTCCTCTAACTTCCCACCACCTCTAACAACCACCACAACCACTATAACCACCACCACCATCAACTACCACCACCACCCCACTTCACCAAACAACAACAACCACCAAACCACACCAACCCCCAATCCTCCCCTCCCCTAGGGCAGCCGCGGGCGCCCCCTCCTCCGGCACCGCTAGGCCGCCAGCGCCGGCGGTGGCCGGCCACCCCCTCCTTCTCTTATTCCATTTCTTTCTTCTTCTTTCTTCATTTCTTTCTTTCTTTTCTTTTCTCTTTCTTTTCCCTAAATAAACTCACTTTCCACATCCCTAAAATACCCTCCATCTCACCCCCAAATTACTTCCCCATATTTACAATCAATACCTCTCTCCTTTTAATTCCTAATTCATTTCTAAAAATACCCTATTCTCTCTCTCCTCCCTTCCACAACTTTCTCTCTCCTCTTCCTCTCCTCTCTCATTCCCTCTCTAATAATTATATAAATATTTATATTTATATATTTTAATATATATTTATGAGCTAGTGGCTTGCTCGCACGGGTTCGCGAATTTCTCAGACTTTTCTCGGTATTTTCATTCCGGTGTTAGGTGAGTACATTTCTTGCTTTATTACTATCATTTCATGTCTAATAATTATTATCTTGCTTTTAATATATGATGTCTCTTTATGCAAGTTGGTATATGTTATATAAGTGATTTCTAAAAATTATCATGCTTTATAAATAGCTGCCGGCCGTTATTATACTTTGTCGAACCGGTATTATACCATGTATGCCTAGATCTGCTCCCACTTTACTCGGCTCCGCATAGCTAAATTATAGACTAAATTATTATTGTTATAAAAGTGGTTGTGAAGAGTTTGAAATGTTTATGCCGTTCTCCTGTACCATGTTACGTGACCAGTTGATACCTGATATTTGATGTTGTGACTCTCACTAACATATTAGTTACCTGACCCAGATATATATATATGCACCGGCACTTGCCATGCTACACTTATCACTTGATATCTGACACCGGTACTTACCATGCTACACTTATCACTTGATATCTGACACCAGTACTTGCCATGCTACACTTATCACTTGATATCTAACACCGGTACTTACCATGCTATACTTGACGGTTGACATTCTATCACCTGGTACTAGTATATTTGACCTGATATTATGACACCTGATTGGATAGTATTATACCAGACACTTGTATTTCTTTTCATATTCATGATATCACTTTTACGGTGACTAGATTATTATATTGTTACCAGACATTTGGTACTCTTGAACTCATGTACTCTTGAACTCCTGTATTCCCGAACCCCTGGAGAAGGATGACTCCTGATACTATACTCCTGTTGATCCCCGTAATAGGATAACCATGAATATAGGATTACTATGAACACCTTGTGGACATTATCACTGGACAAATTCTAATAACTAAACAACTTACCCCGGGATGGGGGAAACTGATACGTACTGATATAGTCTTCATGTTTATGATGGTCGCCATATACTTGGATTCGACCTTGAGGCCATCAGGCGCTTTCGTGGGGTGTACTGACACCCCTACTTCCTTACCTGCCAGTTGTACCATAAGCCCCTGGGCCTATTCCTGTAAGAGCGGTGACATCCTATTCCTGTTTGGGCGTACAATAAGTCCCGGTACCTAGCGGTACGTTCTGTCTCTCAGCACCGGATACTCCTTGACCATTGTCCCAGGCATGTACGGGACCCATTTTAAGCATGGTTCATCGATCTCCATCAGTTTCCAATAACTTACTCTCCGATCTGTATGCTAAGGTATGTGGGATGGGACGCATATCGCTGTATACAAATCAGATAAGTCTTAGTAATAACATGCTCCTGATATATGACTAGCTGTACTCTTGATCTATACTGCTCACTACTTATACCTATGATTACATGATTGCTTCCATACTGTTTCATTATTATGTTATTGTGAAGGTAAAGTTAGATTATATAAACTCGACTACAATGATGTGAAATATGTGGTGTATATATATGAGGGTTTCCTTGTTTGTATTATTTCTTCGACGTACTAATTTCACGGATCGGTAATGTGGGCTTGTATAACTGATTTTTCTGTAGTTACTTTACTTACTGTCTCATTTCATGCTCATATGTGCTTATATTCACGATACACCTTTCTTGTACACATGTACCTGATATGCACACCACTTGGCTTTATTATATGTACTCGCGGGGTTGCGTCTGACAACCTTGAATTTTCATGTTCAGATTCTAGAGCCTGAACCATGATAGCCTTACTGTAGCTGATCAGAGCGCGCAGCAGATCCTCCCGTGGTGGTCAGAGCGTAGCCGAAGCTTGGACGTTGTCGTAGCTCTTCCTTCCAGTTCCTCTCATGTTTAACTCTCAAGGTCCCTATTGCTGCTCGTGAGCATCTCTCAGTTTTGTTATGTATATCCCTTCGTGTATCGTACTTTTGTATTTTTTGGTGATGTATTATTCCTGTGATGTTGTATCACTCTCTGTGGTAACCATGTACTTATACTTTTCTGTTAGAATATATATTACCACTGTGCTTCCGCCTCTGATTCTTGCATGTACTTATGCTTAGCGTATATACGTGAGGGTATTTCTGACCTACGTATATACATCGCAGTGACGTCTCCGTACCCGCGGGATCGGGGCGCCACGGTTTGGCTTAGTGCCTTATCCCTCTTGTGTGAGGTGATTCTTGTTTGGCTTAGTGCCTTATCCCTCTTGTGTGAGGTGATTGTTGTTTGGCTTAGTGTCATATCCCTCTTGTGTGAGGTGATTGTTGTTGTGCCTAGCCTCTTGTGTAGATGTTGTTTTGTCGGAGAGAGGAGTTGTGTACTCCTAGTTTGTATTTACCAAATCCTCGGTGGAGGTTCTCTGTGTGGGAGGTTCTGTGTGGACGTATAGTGAAAATCCTTCTCTGTGAAGATGGGGACGTAGAGCAGTGGCTCAAACCTCGAAACATATCTCGGTGTTTGTGATTGGTCTACTATCTCTAAAACTCTCTCTTTTATATCTTGCATTGATTCATATTGTTCATATCTTCTATGCTTGGTATTGTTTGTGTGCCTCACTAGTGTTGAACCAAGAGAGCTTCATATAGCACCTCAACTCTTATTTAAAGGAATTTAGAGGAGATAGTCCAGAGCCCGTCACCGAAAATTCGGTTACACTCTTTGGTTACACTTAGTGTGTTGCAATTAATTTTTAATTTTGCATTATTTGTTATTAGATTAGTCATACACCTATTCACCCCCTTCTAGGTGTATTTTCAATTGGTATCAGAGCCTATGCTCTTGATATTAGGTTTAACCACCTAGGAGTGAGATCTTGGCTTGCTAATCTAGTACTGCATTTGCACACATATTAGTCATACACTCATGGATTACCTTTCCCCTCCCATGTTTGATGTTTCTAACATCGATATATGGAAGCTTAGGATGAGTGCCTATTTAAAAACCCTAGATTTGCATGTTTATCTTGCCACTACCAAGAAAATCTAATTTGGTAAGGACAAGCATATAGAAGCCAATGCACAAGCTCTAGAGGCACTTAGGCGCACTCTTAGCAAAGATTATTTATCTATGATTTCTCATTGTGATTCCGCTTTTACAGTGTGGAATACTTTGACATCTCCCAAGCTTCAAACGATAAAATATATGGAGAAGGAATCTAGTGGAGAAGAATCCTAACAAGCTTGCTACATGGTCCAAGGGAATGACTCTCTTGAGGTACATCCAGAAACTCAAATAGATGATTGCGCTTGTTCTTCAGGAGATGACATCATGGATGCCGATGCTTGGAATGAAGAACTATCTATTGTTTGTGAAAACTTGCTTGAAAAGTATCAAGTTTTGAAAAAGAAAAGTTTTAAATTAAATAAAAAAAATAAGAATTTGTGTTCAAAACTTGATTTGATTTTGCAAGAGAGGGATGAGATTTTAACTGAAAGGGACTCCTTGAAATCCCAACTTGACCTTGCCCTAAATGAAAACAAAATTTTGAAAATAAAAATGATTGTGATGATGTTTTGAAGAAAAATGAGATTTTATCTTCAAAACTTGATATTGTTTTAAAAGAGAATAATTCTTTGAAAATTAAAATAGCTTTGATTTCAAAAGAATTGGAACTTGTTTCAAATAAAAATAAATCTTTGAAAAATGATTTAGATTCACATGTTTGCCATGCTACTTGTTGACTGAGATTTCCTGCACACAAAATGTAGTATTTTAGTTTTAAGAATAGGATGTGCAAGTTCTCAATTCTAATCCGCTGTAGCAAGGCTATGCGGGTCGTGATCCTCAGGGAGGGACTAGCGATGGAAGTGTTTGTAAGTTATCCCTAAAAATTTATCTTTTTTATTATTTTGTTAGTCACAACGATATTTACAATGAAAAGTGGTATTTATAATGAGTTGTGGGAAAGAATATGGAAAGATGTGGATGGTGATCTAAACTAGAGAAGGAAAGAAAGAAAACTTATAACACGTACAAACCTCTTCAGCCTGCTTACCTTTGATCCGTGCGATGATTTACCTTTTCTTGGAAGACTTGCAAGTATGGCGTATAGGATGTTCATCGCCATAAGCCATCAAGGGTTCTTCTTTGGCTAGGCAGTCTCAATGCAATTGGGTCTCATTGTTCACAAGGCATTAGAGAAAAACAATGGAAGAAAACAGGAACAGAGAAATACAAGAATAAACAAGAGATGAAAAACATAAAATAATAACAAAAATGAACCTTAAACGGATTTCATTAACAATGGAAGATAAGCGGGCTTATACCGCTGTCACCTCAGTACAAGCGAAGACTCCATCCTCCATGAAAACATCATCTCCTCTCAGTTTTTACAAAAAGGAAAAAAATAAAAATTACAATGGAGGAGAGAAAATCTAAACTACAAGAAGAAAACCTAAACCCTAGATTTGGCCCTCTGGCTCTGCCTTTGGACGACCCTGTACGTTGCACTGCAGGGGGTATTTATAGGTGTAGAAGGCCGAAGAGTCCCGATGAAGTTGCCCACGAAATCTGGTATTCAGATTCATCCAAAATGCCGCAAAATTGCGGCTTTTGCAGCAAAATTGCGGCAGTATAGTGGAGTCAGGCCACGCGCTTTGTCGCGTGGCTTCTCCTGGTCCGTCCATGTGGGCGTCTGCTTCTGGAAGTATGATCCTGACTCTTCATATTGGGATTTCGAGATAACTTGATAATCAAGTTACCTAGATTTTGAATTCTCCCAATCTCTTTTAAACAAATTTCCTTATCTCTGCACTCTTTTCATTCTCATCTGCAAGAGTTTAGGGTTGGGTAGAAGTCTATCCTTCCCTCATCTTTGATATTTGCAACTTTAGCCCTTTGTGTATTTGCACTTTGACAATTGATATTTGCACTTTTGCACTTGGGCTTCAAACATGGGCTTTTGGGCTCTTTTTAAGCTTTAATTCTTTCTTTTTATTATTTCGAGGCCTGCACACAATAAATTACAAAATATTAATAAATGGGCATAATTAAATGAATAAATATGAAAATGTGATGGTAAATGTTATGATAAAAATGCATTTTTCACTACCAATCACACCCCCACACTTATCTTTTTGCTCGTCCTCGAGTAAAAACAAAGAAAAAGAAAAAGAAAAGAAAATTAATCTAACCTAACTCACTTTCGTAGGAATCACGGTTGCACTTAGCATGTGCAACAAGCCGTTAAACCCCTAGGTTACCCTAAAGGACGAGTGTTGTCTCGTGAGGGTTTTCAGCGGATTACACCCACAAAATCCATAAAAAAAAAATATTTGAATTATTATTGAAGAGACTAAGTAGTCTATAAGTTTTAGGATCCTCATTTTTATTCATTCTTAGACTTAGTCTTTATAAAGTAAATTGTTTTCATTTTAGATAAGGGTCAAAATTGAACTTCTAATATAGTCTTTTTCGTTACCAAAATCATATGCATCCTTGTAACTTGGCTAGGAATTCCTTAACTTGGACTCTCATGCCTCTTTAAATTTTTTTTTTTTTTAAATATGTATAACTCATCTAATTTTCTTTCGTGTAAGCATCAAGGCTTCTTGAGGCCCTCATACCTAACTAATTGACTCTTAGATGTGTTAATATATATCTCATATTCTTAGTTTTATTAGGCTTTCTAATCCACCCATGTAGCGAATTTAAAGTCGATGACTCCCAAACCGGTTGGCTTTAGGGCACCAGGTGAGAAAACACCCCGCAGACTCAAATTCGAGTGAAATAGGCCCCAAAACTAAAGACTTTATTTTATTTACTCACCTTTAGGCATGAATACTTATGTTTCTTGAGGCACATGTATCAGCTTAATTGGTGATTTTTTTTTCTTTTTTTTTTTATGAGGCACAAGGTCTTTGTCTTAGAATCCTGGATATGCATTTGGTATGCATATTTCATTAAGGTAAAAATCAAGACTAATTACTTATTCAATTTCTCTCCTATACCTAAAAATTTAAACAATTTATTTATTTTGACCAAGTTTTTAGAAATCCTAATCACGATTTTCCTAATCCTTAAAACTAACTTAGATTTCTTTCAAAAAAATAAGTCAAAATATTTCCTTTTTATAACATTTTTTTTTAAATTTTTTTTTTCAGATTTTTTTTTTTTTTTTTAGCAAATTTTTGTTAGTTTCTACCTATGTTAGTATGTTAGTAAAGCCCACCCCCACACTTATCTCATGCATTGTCCTCAATGTATGAATGAATGCATATATGCATGAAACAGAACAAGGGAAGGCAGAAAATTACCTTAGGGGGTGGTTCCGGTGGTGGTCTAATTGGGCCAAGCGTTGCTACCCAATCAAGATAATGTAGTAGTTGGTGAAACCCACCAGAAATTTTTCGTCTATAACCCCCTAAAATATATGTATAATCATTTTTTAAATTTTTCACCCCATCAAATTTCCATAATTCATAATTAGTTTCAGAGTCAATTGTGTCAACCTCCTTGTCCCAAAATGGAGTATGAAAGATGGAATTATTGACTTGGATATTATAGGTGCGGGAACGAATACCGACTCAGGGAAGAAGCTCAAATCAAGTAAGGGCTCAGGAGTCGGGCTAAGTTCAGGAAGTGGGTCCAAATCAATAAGTTTAAGCTCAAATCCACAATCATCTTCCCACAATGGCATGTGACTCAATGTTGGTGATTCAAGTTCAGGAATGATAGGTGTAGGAATCAAAACTGACTCTAAAAGATTACCTAAGTCGGGTAACAAAACAGGAGTCAATAATGATTCGGGAATTTGAACTTGATCACAGATTTGAGAATCTAGGTCACATATCTCATTGGGTTCAATGTTATAAAAATCAGAACTTGCCAATTTATCCATGGGACTTTCAAAATTGCACAATTGGTCAAGTTCAATATGATCATCAATTATAGGTGACTCAATATCATGATGAATTGAAACAGGATCCAATGTTGACTCGGGAAAAGTGAAATCAGGTGGAGACACTGGAGTCATTATTGAATCAGGAAGTAAAATTGAATCATCAAGTGGGAGATCATGATCATATTCATGTTCAAGTTCTATTTCAGGAAAGGAAAACTTGCCAAATTATCAACAATTGGAGTTTCAGCAAGTTCAAATGATGGCACTGAAGTAGAATCTTGTTGTCCAAAGCAACTTGGTTCGTCGGCTCTATGAGAGTGGTCAATGGTATCAGAAATGGCCGAACGGTGAGAACGTAAAGATTGAACCATCATATCTATATCACGATCACGGGCTAATCTAGCCTGAGTCATGGCTGCAAGCATCCCTTCATAGTTGATAGGTGCATCGTGTTGTGATTGGACTTGAAAGGGTGAAGTGTAATCGTGATGAAATTGTGAGTCGGTGGACTCACGCATAATCATTTCTCCGATTGATGGTAATTGTTGCTTGGACTCATGCATACTTATCATTTCCCCGATAGATGGTAGTCTATTCTGACTGGGTGGATCTAAGTATGACTCATTGAAAGAATGTGGACTGGGTGGAGACTGAGGACAAGTCGGTTGAAAATTGGACTCGGGGGACTCGAAACCCCATGAACTCTGTGACGAGTTGAAAGTATGAAAATCATGGTCATAAGATGGGGGGTATGGGTTATAATTATTCGGATAAGACCATTCCGGCACACTAGATTGGTCAAAGTTATGATATGCCGGGTTGGTAATATCCGAAAAATAGTTAGGTGTGTAATATGGATTAAAGTTGGAAAAATTATTATTATATGCCATATCACACCAACACAAACAAACAAACAAATAAACAAACAAAAAGAAAAATTCTATCCTAAGTTAGGGTAGACCTATGACCTAGACGACTCCTAACTGGTTAGACTGTCCACGGGAGGTCAGGTGCAGATTTTGACCACGAGTTAATCAGCCAGGTCAGGGCAAGAGTGGTGGGAGGTTTTCCGTCAAAGACGTTCCTTAATTAAATAACCACCAATCTTCGGGCTTTCGGCCCTCAATCCCTTTCCTAGACACTGATTTGGCAAGAGTCAACTTCCAGCACTGTTCCCCCTTAGGATAATCTCCTATTGAGTCCGAGATGTCCCTAGGGCCAACGTCTACTCTTTTTTAGTTAGGCTTGGGTTAGTGAGTGCTTGGGATATGATTTTTGGGCTAAGGAAGGGTGATGAAATTCCCACCTTATCTTGTTAATGGGTTATGCCCTTAAGATGAATTAGTGCAAGTGTACAAGATAAATAGATAAGATTCACTCAAAGCAGAAAATCAACCAAGAGATGAGTCCTATTCTACATGCAATGCGTACGTACCTTACTCTAGCACTCTTCAACAGTAAAATAAAGTAATTGAAAAGACACGTGCCTAATATGCAAACGTCTAATCAATTTTTATCATTAACAACAAATTTTTTACTGTTGATTTAATTAGCAGTATACAGGTTTATCACAGAACAAAATCAACAAAGCAGTAAACTGTATTTGCAAATTTCAGTAACCTGCAAAAAACTGAGTCAGTAATTCACTGCTACTGCCGCGGATCCGCGACAATTGCCGCGTTTCTGCGGCAAAGTAGCAGGCTCTGCTGCTCTGCCTTCGAGGGCAGAGGCACAGAGTTGCTATATGTCCACTTCTGCTGCTGTTTTTCTGTTCTCCAAACCTGCAAACAGAAAAGAATTAAAAGAATTAGTTAATAATTAATTTTTTTTATTATTAGAGAAAAACTTACCGTCCTTCCCCGGCAACGGCGCCAATTTGTTGACTGAGATTTCCTGCACACAAATGTAGTATTTTAGTTTTAAGAATAGGATGTGCAAGTTCTCAATTCTAATCCGCTGTAGCAAGGCTATGCGGGTCGTGATCCTCAGGGAGGGACTAGCGATGGAAGCCTTTGTAAGTTATCCCTAAAAATTTATCTTTTTTATTATTTTGTTAGTCACAACGATATTTACAATGAAAAGTGGTATTTATAATGAGTTGTGGGAAAGAATATGGAAAGATGTGGATGGTGATCTAAACTAGAGAAGGAAAGAAAGAAAAACTTATAACACGTACAAACCTCTTCAGCCTGCTTACCTTTGATCCGTGCGATGATTTACCTTTTCTTGGAAGACTTGCAAGTATGGCGTATAGGATGTTCATCGCCATAAGCCATCAAGGGTTCTTCTTTGGCTAGGCAGTCTCAATGCAATTGGGTCTCATTGTTCACGAGGCATTAGAGAAAAACAATGGAAGAAAACAGGAACAGAGAAATACAAGAATAAACAAGAGATGAAAAACATAAAATAATAACAAAACGAACCTTAAACGGATTTCATTAACAATGGAAGATAAGCGGGCTTATACCGCTGTCACCTCAGTACAAGCGAAGACTCCATCCTCCATGAAAACATCATCTCCTCTCAGTTTTTACAAAAAGGAAAAAAAATAAAAATTACAATGGAGGAGAGAAAATCTAAACTACAAGAAGAAAACCTAAACCCTAGATTTGGCCCTCTGGCTCTGCCTTTGGACGACCCTGTACGTTGCACTGCAGGGGGTATTTATAGGTGCAGAAGGCCGAAGAGTCCCGGATGAAGTTGCCCACGAAATCTGGTATTCAGATTCATCCAAAATGCCGCAAAATTGCGGCTTTTGCAGCAAAATTGCGGCAGTATAGTGGAGTCAGGCCACGCGCTTTGTCGCGTGGCTTCTCCTGGTCCGTCCATGTGGGCGCCTGCTTCTGGAAGTATGATCCTGACTCTTCATATTGGGATTTCGAGATAACTTGATAATCAAGTTACCTAGATTTTGAATTCTCCCAATCTCTTTTAAACGAATTTCCTTATCTCTGCACTCTTTTCATTCTCATCTGCAAGAGTTTAGCGTTGGGTAGAAGTCTATCCTTCCCTCATCTTTGATATTTGCAACTTTAGCCCTTTGTGTATTTGCACTTTGACAATTGATATTTGCACTTTTGCACTTGGGCTTCAAACATGGGCTTTTGGGCTCTTTTTAAGCTTTAATTCTTTCTTTTTATTATTTTGAGGCCTGCACACAATAAATTACAAAATATTAATAAATGGGCAGAATTAAATGAATAAATATGAAAATGTGATGGTAAATGTTATGATAAAAATGCATTTTTCACTACCAATCACTACTATACCTTCACCATCTAGTATATCTATTGCATACTCCACTTCTTCTAATGTTAAAAATGATATAATTATGTTAAAAAGAGTGTAGATTGTTTGGGCTTAACTTTGAGCCAATCTGTTATGGATCACAAGAAATTAGAATTCATATTTCGTAAGAAACATGCACCACATGTTCATACACACCGTACACGGCATACACATGCTTCTCATGCTCACACACATGATTCTATGTATGCTCATGTGTACACTTGTACACATTGTAGATGTAAGGGCCACCTTGCAAAATTTTATTATGATAGATTAAATACTTTAAATTTTGTAAATAAATTTGTTTGGGTTAGGAAAGGTGCTAACCCCATGGACCCAATAGAGTATGGGTACCAAAATCTACACCTATTGTATTTGATGTAGGTGTGAGCTCTCGCTTTATGTGAGGGTATTGGTGCCTTGTAGTGGATGCGTTCCGACCTATATGATGACACTTTGAATGCATCACTTTCAAGAGAAGTTTGGTGGAAGGACCACCATGTTTTGGAGATCTAGAGTTTTTTCTATTGGTTTTAGTAACTATCTCTAACTCCTTATTTATGTTTACATGCTTTTAGATTATTGGTTTTTAGCATGTCATATTTTAATGCTCATTATGTTAAATGTCATATTAATTAGACTTATGACATACATGTGTGGTAATTGAGATACAACCATGTTCATATGGATCTATATTTTATGTTCTCACTATAGTTTAGCTATTGTGTATATCGTAGCTCTAAAACATGTGCATCTATCTTAATGATCATATTGGTTTATGTTTTCTTTTATGTTTCATTTTTGATTACTTGTTTAGATGTAGTTTTCATTAAAACTTGTGTCAATACTTGTACAACTAGTGAGCCACATTTGATTGTATGTTTGTACTTTATTGCTCATTTGTACCCATTAGATGTACTTGTATAACTTAGTTTTGATGATTCTTACATTTTAACTTGTATTCCCTATCTTTGTACATATTTTCAATAAATATGTATTTAGCTTTATGTATATGGTAATCTTTGTTAAAATTATTGGATATACATGTCTATCCTAGAGTCACTTGCTTTTCATGCAATATTCTATTTTGGACTTAGTTGTGTTTGGGATATATATGTATACCCTCTAGTTTAGACAAAACATACATATGCCTTGAAGTTAGTATTATTTTGATGATTTCTTATTTCATATGAGTTTCATTGCCTAATTCCATGATTATACTTTTCACATGATTCTTGTACACTCACATTATTTGTGTTTACTCATTACTTTGTTTTATGAGTACATTCTTGAGCCTTATATATCTTGAGTGTAAATTTTATATAAAATGCATGCTTCATGAAATATATGATTTTGTTTCATGTTTTGAAGAATTTATAACTAGTTATTTAAAAAATTATCTTAAACTAGTTCATATTCTTCTATTGGTAGAGTTTTCAAACATGTTATATTTTCAAACTCTTAATTTTTGAAAACCCCTACCATCAAAGGGCGGTTGGATGGGTGACCATGCCTTGTATGCTCAAAATTGAAAATTTATTTAAACATGTGCATAAATAGGGTGGTAGTTATAAGTTATACACTTGATCTTCAAGTATTCTTATGTTTGTTTCCTCATATTTGTGTTTTATATATGTATGCTTCAAACTTCAATTAGTATCAATTTCTATTTGTATATTCATTTTCATACATATATATGATTCGATTGTGCTTACAACATCTTTATATCTTAAAGCACAAATTATATTTATGCTAAGCTTGATTTAGTCCTTAATGTCAATTATTTTTTAATTGGTATCTTATACAAGTTTATGCATTGTTTTTATTAGCATTTCATAAAGGGGGAGAAAAATTCGTGTTTTATCTTTCAATCGATTTTATTTTCAATTGGTATCTTACTCTCACTCTTTATGATGAAAAATACTTTATTTGGTATATGCTAATATTTTCAATATTAGTATCATTAATCTTAAATTGGTATTATTCTTAATTTGGTATCCTTATTGCAAAATGAGTTGTGTTTAACTAAAATATGGTTTGTACTGTCAATTGGTATCAAAATTTATAAGATATTTTCAATTGGTACAATTTGATTTCAATTGGTATCAAACTTACAATGTTTTATTTTCAATTGGTATCAAAAATCTTCTATTGGTATCTTAAAATTTTTGTTTATTTACAAGTGGTATCAACATTTATTCTTGTCAACTGCAATTTTCAATTGGTATCTACAATTTAATTTCATTGGTATGAAAATTTGTTATGTTGACTTCAAGAAAATTCATAAATTTATTTAAAAGTTATTTCAAAAATGTTTTGATATGTATTACTTATATGCAAGGGGAGATTAACATCTCCTCTATATATAGATTCAGTTGAGTGTATCTTACATTGAGGAGCTTGACCTCTCTTCTTTATGTGATACACGTGTGTAGGGGGAGCTTTACATCTCCACTTATACATTGTATATTATGCGTTATGTGGTTAGGGTCTAGTCATCTCTTTTCATGTAATGCATGTATGCAGGGGGAGTTAACTTAACGTCTCTCCTCTTCATAAATGTATATCGCATATATATCTTAATTGCTTGTTTTTCCTTCGCCCATTTGTTGATGAATTGACAAAAGGGGGAGAAGTATTTGGAGAGTTTATATATGCATGTTTATTTCATTTCCTTATTTATGCAAAAAGGGAGAGAAGAATTGCTTATGCATGTTTATTTCCTTGTTTATGTATATATGTGGTTGTTTGGTTTATGTACTTCATAAATATTTTTATGTTTATTGCTATGCATGAGTTAAGGGGGAGGTTCTATGAAGCTTAACTTTAATCCATGCATATATAACTCCATGAGTTTTGTCATAATCAAAAAGGGGGAGATTGTTGGCCCAAAGGCCCATCGCTCTAGTTTTGATGATGATTAACTCATGTAGTTATAGTTTACTAATGATCTTGTGTTTAATTAGTCTCAGATATTTGATCAAGATATTAGTAGGTGTTTAGCTTCAACAAAGAAGTTTTGGGAGATAACACGTATTAATTAAAGAGCTCGCGCGTCAAGATCGCATCTAGCACTCGGTTGGAGTCAAGCTCGTTGGATCGTCTTTGGATCGAGTCGGCTTGGAGAAGGAGTTCTACAAGAAGACCTCAGTTTGTTTAGTTTAAGATTGTGTTTAGATTTTGTGTAAAGATAGATAGTATTGATATGCTCAAGTTCACATACACACACAAGTTTAAAGTTTATTGGTTTTTGATTAAACGGTTTTGAATTTCATATCAAAAACATAGATATAAATCTTATATGTATATTAGATTTTATCCATATACAATATGCTTCAAAATTATTTCAATATCATGTTTTTGTATTTATACAAGTTTTGGAGAAAACGGTTCTTCATTTCAAAAATCCATGTTTTGGAAAATACGGATTTTATGTTTAAGCCTAATTTTCATATCACAAAAATGGTTCATATAGTTTGTAATATATGTTGAATTTTAGTCACACATATTTGTTATTCAAAGATCTTACAAGAACTTATTTTTGTGAAATTTATGTGATTTTATGGGATTTAAATGGTAATAAATAACCTTAGTTTCAAGTCCCAGATATTCAGCCTAACTACACTGGCGGTCGACCGGACCAGGAGTCAGTCGACCGATGTGCACGAGAGACGTGCACATGGCCAGCCTAAACGGCCGCGCGGTCGACCGACTGGAAGCACCCAACTCTCGGGTGCTGGCCGGTCGACCGCGGACGGTCGATTGGAGGCATAACAGTCAGAAATATGACCGTTGCGCCGGTCGACCAGACGGTCGACCGGAAGGGCATTTTTGCCCTTTCTTGCTGCCAACGGGCAGAAATTTTTGGAGGCTTATAAATAGCCCCCTTTTGGCTGTTTTCAACAAGTTTTTTAGAGAGCAAAATTTCCATCTTTATAAGTGTTTTAGCAGCAAAATTTTAAAGAGTTTTTGGGTTAAAAAGATTTATCTTTATTTGTTTTAAAGTGTTGGAAAAATTAAGAAAAAGAGAGTATTTGGGAATTGATTTTTGATCTTTATTTCTACATCTATCTTGTGATTTTTTCAAGTGTTTTTCTTTATTATTTTCATTCCAAACACTTTGTTTTCTCACGCTTGAGCTATCATCTTTTTTCTATCTATAGGATTTTATTTTTGTGAGAAAATTGATTTGTGGTCTTTGAGATCACCAAGGTTGTTTATGGTCTATTGAGATCACTAAGTGTTTGTAATCTCTTTGCTTTGGGTGTTCATCCCTCTTGTGTAGAGGTAATTGAGATTGTGATTTGGGTTTGTGGTTATCCCTCTTGTAAAGAGGTGATTATGGTTGGTTTGGCTTAGTGCCTTATCCCTCTTGTGTGAGATGATTGTTGTTTGACTTAGTGCCTTATCCCTCTTGTATTAAATGATTGTTATTTTGCGTAGTGCCCTATCCCTCTTGTGTGAGGTGATTGTTGTTGTACCTAGCCTCTTGTGTAGAGGTTGTTTTGTTGGAGAGGAGTTGTGTACTCCTAGTTTCTATTTACCAAATCCTCGGTGGAGGTTCCCTGTGTGGGAGGTCTTGTGTGGCGTATAGTGGAATCCTTCTGTGTGAAGGCAGGGACGTAGAGCAGTGGCTCGAAACTTGAAACATATCTCGGTATTTGTGATTGATCTACTATCTCTAAAACTCTCTCTTTTATATCTTGCATTGATTCATATTGTTCATATCTTCTATGCTTGGTATTGTTTGTGTGCCTCACTAGTGTTGAACCAAGAGAGCTTCATATAGCTCCTCAACTCTTATTTAGAGGAAGTTAGAGGGGATAGTCCAGAGCCCGTCACCGGGAATTCGGCTACACTCTTTAGTTATACTTAGTGTGTTACAATTAGTTTTTAATTCCACATCATTTGTCATTAGATTAGCCATACACCTATTCACCCCTCTCCCCCTCTAGGTGTATTTTCAACCATTATAACTTTCAATCCTTTCTTCCATCGTTTTTTGATTTAATCAAAAGTTTACTTTTTATATATTTAAGTGAATTTAGTAGCATCGGAATCACCTTTCCTCTGCGAGTGCCACCGGTAGCTCATGACGATGGATTCCTCCTTTATATCTGTATCATTTCATGCTTACTCTCTGAAGTTCTTGATGAGGTAATGTGGACAGAGACTGTATTCGATCTTATGTGCTATGAGCTGATTGCTTCCAATCCAGGGTAAACCTTCACCGATAATCAAAGGTAAGTATCAACCAAAAAGTAAGTAAATTTTCTTTCTTTCTTTCTTCTTTCTTTCTTTCTTTCTTTCTTAGTTTAGAAACACTTTTAATGCCAACTCTTTCTTTATTCTTTTAATTATTTCTTTTTAACAAAGTTATTCTTTCAACTTAAACACCAACGCCATCTTCTTTTTCTCTTCTTCTAACTTAACCCTTTTCTCTTTTATTTAAAACTAAGAAGAAATGATTTAACTGGTTTTAGTAAACTAAGAAAGATTATTTTAACGCTTCCATCGTAGTCCCTCCTTGTGAATCACGACCTGCATAGCTACTTGCTATAGCGGTAGTATTGAACCTTAGCATTATTTCATTATCAAGTTCTTAACTCTATTATTCTGTGCAGGTTTCACATCAATTAAATTTTTGGCGTCGTTACCAGAGAGGACTGATAAGTCTTTTTTGTTTATTAACGGTTAAACTTTTTTCTCTGTTTTTGTGTGCAGGGGCTGATTTTAGGAAACAATAGCTGCAGTGGACATATAGCATACCTGAGCTTCTGCTTAAGAAAGCAGAGCTCATGGACCTCAGTATTGCCATGAAAATGTGGCAAGTGTCACGTTTGCACAGCAAAAGACGGAGCACTACTGATCTGCTTTCTTACATGTTACTTGAATATTAGAGATTAGCTCTCTACAGTAGCTTGTTTATCTGTTTAACTTACTCTGCTCATTGTTTCTAACTCAAAGTAAAACATTGTTTGTAATTGCTAAATAACAGTTAGACTTTTCATTTAGGGCATTTTGTCTAATTCTGTTATATTTGCATTAGTGCTAGAGCAAAGACATGTGCACATAGCATTTAGTTCAGGAAACATTCTTGTATGATTTAATCACCTTAAGTGTTACTTTATGCTAAATATTTGCACATGCGCACTAAAATGATTAAGGGCATAACCTATAAAAAGATAAGGTGAGAAGTCATTACTTTTCCTTAGCCAAAAAAAATATCTCCTCACTCACTAACTCTGCTAACTAAAATCTGATAGATGTTGACCCTAGCAACATCTCAGACTCATTAGGAGATTGACTTAAGGAGGAAGTTGTTAGAGTTTGACTCTAGTCAAATAGGTGTCAAAATTTGGGATTAAAAGGCGTTGTTGGCCCGAAGGCCCATCACTCTAGTTTTGATGATGATTAACTCATGTAGTTATAGTACTAATGATCTTGTGTTTAATTAGTGACAGATTCATGATCAAGATCTTAGTAGGTGCATAGCTTCAACAAAAGATTTAAAGTAAAGTTTTGGAGCTAGCACGATGTTTGGACCAAGTCAAGAAGGCTTCAAGTGAAGACTTCAAGAAGATGAAGACTTGTGTCTAGGTTTGTTTTAGAAGATTTTATTTTTAGATAAAATGTAAATGATAGAGTAGTTGGTGGATTGCTCAAGTATATATTACACACACACTCTTGATAGTTTTGTTTTTACAAAAGATTTTCTATTTTACAAAATATTATTTTGGTTTTTGGTATTCAAGTATTATGTTTTAACCAAAATCATATTTAGAGCTTAATGTCAAAAACATAGATATTTCACCATGTTTGTGTAGTGGATCATATCCATACACTCTATGCTTCAAATGAGTTTAAATATCTTGTTTTTGTATTTGGAGATGTTTTGAAAAAAGTTTGGAAAAATAAGTTTAGGAAAATACTGTTTTAGTTTGAGCCATATTTTCCAAGTTACAAAAATAGTTCAAAACATTTGTAACATGCCTTGATTTTGTGCAAGCATGTTTGTTTATCAAAGTATAACATCAAAACTATTTTTGTAGATTTTCTGTAATTTTATGAGATTTTATTTGTGTTAAAATACCTTAGTTTAAATCCCTGTTTTCTGTCCTGGCTTCAGCCGGTCGACCGAGCCGTCGACCGACGTGCACAGACGTGCACGCCAGTTCTGGCAGGAGGCCGGTTGACTAACCCGGTCGACCGTCCAGAGAGCTCTGCTCTCTGGAAAGGCCCCGGTCGACCGAGCGATTGACCGGACAGAGAGACTTGCTCTCTGGATCCTGGCCTCGGTCAACCGATGGCTCAACGGTCTGAAATATGACCGTTAGCCGGTCGACCGGCGGTCGACCGATAGCTCTGTCAGACCCCAACGGCTAGTTTTCCAGACTCTATAAAATGGGGCATTTGGGGGCTGTTTTGATTAAGATTTTTTGAGACTTTTAGAGCCAGTTTTTCCTACTCTTTTAAGAGTTTTTTTCTCCACAAATTGAGTGCAAATATTTCCAATCAAAAGGAGAGTTTATCAAGAGTGTTAAAAGAGATTTTCTTTGAGTTTTCCTCCACCATCTTTTTCCTTGTTTTCTCACACAAACACTTGAGCTATCCATGATTATTCATTCTATAGGAGTGTTTGTAGTGAGAGTGTTTATTGGTGATCAAAGTGTTTAGATCACCAAGAGATCTTTCTTTGTTCTTTGAGAAGGCGGACAAGTGTGTTCGCGGTGTTTAGAGTTCGTGTGTGAACTCTTAGTTTGAGGTGCGGCCTCGGCGAGCTTGTGGGGCTTGCGGTGTGTACGGACTAGGGAGTCCGAGAGTTGTAGGTGTTGCGGCACTGAGTGATCCGGTGGATCGATTATAGTGGAAATCCTTCGTGTGTCGAAGGCGGGAATGTAGAGCAAGTGTGCTCGAACCTCGAAACAAATCCCTTGTGTTTGCGATTGCTCACTCTCTCTATCTCTTGTTTATATCTTGCATGCTTAAATTGTGTTCATCTTTATATGCTTGATATACCTTGTGTGCTTAATTGTTATACTTGCTTGGGATTGTTTGCTAACACTTGTATTCAACCAAGAGAGCCAACGCGGCACCTCAACCCTTATCTAGGGGAATTTAGAGGAGTTTGTCCAGAGCCCTCCAAGGGGAATTCAGCAACACTCTTGTGTTATACATGGTGTTTAGTGTAAGAGTTTAGTTTAGGTCATAATAGTTTTTACTTCCGCATTATTTGGCATTAAGTGACCATTAGATTAGCCATCACCTATTCACCCCCCCTCTAGGTGATCCTACAGAACCTCAAAGAATAGTGATTTGGCATAATTAGACCCGTTGCTCAGGCATGAATATCTTCCACTGATCTCCCTACCTAGCAATTAACTTGTTGTCAGATTGCTACAATATACATCATGTGAATAGTCAAACCAGTTAGGAGTCATCTAGGTCTAAGGTCTACACTGACATAAACTAGATTTTTCTTTGTTTATTTGTTTGTTTATTTTTATTTGTTCTTGTGTGATATGAATTATAACTATAAATTTTCTAATGCAAATACAAATTCATATTCACTCTAACCTCTTTTTTCGGATATCAGCACCCAGCATTACATAATTTTAACTAATCAAGTTTGTCAGATTAGTTTTATCCGAATCAATATATGCCCCAACCCTAATATTATGAATAAGATTAGAATAATTATCACTACTCTTCACCAAGTCAGTGGGATACAATTACTCCGAGTCATACGGTCAACCACCTTTTCAACATTAAGCTTTATATACTCATTTTTCAGAACAACCATTTGAAGAAAAATCTGAGTTAGAAAAGAGTTCGGAAGCCTTGCTTGAGTCCATACAACAATTCCAAACTTGACGGACTCAATAATCCCAAAAATTTTCAAATCCAAAATCCATACTCAAATTTTCAAGTCCCACCACAATAAGAAGAACCTATTGACTTTGAAAAGAGTATGAATATATGATTCAACGACAAAATTCTTTTACCCAATCCATCAATAGGTTAGAAGCAAAAATTAGTCAATTGACCAACATTTATAAGAATGAGAAACCTCTACCTTATGAATATTTGACCAATTCTGATATCTCTAACCCTATTGATCTGGCCCAAGAGTCATGCTGTTTTGAAAACCAAGATTCAATTTCATCACACAATCTTGAACTTGACGAATACTCAACCTTTGACAAATTATAACTTCAATGAAATTGAACTTGAATATGAGTGTGACCCCAACCCCAACTTTGTGATTCAATTCTAATTTTTGAATCTATATTAACTTCTGTATCCTTAGCCAATTTGGACTCATTCTCGAGCCAACATTGATTCCTGTACCCATAGAGTTTGAAATTGAACCACTAATTTTGGATAGTCATATTTCATTAATGAGAAATGAATGTGAACTTCAATTATTTGATTTGGACCCAATTCTTGAATCAAAACTGACTCTGATCCTAAACTTGATTTGAATCATATCCTGAGTCAGTATTGGCTCATGTTTCTTTCACTCTTGAGGCCAAATCAACCACTCCACAAGTCACATTCTATAGTTGGACCAAGGTATAGACCATTATGACTCCGAGATGATATTCCAAGATTGGTCATATAACTGAGATGATTTTAATGATAGGATCGTGCATGGTCTTATTCAGTCTAGGGGTTGTAAAACTATAAATAGAAAAGTGGTCATCAAAGGTTGGTTCCTTGAAACTCCATATTATTTAGATTGCGCAGCAACGGTTGGTCAAATCCGAACACCACCGGAACCACCACCTTGAGGTAATATTTTTTCTTCCCTTTCTTCTTTTTCATGCATATATGCTTTCATTTATACATTGAGGACAATGCATGAGATAGGTACGGGGAAGGGTTCTAACATAATATAAGTTATCCTTTATTATATAAAAAAATATTTTCTTTTCATTTTAAACTTTTTGAAAAGAGAAACAATATTTGATTTATTTTTTGTAAAAATTAAGTTAATTTTAAGTAATAGGAGAATCATAACTAGGATTTCTTATACTTAGTTAAAAAAATTATTTGTTTGATTTCTAGGGTTAAAAAAATTGAAAAAGTAATTTAGTCTTGATTTTTACCTTGATGAAATATGCATACTTTATACACTTACACACTTAGGGTTCAAAATAAAATTCCTAATGCCATATAAAAAAATATACTATTCTGATTAAGTTCGGTATTTGTGCTTTATAAAGTATAAGTATTCACGCCTAAAAGTGATCCATATTATAAATAAAATCTTAGTTTTGTGATTTTGTTTGCTCAGTCCTTAAGTCCTTAGGGTGTTTTCTCACCCGGTGCCCTAAGACCATCCGGTTTGGAGTCACTGACTAAAGGCTCGTTACTAGTGAATTAGAAAGCCTAATAGAACTAAAGTATATTACCGCTAAAATATGCAAATAAGGCATAAGAGTTAGAGTTGAGTATCCTTAGTTAAAATATTCACAGTCACAAAGCTCCATACGACTTAGGGTAAAATAATAGACTATAAGAAACACAGTTTTAATTCTTATTTTGATTAATAACAAGTTTTTTATTAGATTAAGTTTAAGAATGAATAGTTTGGTATTCTTATGACTTATAAATTTTGGTATTCTTATGACTTATAAATTACTTGATTTTTACAATCAAATATTTTCTCTTTTTTTTGAAATGTGTTTTTTGAAAATACTAACACTTTGCTTTTTTGTGGATTTTATGTGTAATTCACTGAAAACCCTCACTAGACAAAACTCGTCCTCTAAGGGTAATTTAGAGGCTTAACGGCTTTGTTGCACGTGCTAAGTGTAATCTTGATTCCTACAAAAGTGAGTTAGATTAGATTAGCTCTATTTTGCTTTTCATTTGTTTTCTCGCAGACAAGTAAAGATATGTGTGAGAGTGTGATTGTGCAAGTATATCACATTATTTATTAGTATATTTCTACATTTATCTTATAATAAACTCTACTAATCACCTTGTCTTGCTGTCTATTTGTACAAGTGATTATTAA
Organism: Agave tequilana; assembly: GCA_038442645.1. Taxonomy (NCBI): domain Eukaryota; kingdom Viridiplantae; phylum Streptophyta; class Magnoliopsida; order Asparagales; family Asparagaceae; genus Agave; species Agave tequilana. The sequence goes on from JAVJIF010002274.1 coordinate 92,250, forward strand.
GGAAGGGAGAGAAAATAATATCAAATAAATACCATTTAAAATCAGACATACACAGATCTATTTGGTTAACTGAAGATCAACAGAGATATCGTCAAATTCAGAGCTCAAACTGAAAAACCATTGAAGATAAAAGCGTATCAGTAGAATTAGAACCTCGCACCCCCGAATCTGGCCAATTGACCAGATCCAGGCCGCAGATTAGCGGCCTTGTTATGGCAGTTGGGGAGCTTTGCTCCTCCTATCTTTTGACGCTTCTCCCCCTTCAGTTTTGCCTATAAATTCTGTAAAATTTAGAGGCAAACATGCACTATTCTAGCAGAGAGTTAGGATTATACTTTTTGTTCTAGTTTAACTTAAGTTTTTTCGTTTTATTTTTATGTAATTTTTTTTTTGTAAGCTTAAATTAGAGAAGAGATTCACGAGAGAAGGAGAGAAAGAGGTTGTATTGAGAGTGACACCAATATAAACTTTTTCTTTTCTTCCATCATTTTTCAATTTAATCAAAGGTTGCATTTTATTTTATTCTTCTTTCTTTTACTTTCTTTTACTTGAAATGCTATCCATATGAATTTATAACATCGGATTGTCTTGTAATTGCGAGTGCCACTAATAGCTCATGATGATAGATTTCTTCTTTATGTCTGTATCATTTTATCCTTGCTCCTTGAAGTTCTTGGTGATGTAATGTGACGAAAATCTGATCTTATGGGCTAATGGCTGATCGCCTCCAATCCAAGGTAAACGTTCGCCGACAATCATAGGTAAGTATTTGACCAAAAAGATAAGTAAAGTTTGTTTGTTTCTTTATTTCTTAGTTTAGAAACACTTTTAATACCAACTGTTTCTTTATTCTTTTAATACTGTCTTTTTAACATAGTTATTCTTTTAACTAAAACCCAACACTATCTCCTTCTTTTCTCTTCTCTTCTTCTAACTTAACCTTTTTTCTCTTTTATTTAAACTAAGAAAAATAATTTAATCAGTATTAGTAACTAGAAAGATTACTTAACGCTTCCATCGCAGTCCTCCTTGTGGATCACGACCCGCATAGCCACTTGCTATAACAGTAATATTGAGGAACTCAAGTACTATTACATTATCAATTTTTAAACTTTATTATTCTGGGCAGGTTTTTGCATCAATCAACCACTTTTTTGCTAGTCCAACGGGACATGATTACATGTGACATAGTATATTTATAAGAATTTTCTTGTTTAGATTATTTTCTCGACGTACTAGTCCCGTGTGGTCATAGTCTGATTGCTTCCCGGAGGTAGAAGCATCAGGTATCATTTTTCAGTCTTGTGTGTGTGCTTGACGATTAGGTTTCATTTGGGTAACTCGAATTGTACATGCCCGGTCAATAATTCCATGGGACGCAAGGTATATTTATGAGATTTTTCTTATTTAAATTATCCCCTCAACATACTAGTCTCATAGATCTAGAACCTAAGCATATACAACATGATTTACCGACATATGCATCTAATATTTTGTTTAATATGTCTCATTGTATGCTTATATGCGCATTTTAACTACTACATCCTACCCTTGGTCTGTATGTCCCGGGATGGGATTTTTCCTACTCAGAGGTGACATCGTAGGTTCTCCTACGGGCACCATGACACTCCACTGTGGGATTTCTCCCACTCGTATTTCGGGCTCAGCTGTAGGGATTTCCCCTCTCAGGGTCCCGGCTTCACAACTCCATTGATGGAATTTTTCCCACTCAAAAGCAAATGCGAATTTGATCCTTTCTCGGAGGCCCAATTCCGCAGTCGGGACTTCCCCACACTCGGATGAAGTATTTGCAGGTACCGAGGATGGGATT
>JAVJIF010002275.1:0-126506 GCA_038442645.1 Agave tequilana
TCTGGTTGGACAGTAGCTCACTAATGTTAGTGGCTAGAAAAAACCTTCTTAGGCACATTAGTCTTTCTTTCTGGTGCACATGTCCTTAATGAATTTGGCATAACAAGGGACCTGTTGGATTGCATCAAGAAGTGGAATGTTGAGCCTAACTTGATTGAACACCTCTAATAATTTCTCCATATGTGCATTGTTGTTGCTTCAAGCCTATTTGGAAATGGAGCTATAGGCTGGTGCATCTGACCTGCTGACTTTTCAGATTCAGTTTCATTGGGGCTGGATGGAGAGGGAGTGGAGCTAGATGGAATGGATGAGTGAGATGGATCCTGTGGCATGGATACTTGATTATCAACTTGTTTCCCCGATCTGAGTGTACGAACCATGTGACACTGATTGGGTCTTGAGCCTCATTGGCTGGCCTAGGATTCCTAGGATTTGGCAATGGCTGACTCGGTAGGGTACCCCTCTGTCTCTCTTGTTGGTTCAATTGGATCTCTATCCTAGTTAAAACTTGAGCCAGCGTGTCGTGGCTTTTGACTAGGGGATCACCTTTCTTTCCAAATTTGAAGTCTTGTCTCCATTTGTGAATTTTGGAAAGACGGTGGAGGATTTTGACTAGGGAATTTTGTTGATAGGGCGGATTTGGAAATGTTGGAGAATTTGGGCCTATTTTGATCATTGTTGCTCGGGCCCCACGAAAAATGGGATGATTTCTCCAACCAGGATTGTAGGTGGGCGAATAAGGATTGTTGGCGGGCCTTGTGAAGGCCGCACTCATATGTTCGGGCAAGCTTTGATGCGCGATGAAGACAGGACATTCCTCGAACACATGGTTCATATCTTGACAATAAGTACAGCCGCCGAAGATGTGGGCTGACTTGGTTCACAGAGACTGGTTCTTCAGTTTCAAGAGCCTCAAGTCTTTGCATAACAGCAGCTAACTTAGCATCGGTTGCTACGTTGGCCTCAATGGAATGGATACCTCCTTTAGAAGAAGTAGGGTCATTAGTCCTAGATTTTTCAGGAGTAGGGTCCCATTGGATGGATTTTTCAGCTAATTCCTCAAACAATGTCCATCCTTCATCTTCATTCTTTTGCAGAAAATCCTCCTTAAACACATGGATTCTAACAGTGTTTTAGTAGAATAATCTAATCCATCATAGAGAACTTGGCAAAGTCGCCATTTCTCTATCCCATGGTGAGGACATTGGGCAAGGAGATCCTTAAAACGCTCGAAGTATTTCCAAAAAGGTTCATTGGCTGTTTGCTTATACTGGAGGATATTCTTCCTAATCAGTGCAGTCTTGTGAACGGGATAAAATTTCTTTAAGAAGGCCTTAATGAAATTATCCCAAGAAGATATTGAACCGGCCTCTAGGCTGTAGAGCCTTTCTTTGCTAAATCCTTCAAAGCAAAGGGAATAAACCTAAGTTTGATAGCATCGTCTCCTAACTTAGGTATATTCATCATGAGACATAATTCTTCAAATTCCTTATGAAGAAGTATGCATCCTCAGATTCAAGTCCATGAAATTTGGGAGAGTGTTGATGTATTGTGGCTTGAGTTCAAATGGGTCAACACTTTCAATAGTGAGCTGGATGCAAGAAGGAGAGAGGTTCTAATAGGATAGAACCTATCTTGGAGTGACTGTGGTTGTGCCATGTGTGAGTCGGGCTTGAGCTCGGGTGGTGAACTAGTTCTAGTTAGCCTGGATGTAAGTGGGTCTCTCGACCAAGCGGTCATGCACAATCAGCAAACAAGTTCACCCAATCAATCAAAAAAAGAAAAACAATCAAAAATCCTAATCTAAGGTAAGCCTTGACCTAGACGACTCCTAACTTTAGACTGTCCTTAGGAGGTCTACTGTCGACGTTAACCACAAGCTAATCGGCCAGGTAGGTGGCAAGACCGGTGGGAGGTTTTCCGTCAGAGACGTTCCTTAATTAAATAACCACCGTTCTTCGGGCTTTCGGCCCTCAATCCCCTGCCTAGACACCGATTTGACAAGAGTTAATTTCGAACAATTTTCCTCCTTCGGTCAATCTCCTATTGAGTCCGAGTTAACCTAGGGCCAACGTCTAGTCAAATTTACTTAAGGTTAGGGTTGTGAGTGTGACGGATATGATTGTGGGCCAAGGAAGGGTGATGAAATCCCCACCTTATCTTGCTTATGGGTTATGCCCTTAAGATGAATTAGTGTACGTGTAAAGCTGTAGAAAAGTAATCACTCAAGAAAGCAGTAAACAACAAGAGTGTTTCCTAATCTATATGCTATGCAAACGTACCTTGTCGCCAGCACTCTTCAACAGAATTAAAAAGAATTAAAATAGACACGTGCCCTAAATGCAAGAGTCTAAAATTTTTTTTTATTTTCAACAAATGGGTTAATGTTATTAATTAGCAGTTGCAGAGTGATAGCAGAGAAATTTAATCACAGCAGTAAGCAAATTTTTGCAATGCAGAGCAACCTGCAGAAAAGCAGGTTAGTAGTTCACTACTACTGCCGCAGATCTGCGGCTTTGCCGCGTTTCTGCGGCAAATTAGTAGGTCCAGGTGCTCTGCCTTCGAGGGCAGAGGCACTGGATTGCTGTATGTCCTTGCTGCTGCTCTATTTTTGTTTTCTGTTCTCTGTACCTGCAACAGAAAGAATAAAGAATGATTAAAACGAGGAAATCGTGCCGTTCCTTCCCCGGCAACGGCGCCAAAAATTTGATGAGATTTTTAAAGAATAGAAAGAAGTTCAGATTTCTTAGTCTCAATGCGAATCCGCTGTAGCAAGGGCTCAAGCGGGTCGTGATCCTCAGGGAAGGATGCGATGAAAGCTTTTCGACTCAATTCCTCTGTATGCTTCAAGTAAGAAAAGAGAGATTATATTGGTGATGAAAATATGAGATTAAAGACGTGGTTTTGCTGATCTTCTACCACAACCCTATTGCAAGTTAAGGAGCTTGATCTTCATCTTAAGATTGATATGATTCACCCTAGGTCATTAACAAATAATTCAAGTAAGAAAAATCAATGCTAGATTCTTGCTAAGTTACATTATCTAAAAAACTAAACTGTGGTTCATCCTAACATCTAGGTGCAGCCTAATAAAAGACGAATCTCAAACTTATGCTGTCCTAGTTCTTAAGTTGAAGTCATGAAAAGTCTTTTTAATATGCAACCTAGATTAGGATTTCTAGGTATTTGTTTAATCTTCTAGAAAAATTGTTTTTTTAATACCTAGGGTTTCGATAGATGTTCCTTAATCAGATCTAGGCTTAACTGCTCTAGGGTTGCTTCAAGAGTCTCAGCAAACCACTAGAGAGATTTAGTTCTTCATTATTTTTTTCTTTTCAAATTATTATTTTTTTTATTTTTTTAATGAAAAAGATTGCAAAGAAAAGGAAAAGAAAACAAGAAGAGATCACAGATTAAAACTTCAATCAGAAAGATCACAAAATAAAATGGAATGCAGAAAATAAATGAGAACAAAAGAGTGACCTTTATTTCAGATGAACTTCTGGTTACACAATCGTCTCCTTCTCCACAACGTACATGGAACGAAAAAAATTACAACTTGCTGAATAAAAAAAATGGCTAAAGAAAAACCTAGTCGTCTCTGGATGCCCTGTACGTTGCACTGCAGGGGTATTTATAGGTGCAGAAGGCCGAGGAGTCCTGGATGAACTTGCCCACGAAATCTGGGATTCTTAACTCATCCACTTGCCGCGATTTCGCGGCTTTTGCCGCGTTTTTGCGGCATTGTGGTGGACGTCTGGCCACGCGCTTTGGCGCGTGGGCCTCTCCTGGTCCGTCCCATGTGGTTTTTGCTTCTGGAAGTGTGATCCTGGCTCTCCATCTTGGGATTTCGAGATAAATTAGTAATCAAGTTACCTTGATCTCAAATATCCCAAATCTTTATCCACGAATTTGGGGCTTTATCCTCATCCTGCAAGTGTTTAGGGTTGGGTAGAAGTCTATCCTTCCTCATCTTTGATATTTGTAACTTTAGCCCTTTGTGTATTTGCATTTGAATTCTTGTAATTGCGCTTTTTCACCTGGGCTTCAAACATGGGCTTGGATCTGGGCTTTGGGCTCTTTAAGCTTTATTTTATTAAAATAATACTTCGAGGCCTGCACATTAAATAACGAATATTAATAAATGTGCATTATAATATGAATAAATGTGCAAATGTGATGGTATATATGATGATAATTATGCATTTTTCACTACCTATCAGCTGGGCTGCGTGCACATCCTTGTGCACGTCGGTCGACCGGTCCGGTCGACCGACTCTGGCTCCGAGAGCCTGGCAGGGCTAAATTCAGAACTTGAAAACTGGGTTTTTAATTACTAAATAAATCCCATAAATTCTCTAAAAATGCACAAAAATAAGTTCTTAAATTCTCTTTGAAATACAAACATGTGTGGAAAAATTCAACACATATTTCAAACAATTGAACCATTTTTGTGACTTACAAATTTTGCCAAACAACAAAAAACCGTATTTCCAAAACTTGGATTTTGAAATGGAAAATCGTTTTGTCCAAAACTCATCCAAATACAAAAACATGATATTGAAACAACTTTGAAGCATATAGTATATGAATATAATTCAATATACATGAAAGATATATATATATATATCAATGTTTTTGACTTAAAATCTAAAAATACATTTTGTTAAAATACCAAAACACCAAACTCATGAAATAGACTATCAAACTAAGTTTGTTTAAATAGTTGAAGCATAGATGTATATAGAACAAATCTAATATACATTAAACCATGTAAACTTATTTTGATTCTATCTATTCATGAAAACCAAGATCGGTCAAACCAACAAACCGAAAAACCAAAATATGAAACTTAAACAAGTGTGTGTGTTGTGAACTTGAGCATATCACACTAGCTAATCTTTAACAAATGGATCTAAACTATATAAACTAAACATTGTACCGAAGTCTTCTTGTAGAGCGCCGTCTCCAAATCGACTCGATCCAAACATGATCCACCGAGCTTGACTCCAACGAGTGCTAGATATGAACTTGACGCTCGGGTTCTGAATCACCATGTGAAAGCTCCAAAACATCTTCGTTGAATCTAATCACCTACTAATATCTTGGTTAAGTATCTGAAAACTAAACATCACAAGAGTATTAGTAAACTATAACTACATAAGTTAATCATCATCAAAACTAGAGTGGAAGGCTCTGGGCCAACAATCTGCCCCTTTTGATGATAACAAAACTCATGGAGTTATATATGCATGGATTAAAGTTAAGCTTCAAGAAGCCCCCCTTAACTCATGCATAGCAATAAACAATAAATATATGCAATGAATACTAAACATGAATATGTATCAACATACATAAAACAATGAAATGAACATGCTCTTGATACCAAACTTTTAAAATAAATTTCTTTTCCTTTTTGAAATAAACATATTCTTAAATAATTGCTCTTGATACCAATAAAATTTCAATTTAAAAATTTTAACAATAAAAGCAATAAAAGTTTTTGATACCAATCAATAAAAACTCTTGATACCATTGAAAGATAATCAATAAAATCTCTTGATACCAACAATAAAAATTTTAACAAAAGTACTTAATACCAATAAAACAAAACAACAAAATATGTTCTCTTGATACCAATATCAACAAAACATCAAAACATCAAACAAACTTTCTTGATATCAATATGAAACAACCTTTGATATAAACTTACAAATAAACAATAAACATGCATATAACTCAAATACTTCTCCACTTTTTGTCAATCATCAACAAAGGGGTCAAAGAAAACAATAAAACAATGTTCTTCCCCTTTCTTGTCTTAAACAAAAATTATCAATAAGGGGTGAAATCAAATCAAAACATTATGATACCAATTGAAAAAAAATATATCAATTTAGTGCTCATGATATCAATAAAGCATACCAATTGAAAGTACATAAAACAAATGTTTTTAATTTAAATAAACATGTCTATAATTACCAATTGTAAGTAATTAAAACATGTTGAAGAAATCAATCAAAAATTTGATATCAATTGAATGATGTAAACATATAGGTAATCTTGATATCAACAGTAAAGATTAGTACCAATATAAAGTAATTTTTTATTAGGAGCATATGATACCAAAAATAATCAATATCATTTTTCAATCCTTTTTCAACATAAAGTGTGGGAGTAAAATACGAAAGGTAAACAAAACCGATTAAAAGGTGAATATGAATTTTCTCCCCCTTTATGAAATACCAAATAAAATGATGCATAAGCTTGTATAAGATACCAATTGAAAATTAATCAATTGAAATATAATAGCCATTTAAGAAATCAAGCTTAGCATAACTAAAATTTGTGCTCAAAGATATAGAGATATAGTAAGCACAAATAAAACATATATATATATATATATATATATATATATGAAAAATTGAATACCAATCGAAATTGATACTATTTGAAGTGTAAGCAACATACATATAAAAAACATACATGAGTATACAAAAAGAATGTCAATAGTGATTCCAATTAAAAAAATCCAATGATACCAATCGAAAACATAATAAGATCAAGTGTATAACTCATACTTCCTACCACTCATTTCATGCACATGTTTAAAAGGATTTTCAATAATAAGCATACAAGGTATGGTCGCCCAACCAACCGGCCTTGAATGGGTAGGGGTTTTCAAAAATAAGTTTGAAAATATAGTATGTTTGAAAAACTCTACCAAATGAAGAATACGAGCTAGTTTAATGAAAAACTTGTAAACTAGTACGAAATCCTTAAAGTAAGGAATAAAACAGAATATATTCCATAAAACATGAAAATCAAGAAAATCTAATTTTCACAAAATAATTTAATCTTCAAGGCATATGTATATTTTATATAAACTAGAGTATACATACATATCCAAACATAACGAGTCAACAAAAGTATATGCATGAACGCAAGGCTCAAGGATGTATATGCATAGCTAATAGTTTAGACAAAATGGACATATACATGAAGTTTAAACGCAAACATGAAAACATGCACAAAAATAGAGAATACAAGTCAAATGCATGAATCATCAAAAACTAGACTATACTAGTACATCTAATGGGTACAAATGAGCATTCAAGCACAAACATATAATAATTGTAACGCCCCGATTCCACGGATACGGGGACGTCACTGCAACGTATATACGTAAGTCCGAATTACCTTCCCGTATATACGCTAAGCATCAGTACAGACAAGAATCAGAGTACGGAAGCAAATGGTGCATTATACATTCCAACACATATATACAATTACAGAATTATCACCAGAGTGATCACAATATTACATGAATATTATATCACTAATATGCGCAAATGCGAGAGTACAAGGAATATACATAATATGAACGGTATAAAAGGGAGCTCGCATACAAGTATACAAGGATGTACAAGTATGAAAAGTATAAAAGAGCACTCACGAGTTTGCTAAGGAAAAACTCGAGAGGCACAAAGGGGGTCTGGAAGGATGTGGCTCTGGACTGTCGTCTGGAGATTCACGCTACCGCTGCGCCACTCTGAACAGTAACGGGGAAATCCATACGCTCCGGGCTCCATGACCTGGACATAAGAATCCAGGGGAGTCAGTGAAACTCCCCAGGCGAGTATGATACAATGCCGGGTGGCGAGCCAGGATGAGTACGAGTGTCAAGTACAGAAGACAGGAGGGTTAGAACACAAATGAAGTATATGTGTAAACGAGTACAACAAAACCATCAGGAAACCGGAAATCCCAAGTAAAGCTGTATGCAAGATTGATTGTATATGCTTAGGTCACGGTCCCATGAGATTAGTACATCGAAGGAATAATCCAAACAAGGAAACCCTCATCTATATACTTTTATCTCATGCCACCGAATATCCAAGCATATAGAATCAGAGTTGCAAATCATATGAAAGTCATAACAGGAATACATCTCGGAAATCATGACATGAAAATACAGGAGTCCATAATAAGAGTCCAAAACAGGCATCAAGACATGAACTTATTATTATTATTACTTGTCTTACTCATATATCTCGGTATGTGACCTGGTGTACGGCCAACCCACATACATCCATATATAAGCTAGCCAAGGTTGTTAACGGAAGCCGATGGAGAACTGATAGCCTTTCTTATAGTAGTTCCATACCCCTGGAACCGGTAGGTATAATCAGTAATATCATAACACTTTCGCCATTGTATATATATATATTATATATATTATATATATTATATATATATATATATATATATATATATATATATATACTTTAATTCCGTCACTATAAGCAAGGTATCATTCCGGCATCCATCACTTCCTCCCATACCCATACAAGTTGTCCATTTTATCGCTTATTAACATAATTATCAGAGTTCGGGAATGAGTCATATCATAACAGTAATACATAACAGTGGTCAGTACATAACGGAAATCAGGTACTACATTCCCTTTATCATGATAATTATGAGAATCGGTGTATCATGCTTGGTGTCAAGAGATAGCATGATAAGCGGTGATGTATATCAAGTAACATGCATACCAAGAGATTGATAACAGTCAGGTAAGCCAGGTCATGACAAGAGGGTCGTCAAATAATAGCATGTCAGGTGGTCAGGTGGTAATATACCAGATGTCAGGTGATATACATGTGGTAAAAGGTAGCATACAACTAACAAGTCTAAAGTAATGGTATGACAAGTGGTAATATAGAAGAAAGCCGGAATCCAACGACCACGAAGGGTCGGCCACGCATAATATACAAAGTAGTGAAAGACATGTAAACATGAAATGGAAATATGAGTTGAAATACTTGTCGAACCAACGAAATAGGAAAACTCAAATGACAGCGAGAGCAAGTGAGATTACTCGCCTAAATCACCAAAACGCCGAAATACCCGCAATCCACTGAATTCCGGGACGCGCCACAACCTGTGATATAAATATGTAAAGAGAAGAGGAGAGAGAAGGTGAGAAGGTAAGATTATGTTTGTCAAGTGACAAGTCAAGTAATACTAATATATGATGTAAGTCTAGAGGATAAGGTTCCTATTCAAGAAAGGAATCAACTAAGACAGACAGCTAAAGTTAGTCGACTAGGATGGAAGAGTAGTCGACTAATAGTGGACTTAAGTCGACTAACAGTAAGGTATAGTCGACTAAAACTGGGTTCCAGAGAGTTAGGATTGGTTTCAGAGAAAAGTTAGTCGACTGGATGAATTGAGTAGTCGACTAACAGTGATTCTAAGTCGACTAATAGTTGGGCATAAGTCGACTGGGGCCGAGAGTTAAGGTTTCTGGTTCAGGGAAGATTAGTCGACTAGGTGGATTCAGGAGTCGACTAATAGAGGTTTCCAGAGAGTTGAGATTTATTTCCAGGAAGGATTAGTCGACTAATTATTTGGGTAAGTCGACTAATACTGTGTTTCCAGAAAAGCTAAGTTTCAGCTAAGTGTTCTAGTCGACTAGCTCCTAGGTTAAGTCGACTAATCGAGGTGGGAAACAGCCTACAGAGCAGAATTTGGTGGTTGTTCTTGGGGGTTAAAAATATGATTTTGAGAAACATAAATGTACAAGATATGGAGACACATGTATACTAGAAATTGATCAAGTCTTGGTGGGTAAAGATACTCACATGGATTGGTTTAATTGAGACTTGATGTACTTGAAAAGGTCCCAAGGTGGGGATGATGGCTTCAATCCAAAAGTAGATGTTGCTTGAGTTGGAGAAGATGATCTTGATGTTGCTTTGGGAGTTGGTGGTTGAAGATGAAGACCTTGATGATGCCCTAGATGAAGTTCTTGAAGTCTTGAGATGGAGGAGGGATTTTGGAGAAGGGGATTTCTTTGTGAAAGTGAAGAAAAAGGAAAGGAAATGTAATGGAAAGTTTATATATGAATTGTGATTTGTGAAGGAGGTGAAATTGAGATGGAAGAGAGGGGGTTTTGTGCAAATGAGGGAGTGAGGTGATCTCTTGGCCAATCATGGCTTGCCAAGAGAGGGGTGAGGTGTCCCTAGGGTGGCCACTTGGCCGGCCATGGAAGAGAGAGAGAGTGAGTGGGATTAGATGGGGAAGTGAGTGGGAAATGAGGTGGAAATTGTGGAGAATTGCAATTATTGGAAAATTGGGAAATGGGAATGCTTTGGCTTGTGGGGGGGAAGGAAAGAAATAAAGGAAAAGAAAAGAATTTAATAAGAGAAGATATTTTCTCTTGGAAGAGAAGAGGCAAATAATGGAAGTGGCGGATTCCCGGGATTCAGTTGCAGATACGGGAATCTTTCGGGAAATTACGGAATCGTCCGAAATTCAAGTATCTCGGAACGACCCGAAATAATTATCAAAAATCAAGAATATAATACTAAGTATCATAGTGAAATCCGTTTTAAGAAATACTTTATAGTTTTAAAGAAAAAATCCTGGAATCAGTTACTTACCGACTCCGATGGAATTTCCATAAAATCATAAAATCTTCAGAAAAAGAATGTAGGTAGAATATATGATTCTAAGAAATAAAGTCTAAAGAACCATTTAGAAATTCCTAGCTGTTTGAGAATTAAAAATCTAGGAATCGGTCAGCGGCACTGGCCGACACCGGTTTTGAAGATTTTTATTTTAATTCCAGAAAAATCTAGAAAATCATAGAAAATATATAATATTGGAAAATGATATTTAAAACTAAAATCGGTCAATTCTAATTATCAGAATGTCTAAATCGAGTAATACTCTAGGATCGGGCCTTCGGTTCAGACTAGGGCTGACTCCGAATCCACGAATCCAAATCCAAGATAAAACAACCATATAAGGAATTCATAATACAGAATAAATACAGGAAACAAATCGAAAAAAATACGACCGAAAATCTGAATACGCAACTAAGTACGTATTCCGGGAACGGGGTATTACAATCCACCCACCTTACAAAAATGCGTCCTCGCAATTTCGTTAAGGGGCAAATTGAATACAAAGGGGACAAAGGTGGAATTTATACTAATTAAGATATGAAGCACTATAGGTAGGCTCTCAAGTCAACTGAATAATAATCATACTCTGCATTTCCGGCTGATGATGTCGTGGCTGTGTAATAAATCTTTAGAATAATGCTGAATAATACTGATGATGTCGTGGCTGTGTAATAAAGAAAACCCCGAAAATCCTGAGCATAATAAAGAAGACCGATAATTAAGAATCCGACTGCTGTCCTCTGAAAGATAGCCAGATCAAGATCGATCTGGAGAATACCAAGCTTCATAGAATTGGCCGAAGAGATCACATAATAGCTTCCTTCTGAACCAGCCACTACCTCTCTAGTCTAGTCATATCTTAAAATAGTATAAGGCTTCATAAAACCAAAACAGGGAAAGGATAGGAGGAATTAGGAATCGAAGGAAAGGACTAGGAATCAAAGGAAGGGTGGTCAAGAAATAGATAACTCTGCACTTGTAGTTGGAATGTATAACCAAGACTCATGTATCCCAGTTGCAAATCTCTTTACCATTGATTTGCCTTCTGGACGTACTGAAGAGGTTTAGAGCCTAAGCTCTGATACCAACCTGTAACGCCCCGATTCCACGGATACGGGGACGTCACTGCAACGTATATACGTAAGTCCGAATTACCTTCCCGTATATACGCTAAGCATCAGTACAGACAAGAATCAGAGTACGGAAGCAAATGGTGCATTATACATTCCAACACATATATACAATTACAGAATTATCACCAGAGTGATCACAATATTACATGAATATCATATCACTAATATGCGCAAATGCGAGAGTACAAGGAATATACATAATATGAACGGTATAAAAGGGAGCTCGCATACAAGTATACAAGGATGTACAAGTATGAAAAGTATAAAAGAGCACTCACGAGTTTGCTAAGGAAAAACTCGAGAGGCACAAAGGGGGTCTGGAAGGATGTGGCTCTGGACTGTCGTCTGGAGATTCACGCTACCGCTGCGCCACTCTGAACAGTAACGGGGGAAATCCATACGCTCCGGGCTCCATGACCTGGACATAAGATCCAGGGGAGTCAGTGAAACTCCCCAGGCGAGTATGATACAATGCCGGGTGGCGAGCCAGGATGAGTACGAGTGTCAAGTACAGAAGACAGGAGGGTTAGAACACAAATGAAGTATATGTGTAAACGAGTACAACAAAACCATCAGGAAACCGGAAATCCCAAGTAAAGCTGTATGCAAGATTGATTGTATATGCTTAGGTCACGGTCCCATGAGATTAGTACATCGAAGGAATAATCCAAACAAGGAAACCCTCATCTATATACTTTTATCTCATGCCACCGAATATCCAAGCATATAGAATCAGAGTTGCAATTCATATGAAAGTCATAACAGGAATACATCTCGGAAATCATGACATGAAAATACAGGAGTCCATAATAAGAGTCCAAAACAGGCATCAAGACATGAACTTATTATTATTATTATTACTTGTCTTACTCATATATCTCGGTATGTGACCTGGTGTACGGCCAACCCACATACATCCATATATAAGCTAGCCAAGGTTGTTAACGGAAGCCGATGGAGAACTGATAGCCTTTCTTATAGTAGTTCCATACCCCTGGAACCGGTAGGTATAATCAGTAATATCATAACACTTTCGCCATGTGTGTATATATATATATATATATATATAATATATATATATATATATATATATATATATATATATATACTTTAATTCCGTCACTATAAGCAAGGTATCATTCCGGCATCCATCACTTCCTCCCATACCCATACAAGTTGTCCATTTTATCGCTTATTAACATAATTATCAGAGTTCGGGAATGAGTCATATCATAACAGTAATACATAACAGTGGTCAGTACATAACGGAAATCAGGTACTACATTCCCTTTATCATGATAATTATGAGAATCGGTGTATCATGCTTGGTGTCAAGAGATAGCATGATAAGCGGTGATGTATATCAAGTAACATGCATACCAAGAGATTGATAACAGTCAGGTAAGCCAGGTCATGACAAGAGGGTCTGGTCAAATAATAGCATGTCAGGTGGTCAGGTGGTAATATACCAGATGTCAGGTGATATACATGTGGTAAAAGGTAGCATACAACTAACAAGTCTAAAGTAATGGTATGACAAGTGGTAATATAGAAGAAAGCCGGAATCCAACGACCACGAAGGGTCGGCCACGCATAATATACAAAGTAGTGAAAGACATGTAAACATGAAATGGAAATATGAGTTGAAATACTTGTCGAACCAACGAAATAGGAAAACTCAAATGACAGCGAGAGCAAGTGAGATTACTCGCCTAAATCACCAAAACGCCGAAATACCCGCAATCCACTGAATTCCGGGACGCGCCACAACCTGTGATATAAATATGTAAAGAGAGAGAGAGGAGAGAGAAGGTGAGAAGGTAAGATTATGTTTGTCAAGTGACAAGTCAAGTAATACTAATATATGATGTAAGTCTAGAGGATAAGGTTCCTATTCAAGAAAGGAATCAACTAAGACAGACAGCTAAAGTTAGTCGACTAGGATGGAAGAGTAGTCGACTAATAGTGACTTAAGTCGACTAACAGTAAGGTATAGTCGACTAAAACTGGGTTCCAGAGAGTTAGGATTGGTTTCAGAGAAAAGTTAGTCGACTGGATGAATTGAGTAGTCGACTAACAGTGATTCTAAGTCGACTAATAGTTGGGCATAAGTCGACTGGGGCCGAGAGTTAAGGTTTCTGGTTCAGGGAAGATTAGTCGACTAGGTGGATTCAGGAGTCGACTAATAGAGGTTTCCAGAGAGTTGAGATTTATTTCCAGGAAGGATTAGTCGACTAATTATTTGGGTAAGTCGACTAATACTGTGTTTTCCAGAAAAGCTAAGTTTCAGCTAAGTGTTCTAGTCGACTAGCTCCTAGGTTAAGTCGACTAATCGAGGTCGGGAAACAGCCTACAGAGCAGAATTTGGTGGTTGTTCTTGGGGGTTAAAAATATGATTTTGAGAACATAAATGTACAAGATATGGAGACACATGTATACTAGAAATTGATCAAGTCTTGGTGGGTAAAGATACTCACATGGATTGGTTTAATTGAGACTTGATGTACTTGAAAAGGTCCCAAGGTGGGGATGATGGCTTCAATCCAAAAGTAGATGTTGCTTGAGTTGGAGAAGATGATCTTGATGTTGCTTTGGGAGTTGGTGGTTGAAGATGAAGACCTTGATGATGCCCTAGATGAAGTTCTTGAAGTCTTGAGATGGAGGAGGGATTTTGGAGAAGGGGATTTCTTTGTGAAAGTGAAGAAAAAGAAAGGAAATGTAATGGAAAGTTATATATGAATTGTGATTTGTGAAGGAGGTGAAATTGAGATGGAAGAGAGGGGGTTTTGTGCAAATGAGGGAGTGAGGTGATCTCTTGGCCAATCATGGCTTGCCAAGAGAGGGGTGAGGTGTCCCTAGGGTGGCCACTTGGCCGGCCATGGAAGAGAGAGAGAGTGAGTGGGATTAGATGGGGAAGTGAGTGGGAAATGAGGTGGAAATTGTGGAGAATTGCAATTATTGGAAAATTGGGAAATGGGAATGCTTTGGCTTGTGGGGGGGGGAGGAAAGAAATAAAGGAAAAGGAAAAGAATTTAATAAGAGAAGATATTTTCTCTTGGAAGAGAAGAGGAAAATAATGGAAGTGGCGGATTCCCGGGATTCAGTTGCAGATACGGGAATCTTTCGGGAAATTACCGGAATCGTCCGAAATTCAAGTATCTCGGAACGACCCGAAATAATTATCAAAAATCACGAATATAATACTAAGTATCATAGTGAAATCCGTTTTAAGAAATACTTTATAGTTTTAAAGATAAAAATCCTGGAATCAGTTACTTACCGACTCCGATGGAATTTCCATAAAATCATAAAATCTTCAGAAAAAGAATGTAGGTAGAATATATGATTCTAAGAAATAAAGTCTAAAGAACCATTTAGAAATTCCTAGCTGTTTGAGAATTAAAAATCCAGGAATCGGTCAGCGGCACTGGCCGACACCGGTTTTGAAGATTTTTATTTTAATTCCAGAAAAATCTAGAAAATCATAGAAAATATATAATATTAGAAAATGATATTTAAAACTAAAATCGGTCAATTCTAATTATCAGAATGTCTAAATCGAGTAATACTCTAGGATCGGGCCTTCGGTTCAGACTAGGGCTGACTCCGAATCCACGAATCCAAATCCAAGATAAAACAACCATATAAGGAATTCATAATACAGAATAAATACAGGAAACAAATCGAAAAAAATACGACCGAAAATTTGAATACGCAACTAAGTACGTATTCCGGGAACGGGTATTACAATAATCTATTTGTGGCTCACTAGTTGTACAAGTATATATCCAAGTTTTAATGAAAACTAACATCTAGACAAGTAATCAAAACATGAAGCATCAAAACATGAAGTGCAAATGTTTAAATAAAACTCATATGATCATTATGTAAATGAACATGCTTTAGAGCTAGGACATACACATTAGTTAAACTAAAGTGAGAACACAAAATATGGATCCATATAAATATGGGTATCTCAAGTACTAATCATGTATATCACAAGTCTAATAGTCATGTCATTTAACATACTAATCATGAAACATCAAAACATGCTAAAAATGAATAATATGAAAAGCATGTAAACATATATGAGGAGTAAGAGATCGTTACCAAAATCATGAGGGCAACTCTCCATGTCTCCAAATCATGGTGGTCCTCTCACCAAACTTCCCTTGAAAGTGATGCATCCAAATTGTCCTCATAAAGCTCAGAACGCATCCACCTCAAGGCACCATTACTCTCACGTCATGTGAGAGCCCACACCTACAACAAAAATAGGAGTGATCTTTGGTACCCACACTCTTTTGGGTCTATGGGGGTTAGCTCCTTTCCTAACCCAAACAAATTTATTTGCTAAATTTGAATCATGCATCCTATCATAACAAAATTTAGCAAGGTCACCCTTACGTCTACAATGTGTACAAGTGTACACATGAGCATACATCGTGTTATGGGAGTGAACATGGGAAGCATGTGTATGCCATGATTTGTGTGCATGCATAGGAGGAACTTGTTTCTTTCGAAACATAGAGTCCAAACGTGAGTGTTTCAAAGCACAATGGCTCAAAGTGGAGCCTAAACAATCAAAACTTTTCTTTAAAATATTTATATCATTTTTAATACTTGAAGATAAAGTGGAGCATGCAATAGGTGAGATAGAATGTGAAGCTACACTAGCATGGCAAACATGTATAGACAAATCATTTTTCAAAGAAATATTTTTCTAAATCAAATCAATTTTGTTTTTCAAAGAAACATTTCTTTTAAAGTAAAATCAAGTTTAAAAGATAAGTTTTCATTTTTTTTCAAAATATCATTACAATCATTTTTATTTTTCAAAATCTTGTTTTCATTTAGGGCAAGATCAAGTTGGGATTTAAGTGAGTCACGTTCACTTGAAATCTCATCCCTTTCTTGCAAAGCAATCTCAAGTCTAAAAGATAAATTTTTATTTTCTTCTATTAAACCAAAGCTATCCTTTTTCAAAGTTTATATTTTGAAATCAAATTTTCACAATTTAGCAAGTTCATCATTTAAGGCTTGTGCATCCATACACTCATTGCAATATGAACTAGTACTAGCATCTAGTTGAGTTTCTGATTGTACTTCAAGGGAGTCATTCCCTTGGACCATGAAGCAACGTTCGTCGGACTCGTCTCGACTAGATTTCCTCTTCTTATTGATAAGCGTTGGTAGCTCAGGAGATGTCAAAATGTTCCATACTGCAAAAGCGGAATCATAGTGAGAAAACACATGTAAATACTTTTTATCAAGGGATGCTCTAAGTGCCTTTAGGGCTAGTGCATTGGCCTCTATATGCTTGCTATCACTAAGGTAGGATTCCTTGGTAATGGCAAGGTAAACTTTATAACTTAAGGCTTTTAAATGACAACTCATCATAACCTTCCATATATCAAGTCTAGAGATATCAAACATGGGAGGGCTATCCATGAGTGCAAACTATATGTGTGCAAATGCAAATGCAAATGATAGATTAGCAAACTAAGATCACACTCCTAGGTGGTTAAACCTAATATCAGGAGCGTGGGCTCTGATACCAATTGTAAGTACACCTAGAGGGGGGGTGAATAGGTGTACGGCTAATCTATGAACAATAATACGGAATTTAAAAACTAATTTGTAACACACTTAATGTAACCAACGAGTGTAGCCGAATTCCCGGTGAAGGGCTCTGGACTAACTCCTCTTGATTCCTCTGAATAAGAGTTGAGGTGCTATATGAAGCTCTCGTGGTTAAACACAAGTGAGGCACACAAACAAACACAACCAAGTATATAAGTATGATATGACAATATGAATGAATACAAGGCACAATATAAAAGAGAAAGAGTTAGAGTCAATGGATCCAACGCAAACACCGAGATGTGTTTCGAGGTTCGAGCACCCAGCTCTACGTCCCCGCCTTCACACAGAAGGATTTCCACTAACTTGTCCACACAGGACTCCCACACAGGGAACCTCCACTGAGGATTTAGGGCAATACAATAACCGGGAGTACACAACTCCTCTCTCAACCAAATACAACACAACCTATACACTTAGAGGCTAGGCACAAAGCCAAATAAGGATCAACCTCACCAATGAGGGATAGGCACAAAGCCACACAAAGATCAACCTCACAAATGAGGGATAGGCACAAAGCCAAACAACCAATCAACCTCTCACTAGAGGGATAGGGCACAAAGCCACCACTCCAATAATCAACCTCTACACAAGAGGGATATCACAAAGTAGGAGGGTTTACAACTTAGTGATCAAAAGACCACAAACCAATTCTTTTCCCACAAAACAAAGATCCTAATAGATATGATAGAATAATAAGCTCAAGTGTGAGAAAAACCAAAGGAATGGAAAATAAATACTCAAAGAAAATCCTTGAGAAAAACTAGAAATAAGGATGAAGAAGATGAACCAAAAACACTTTTCCCAAAATCACTTTTCTTTGATTTTCCAAACCCTAGAAAAACACCAAATCAAATGTAAACTTTAAAGCCCAAAACTTCTTTTTAATTGCTGCAAAAATACTAGTAAGATCAGAAAATAAGCTCTCAAAATTCTTGTTAAAAATAGTCAAGAGAAAACCCAATTTATAGGCTCTTTGAAAAACTATCCGTTGGCAACCAGTTATGGTCAGAATTGACCATCCGGTCGACTGGCCAACGGTCAAAATTTGACCGTTGCCAATCTTCGGTTGACCGCCCGGTCAACCGTCCTTACCCGAGAGTAAGGAGACTTCAGTCGGTCGACCGCACGGTCGACCGGCCAAACCAAATGGCCTTTGTGCACGCCTCGTGCACATCCAGTCGACCATTCCGGTCGACCGGCTCTGGTCCGGTCGACCGGTCGGTTGACCGCCAGAGGCTTGCAGACAATATACAGGATTTAAAAACTGGGTTTTTAATTATCAAATAAATCCCATAAAATCTCTAAAAATTTACAAAAATAGTTTCAGTATAATACTTTGATATACAAACATGTTTGAGTAAAATCAAACCATGTTACAAACATTTTGAACTATTTTTGTAACTTAGAAATTTTGCTGAAAACTAAAATCCGTATTTTCCAAAACTTGGATTTTTGAAATGAAAAATCCGATTTTTCTAAAACTCATCCAAATTCAAAAACATGATATTTAAACAACTTGAAGCATGTTGTATACGGATATAATCCAATATACATGAAAGATATATATATCAATATTTTTGACTTAAAATCTAAAATACGTTTTGTTAAAATACCAAAACTTCAAACTCATGAAATAGACTATCAAACTAAGTTTGTTTAAATAGTTGAAGCATCAAATCTAATATACATTAAATCATGTAAACTTGTTTTGATATAATATCTATTCATGAAAACCAAGATAGGTTAAACCGAAAATCGAAAACCGAAAACCAATAAACATGAAACGTGTATGTGTTGTGAACTTGAGCATATCATACTATCTAATCTTTAACAATGGATCTAAACTATAAACTAAATAATGTATCGAAGTCTTCTTGTAGAGCGTCGTCTCCAACTCAACTCGATCCAAACGTGATCCACCGAGCTTGACTCCAACGAGTGTTAGATATGAACTTTGACGCTCGGGCTCTTAAATCACCATGTGAAAGCTCCAAAACAGCTTTGTTGAAGCTAATCACCTACTAATATCTTAATTAAGTATCTGAAACTAAACATCACAAGATTATTAGTAAACTATAACTACATGAGTTAATCATCATCAAAACTAGAGTGGAAGGCCTCTGGGCAACAACATATACCTTGAAGTTTGTTTTTAAATAAAAAATAAAATCTTTATGATTTTTATATTTGTTTGATGAAATGATATTCATGTTTGTTTTGAGCCTAATTGACTATTTTCATGGAAAATGCTAATTACATGATTCTTATGCACTCACACTTCATTTGTTTATTCATGACTTTGTTTCATGATTATTTTTGAGCTTTATAGATTTCGAGTGTCAACCTTTGTGTATTTAGTATAATTCATGAGGTATATATGTGTTGTTTCCTTATTTGAAGGATCTTTAACTAGTTTTTTAAAAATTACTTTAACTAGTTATTTATTCCTCATTTAGTAGTATCTTTACAATAAAAATATTTTCAAACTCTTACTTTTGAAAATCCTATCAACCCCAAAGGGCGGACGGATGGGCGACCATGCCTTGTATGCCTTATTGAAAATCTTTTATCATGTGCATGTATAGGGTGGTTATTTATGAGCTATACACTTGATCCTCATTGTGTTTTCAATTGGTATCACAATTGATTTTATTTTGTATGCTCATATGTTTTCTATATATGTATGCCTCACATTTCAAATAATGTCAATTTCTATTGGTATTTTTATTTTCATATATATATATATATATATATATATATATATGATTTATGTTTATGCTAAGCTTGTATTGTATCTTAATTTCAATTGGTATCTCAATTGGTATTTTAATAAGCTTATGCATTATTTTCTATTGGTATTTAATTTGGCATCAAAATATACTTCATATTGTACCATTTATTTGATATCAAAATTTACAATATACTTCAATTGATATCAATATGTTTCAATTTCAATTGGGTTTCGGTTTCAATTGGTATCAAAAATGTTTTACCTTTTATTTGGTATCAAAATTTACCATATATTTCAATGGTATAAAATATTTTCTTTCATTGGTATCAAAATTTACAAATGTTTCAATTTCAGTTGATATAAAAAATTTCCTATTTCAAATGATATCAAAAATCTTGTTTATTTACAAATGGTATCTCAAAATTTAAGAAAATTCAAAATTTGTGTTAAAAATGTTTTGATATGCGTTGTCTATATGCAAGGGGAGCTTAACATCTCTTCTATTTATGTTGAGTGTATCTTATATTGAGGAGCTTGACATCTCTTTTTTATGTGATATACGTTTATAAGAGGAGCTTCACATCTCCACTTATGCATTGCATATTATGTTTTATATGAGTTAGGGCTTTGTCATCCCTTCTTCATGTAATGCATGTATGCAGGGAAGTTAACTTAGCGTCTTCCTCTTCATGAATATATATATATATATATATATATATATATATATATATATATATATATATATATATATATATATATATATATATATATATATATATATATATATATATATATATCCTTATTGCTTATTGATGATTTGTTTTCACCCCTTTGTTGATGATTGACAAAAAAGAGGAGAAAGATTTTGAGTTTATATATGCATATTTGAGTTTTTGCATTTATTGAGTTTATGCATTTTAAAAAAGAGGGAAATGATTTTGAAAGTTTAAATAAAAAGGGGAGAAAGTTTTTAGAAAAAGAACTTTTGATTTATGCATGTTTTTCTCCCACCTAGTTTATACATATATATTTGTTTAGTTTTATGCGCTTCATTGCCATATCTATTTGTTTATTGCTATGCATGAGTTAAGGGGGAGCTTCAATGAAGCTTAACTTTAATCCATGCATATATAACTCCATGAGTTTTGTCATCATCAAAAGGGGGGAGATTGTTGGCCCAAAGGCCCATCACTCTAGTTTTGATGATGATTAACTCATGTAGTTATAGTACTAATGATCTTGTGTTTAAATTAGTCTCAGATTTTTGATCAAGATCTTAGTTGGTGTTCATCAAATGATTTAAAGTCGTGTTTTGAAGCTAGCACGTGTTGATTCAAGAGCTTGTGCATCAAGACCACATCAAGTACTCAAGAGGAGTCTAGCTCATTGGATCATGTTTTGGACCAAGTCAAGAAGGAGAAGAAGATTTTCAAGTAAAGCCCTTCAAGAGAAGACTTGCGTCTAGATTTATTTTTAATAAGATTTTGTTTTTGGATAAAATATAAAGAATAGATTAGTTGATGGATTGCTCAAGTATCACATACACTCATACACAAGATTTATATGTGTTTTCATGAAAAAGTTTTCATTTTGGAACAATACTGATTTGGTTTTTATGTCTCAAAATATGACATAAGTTTTTATCAAAACTTTATTTAGAGCTTAATATCAAAAATATAGATATTTCATCATATATGTGTAGTGGATCATATCCATACACACTAAGCTTTAAAAGTATTTAGAATATCTTGTTTTTGTATTTAGAGAAGTTTTGGAAAAATCAATTTAGAAAAATACGGTTTTTGTTTTAAGTCAAAATTTTCATATTACAAAAATAGTTCAAAATGTTTGTAACATGTTTTGATTTTTACTCAAACATGTTTGTATACTAAACTTATTTTTGTAGATTTTTTTGTAGATTTATGGGATTTTATCAAAGTTAAAAAGCTAAGTTTTAAATCCCTAAAAGTCTGTTTTTGGCCTTCTGCCGGTCGACCGCACGGTCGACCGAGCCAGGGGTTGGTCTACCGGGCGGTCGACCGACATGCACAAAACGTGCACGGCCAGGGCCGGTCAACCGCACGGTCGACCACCAGAGAGTGTCTGCTCTCTGGAAATGGCTCGGTCGAGCGGCGGTCAACCGCTGGGCCATTGCCCTGAAGGCGGTCGACCGGCCGGTCGACCGACCTTCCCAACGGTCGAAAAATCGACCATTGGCGGTCGACCGGGCGGTCGACCAACAACAGTGCAGACTGCTGATTTGGACCCCAACGGCTATATTTTGGAGCCTGTATATATGGGGTTCCTTTGGGCTGTTTTGGATAAGATTTTAAGAGAGTTTTTGGGCTAGTTTCTCCTACCTATATAAGTGGTTTTATCCACATGTTTTAGAGTCAATATTTTCAAATCAAAAGGAGAGTTTATCAAGAGTTTTCACAAGTGATTTCTTTGAGTTTTTCACCACAAATTCATCCTAGTTTTCTCACACATACTTGAGCTTTCCATTGCTATATCATTCCTATAAGAGAGTTGTTGTGAGATTGTTTTTAGGTGATCAAAGTGTTTAGGTCACCAAGAGTTCTATTCTTATATTTAAGGAGGCGGACTTGCGGGTTCACGGTGTTTTGAGTTCTAGTGAGAGCTCATTCTATAGGTGGGGCCTCGGCAAGCTAGTGTGCTTGCGGTGTGTTGTTCTTACGGGAACAAGAGAGGGACTAGAAAGTCCAAAGGAGTTCTAGTGTGAACTTGCTTGTAGGTGTTGCGGCACCGAGTGATCCGGTGGGATCGATTCTAGTGGAAATCTTTCATAGTGTTGAAGGCGGGGACGTAGAGCAAGGGTGCTTGAACTTTGAAATAAATCTTCCGTTGTTTGTGATTGCTCTCTCTCTATCTCTCACTTGTGTTTATATCTTACTTATGCTTATTGCTCATATCTTTACTTGCTTGATATATTTGTGCTTATATTGTTATATGCTTTGGGATTTTTTGCTCACACTTGTATTCAACCAAGAGAGTCAAAGCGGCACATCAACTCTTATCTAGAGGAATCTTGAGGAGATAGTCCAGAGTCCTTCACGAGGAATTCGGCTACACTCTTAGGTTATACTTGGTGTGTTGTGCTTAAGAATTTTATTGTATAAATAGTTTTTATTCCGCATTAATTCACCATTAGATTAGCTAGTCACCTATTCACCCCCCTCTAGTGATTTCATGTAGTACATGAAATAATAGTATCATATGTAATAGAATTTATGTGACGAGATATATGTACGAAATGACTGTGTCAGGTGTGCTAATATGTCCATGTTACGATCTATAAGTACATGAATAATAGTGTTTAGTATAACTGAGTATCCCTGTAATAAGTGTACATGAATATGTAAACAAATGTAATCTATGTAAAGTGAGTATCAAAATATATAAATAATAATATCCAGTGTGAGTCAGGTAACATTTAGCCATACCAGAGTAATATCACTGAGATAATAGGGTGTCAGATATTCATATTTGTAATAATGATTACAATCTTATTAAGATGGTCAATATCACAAAATTATCATATATATAATTATCTATTTTACTCATTCATTTATTAATTAATTTACTTATTTAAATTATTAACTTATTAATTCCCAATATTTAGATAATTCATCTACATTTATAGAAATCAAGAAACAAAATAAATAATTATTTTATCAATTATTTTTGAAGAATAATCAGGCATATTTTAATTATGATGATTTTCCTATAATCACAATTTCTTAAATAACATTTACAGTGATATACCGATTATCACGATTTAGTAAATAAAATAATCAATCAATTTTATTAAACCTGATAAAATATAATTTATAAAAAATACTCACATAGCTATTATGGGGGTGTAGCTCTCTTTCCTATGATCACAACAGTTTCAGAATCATCAAAATTGGACTCCGGATGCTCCAGATATCGCCCAGACGCTAGAAATCATATAAGGGGGTTAAATATGTACTTAATAAATATAAATAAAATTATTCTAATTTAATAGGGGATTCTATGCAATTTTACCTTTCTCTATATAGGTAATGGGTTTGGAGATTTTTCTGAATTAGTCCAAAATCCGGTCAAATCGGTGTCGCCAAGTATCGACAATACATTCCAGGATTTTTAATTTGCAAACCAGACAGAATTTCTTAAATCCGATTTCACATTATTCCTCAGGAGAATATTCTCTATTTATGAAATTTTTGGGGACCGTTTTGAACTGGTCAAATTTTGACCCATGTGGAATATTAATTAAATAATACTAAATAATCAATTTTCTTCTTTCTTCTCCTCCAATTCATCCTCTACCGCCTCTTAACCCAACTGCCTTATTTTTCATCGCCTCTCCCTCTCTCTCTCTCTCGCTCTCTCTCTTTCTCTTCTCACTCTTTTTCTTTCTCCACCTGACTCTCTCTCTCTCTCTCTCTCTCTCTTTCTCAGCCTAGCACTGTCCAGACCCACACCCGCCGGCAGACAGGGTCGCCGCCGGCCTGGCGCCGCCCAAGGCCGCCTCCCCTCGACGACTCCTCTCTCTTCTGTTCACTCTCTCTTTTTCTTTCTCTCTCTCTTTTCCCTCCTCTTCTTTTTTCTTTTTCTTCTTCTTCTTCTTTTACTTATTCCTCTCTTTTCTTCTTAATCTTCTCTCTCTCATCTCTCTACCCATCGTCGGTGACGGCCTGACTGCCGCCACCGCCGGTGGCTGCGCGGCCATGCCCCGGGCAACAAAAACTGCCCTGCTCTCCTCTCTTTCTCTCTCTTTCATTCTCTCTTTCACTGGGTTTAAACCCAAACCCAATAGTTAAAATCCGTTAACCCATTAGCCCATTTCACTTAAGTCAAATGGGTTGGGGTTTTGGATCGCAAGTCGACTCAATATCAACCAAAACCCATAATCTATATAGAGAAAGGTAAAATTGCATAGAACCGCTTATTAAATTAGAATAATTTCATTTTAGATTTTATTAAATACATATTTAACTCCCTTTATATGATTCTTAGCGTCCAGGTGATATCTGGAGCATCCGGAGTCCGATTTTGACGATTCTAAAATCATTGCGATCATAGTGAAGAGAGCTATAGCCCTATAACAGCTATGTGAGTGTTTTTCTTTTACAAATTATATTTTATCTGGTTTAATAAAATTGATTGATTATTTTATTTACTAAATCGTGATAATCGGTATATCAATAATGTAAATGTTATCTAAGAAATTATGATTATCAGGAAATCATCATAATTAAAATATGCTTGATTATTCTTCAAATATTACTCTGGTAACATTTAGCCATACCAGAGTAATATCACTGAGATAATAGGGTGTCAGATATTCATATTTGTAATAATGATTACAATCTTATTAAGATGGTCAATATCACAAAATTATCATATATATAATTATCTATTTTACTCATTCATTTATTAATTAATTTACTTATTTAAATTATTAACTTATTAATTCCTAATATTTAGATAATTCATCTACATTTATAGAAATCAAGAAACAAAATAAATAATTATTTTATCAATTATTTTTGAAGAATAATCAGGCATATTTTAATTATGATGATTTTCCTATAATCACAATTTCTTAAATAACATTTACAGTGATATACCGATTATCACGATTTAGTAAATAAAATAATCAATCAATTTTATTAAACCTGATAAAATATAATTTATAAAAAATACTCACATAGCTATTATGGGGGTGTAGCTCTCTTTCCTATGATCACAACAGTTTCAGAATCATCAAAATTGGACTCCGGATGCTCCAGATATCGCCCAGACGCTAGAAATCATATAAGGGGGTTAAATATGTACTTAATAAATATAAATAAAATTATTCTAATTTAATAGGGGATTCTATGCAATTTTACCTTTCTCTATATAGGTAATGGGTTTGGAGATTTTTCTGAATTAGTCCAAAATCCGGTCAAATCGGTGTCGCCAAGTATCGACAATACATTCCATGATTTTTAATTTGCAAACCAGACAGAATTTCTTAAATCCGATTTCACATTATTCCTCAGGAGAATATTCTCTATTTATGAAATTTTTGGGGACCGTTTTGAACTGGTCAAATTTTGACCCATGTGGAATATTAATTAAATAATACTAAATAATCAATTTTCTTCTTTCTTCTCCTCCAATTCATCCTCTACCGCCTCTTAACCCAACTGCCTTATTTTTCATCGCCTCTCCCTCTCTCTCTCTCGCTCTCTCTCTTTCTCTTCTTACTCTTTTTCTTTCTCCACCTGACTCTCTCTCTCTCTCTCTCTCTCTCTTTCTCAGCCTAGCACTGTCCAGACCCACACCCGCCGGCAGACAGGGTCGCCGCCGGCCTGGCGCCGCCCAAGGCCGCCTCCCCTCGACGACTCCTCTCTCTCTTCTGTTCACTCTCTCTTTTCTTTCTCTCTCTCTTTTCCCTCCTCTTCTTTTTTCTTTTTCTTCTTCTTCTTCTTTTACTTATTCCTCTCTTTTTCTTCTTAATCTTCTCTCTCTCATCTCTCTACCCATCGTCGGTGACGGCCTGACTGCCGCCACCCGGTGGCTGCGCGGCCATGCCCCGGGCAACAAAAACTGCCCTGCTCTCCTCTCTTTCTCTCTCTTTCATTCTCTCTTTCACTGGGTTTAAACCCAAACCCAATAGTTAAAATCCGTTAACCCATTAGCCCATTTCACTTAAGTCAAATGGGTTGGGGTTTTGGATCGCAAGTCGACTCAATATCAACCAAAACCCATAATCTATATAGAGAAAGGTAAAATTGCATAGAACCGCTTATTAAATTAGAATAATTTCATTTTAGATTTTATTAAATACATATTTAACTCCCTTTATATGATTCTTAGCGTCCAGGTGATATCTGGAGCATCCGGAGTCCGATTTTGACGATTCTAAAATCATTGCGATCATAGTAAAGAGAGCTATAGCCCTATAACAGCTATGTGAGTGTTTTTCTTTTACAAATTATATTTTATCTGGTTTAATAAAATTGATTGATTATTTTATTTACTAAATCGTGATAATCGGTATATCAATAATGTAAATGTTATCTAAGAAATTATGATTATCGGGAAATCATCATAATTAAAATATGCTTGATTATTCTTCAAATATAATTGATAAAATAATTATTTATTTTGCTTCTTTATTTCTATAAATGTAGATTAATTATCTAAATATTGGGATATAATAAGTTAATAATTTAAATAAGTAAATTAATTAATGAATGAATAAGTAAAATACTATGATAATTTTGTGATATTGACCATCTTAATAATATTGTAATTGTTATTATAAATATGAATATCTGACTCCCGATTATCTCAGTGATATTACTCTAGTATGGCCAATGTTACCTGACTCACACTGGATATTATTATTTATATATTTTGATACTCACTTTACATAGATTACATTTATTTGCATATTCATGTACACCTGTTATAGGGATACTCAGTTATACTAAACACTATTATTCATGTACTTATAGCATCGTAACATAGACATACTAGCACACCAGACACAGTCATTTCATGTACATATATCTCGTCACATAAATACTGTTACATATGACACTATTATTTTATGTATTACTGATACACGGATACGCTACTCCACTAGAGACTGTTATTTCATATAGTCGTATCATCGCTACATGAATACTCTATACACAGTTATTTCATGTTCTTATACAACTGTTACATAGATTCACTGGTATACATGCATTGATTGTCTCTGTATTCCTATTGCATGGATCATTGTTTTCATTACATGAATTATTACTCCACGGATATTCCTGTATTCCTATCACATGATTATTTTCAGTTACTGATATTGATATTCTCGTTACTAGACATGTATGCTGTTTATATTCGATGTATAGAATTAAGTGCCACATGGATCCAATTCACAAGGGCCACCTCTAGAATCCCACATCTCTTGTTTCTCATTTTTCGTTTCCCGTTATCTTATTTCATGCTATCAACAGTGCTCATGCCCTGTTATCGTGTTACATGTACCATGCACTGTGTAGTTTAAATATAATAAATATAACTTAGGGATGGAGAGACTTGACGGTTGATTAGATCTTATTGGGTGGATGTACTGGACCCATATTTATCCCACTGCAGGCGATGGTAGTGCTAGTTACCAATTGTATATAGCTCCATGAGCTCCCGTTTCTGTTTTCTGCTCCCGTCTTAGCAGGGGGCCTTGGTCTCAGATATCAGGGGACTATTTAAGGTTATGATACTGGGTATGCACGAGATACTTTGAGCTCCTTGACCATTGGGTTTCCAATTAACATAATAAAACAGAATAAACAATAGTGATGTCAGGGACGCTTGTTATTTAGTTACTCTCTCGTTCGGATCATGGTAACTGTATACCATATTCATATGAGTTCATCCCGAGTGCGGGCTCCGGTATGAACTGCCAGTGGTGTGGGACACTGGAAGAGATTGAATAAAATACTAGATAGTGCTGACTGTTATTATTGTTAAATAACATGACTGCCCGATACATGTATATTACTGTTCAGTTGTACTTGTTACTTTTCCTGATATTTTATCCACTATCATGTTACCTGTATACCTTGTTACACTTCCTGATATTTGTTATGTGTGGTGATGCACTATTCATGTACATATATACTCTGTATTTCCTGATATTTGTTATGTGTGGTGATGCACTATTCATGTATATATATACTCTGCATTTCATGTATTCTATTTCATGTATACCCTGTAAATACTGTTACTGTATATCACATCACTGTAGTATGGTTATTCTACATACTTCGTATCTCCATGTTCATATTCATCACGAATTATTAGGATTTTGCTTCACAGGTATCACTTTATTCATGTATTATATATTAATATCTTGATTGCATTACTATAGTATATATTATTGTTTCCTTCATTATTTTTGTAATACCCCGTTTCCAGAATACGTACTTAGTTGCGTATTCAGTTTTCCGATCGTATTTTTTGATTTACTTCCTGTAATTGACCGAATTTAATTTCAAATATTATTTTCCAATATTTTAGATTTTATATGATTTTCTGAAATTTTCCTGAATTAATTGAAAATCTTCAAAACCGGTGTCGACCAGTGTCGCTGATCGATTCCCAGATTTTTATCTTACAAACAGTTAGAAAATTCTAGAAAGTCCTTTAGGCATTATTTCTTAGAATCGTATTTCTTACCTAAATACTTTTTCTGGGAATTTTGTGATTTTATGAAAATTCCACCGGAGTCGGTAGCTAACTGATTCCGAGATTTTTAGTTTTAAAACTATAAATTATTTCTCCAAACGAATTTCACCATGAGTCTTAAAATATTATTATTGATTTTTGGTAAATTTTACGAGTCGTTCCGAGATACTTGATTTCGGGACGATTTCGGTATTTTCCGAAATGTTTTCCGCATCTTCGACTTAAACCCGGGAACTTGTCTTTTTATATTTTTATTTTCTAAGTCCAAGAAAATATCTTCATTTATAAATTCTTTTCCTTTTTCCTTTCTCTTGTTTTCCTTTCCTTCCTTCACAAGCCACAAGATTTCCAATTTCCAAAAATTCCAATCTTTTCCAATTTTCCAACAAACTCCACAAAACTCCACACACTTCTACCATTAATGCCCCTCTTTCTCTCCCTCTTCCATGGCCGGCCAAGTGGCCAAAAGAGGGACACCTCACCTCCCCTATTTGCAAAAACCCCCTCTCTTCTACCTTATTTACAACTCCTTTACAAAATCTAAAACCTATATAAACATTTCCTTTACATTTCTCTTCCTTTTTCTTCATTTCACCAAAGATTTAGCCCTCACCAAATCCTCCATCTCAAACTCTACCACCAACTCCAAAAGCTCACCTAAGTCTCCATCTCCTCTTCAACTACCACTACTTTTAGCTTGGAATCGTATCTCTCATCGTCGTTTATATCGCCAAGGATCAAGTTGGGGATATTGTCGACAACAACCTTTTCGGAACTCGTAAAGCTTCGATAAACCATTCCTTGTGAGTATTTTTACTCACCAAGACTTGTTCAATTCCTAGTATACTGGTGGTTACAATTCATGTATACTTATGCCTTCAAAATCATGTTTTTGGACCATCAAACACAACCATCAGAAAATCTGTTTTGTACTCTGTTTTCCCCACGATTAGTCGACTTGACCTAGGTATTAGTCGACTAACCCATCTGTTTTGAAATGTAACCTTTTCTGGAACACAGTTTTAGTCGACTTAGACTATCTATTAGTCGACTATAAATCTTTGTTAGTCGACTACACTTTCCACCCTAGTCGACTAACTTTTCCTGAATCAGAAACTCAACTCTCTGTATCACAGACTTAGTCGACTTAAGTATCTGTTGGTCGACTTATAATCATTGTTAGACGACTAACCCTTCCACCTAGTCGACTAACTTTTCCTGAAACAGAATTCCAACTCTCTGGAACCCAGTTTTAGTCGACTAGTCCAGACTGTTAGTCGACTAGAGACCACTATTAGTCGACTAACCATTCCACCTAGTCGACTAATTTAGGCTGTTTATTATAGTTGATTTCTTTCCTGAATCTGGATCATACCCTTGATACACGTGGGATATATTATTCTTGTTTATGCTTCATGTATGGTACTTCATGACCTGTTACTTAATGGATGTTACCTCTTGTTACTTCATGGCTTATTATTGTATATTCTCATTTCATAACTTGTTAAATAAGGAATATCTCCATTTCATCATGCCATCACTTAACACCAAGCATGATACACTTGACTTTTGTATAAAATGGACCAACTTACATGTGGGTCGGGGGAAACATGCGGATATCGATATGTGTTCGTGTTTACAGTGGTATTAGGTATATTGTACAATCATATTCCCGGTCTGACCTGAGGGCCTCCAGGGGACCGAGGGGAGTGCTTGCTCCCTCCTTACTGGTACCATCATGATAAGGGCATACATAAGTCCCTCCTGTTAGCCTAGCGGCTGGCTTCCGTCACCAAGCAACGGAACAATCCTGGACCGTTATCCCGGGCATGTACGAGATCCACTGTAAACATAGTTCGTTGATAATCCCGCTGGTTTCCAATAACAACCTTGCTTTACTAGGATATGGATCTATGTGCGCTGGGACGCTGGGTCACATAGCTAGATATCACAGTAAGACAAGTAATAATAATAAAGGACGTTAACTGTGGATCTATTGTATTCGGACTTTTACTCTTTATGCTTCCATTACTTGTTGATTTGTATTCATTATACTGTTCTAACTCTCATATTCTTGTCTCTTAGCCATTTGGCTGTAGCCTGTTCATTGTTGGGAGGTCCTGACTCCCTTGGATTTGTATGTTCAGGTTCCGAAGCTTGGATCGAAGTGGAGCCTTCCACAGAGGATCAAGCTTTTCTTAGTGAGCAGGCAGACTAGTCCCAGTCCTTTGTGCCAGATTTCTCTTTTTGACTCACGGGATCTTCATCCTACTCGTGAGCATTTTGTGTTCATATTGTATCTTTTACTTTTGGACTCGGTTGTGATAAAAGATACATGTAATGTGTAATATTTTATCATATCTTGTGATAACTTGTACTTGTACTTTTAAGTTGGCATATGTATGTATATCACGCTTTGTCGTGTGCTCTGATCCTTGTTGTACTAGATGCTTAACGTATATACATGGGAGTTTTTTCTGACCTACGTATATACGTCGCAGTGACGTTCCCGCATCCGTGGGATCGGGGCGTTACAGGTTGGTATCAGAGCCTAGGCTCTCACACCTATAGTACAATCAAGCAGCAAATTAATGAAATTTGCTAATGCCAACTATACTGTACAAAGTTATCGAGTCCTTCTTGATTCCTTCCCTTGAGTCCTAAACTCCCTCCATTTTTCCAATTCCAGTTATCTTATCCCAATTCGGTATGGAGAGAAGGACGGGTCGTAATAATTCTGGACAAGCATCGAATGGACCTGCGGGAGAGAATGTCGATATTCTGAGGGTCATTCAGACGATGATGGAGAACCAGCAGCAACAGACGGAACTCCTCCGGCAAGAGTTGACAGCTCCAAAGGAACAGAGGCCGGGGAATATATCAGATTTCAGACGACTGCAACCAGCCATATTCACGGGTGAAGAGAAACCCCTGGATGCTGAGCAATGGCTGACAGATACCTTAGACTTGTTGAATGCAGCTCGAGTTCCAAAGGAGAATCAGGTGGAGGTTGCTAAGATTCAATTGAAGGATATAGCCAGAACATGGTGGCTAGCTGAGGAGGCAAGATTGGAGAAGCCTGTCACCTGGGACACATTCTCCAAGAGTTTCTATAGCAGATTCTTCCCTGCCACTGCTCAGAAGGACATGGAAGAGCAGTTTATCCGACTTCAGCAAGGGAATAGGTCCGTGGACGAGTATGCCGCGGAATTTCTCAGACTTAGCCGCTTTGCTCCATACATGGTAACTGATGAGGAGAAGCGGGCAAGTAGATTTCAGCAGGGCTTGCAGATGGACATCCAGGTCTTCTTAATACCCCAGCAGCTGAAGACTTATTCTGAAGTTCTCACCATAGCTCGAGAAGTGGAGCGTGGGCTAGAGAAGAAGCAAGTGAACCAGATGAGGAACCAGGCCATGAAGAGGCCATTTCCACCAATAGGAAGAGGAGGCCCATACAGAGCAGCAAAGGTTCAGACAATGAGGCAACCATTCCGACCAGCTCCTTACCAGACGGCCCAACCATTATCCTTCTGTAGCTATTGTCAGAAACCAGGTCACATTCGACAGAATTGCCGTAGGGCAAATGGATTATGCTTGGTATGTGGTTCTCGAGACCATTCCATAGAAGCCTGTCCACACAGAAGAATGGGGATAGCCGGCCAAGCTTTGCCAGCACTGCAGGGACCAAATGGACAGAGATCACTTCCAGGGCCACTTGGACAGAGGAACCAAGGACCGATGATCAGGAGAGCTCTTCCCCCTCCTTCACAGCAAGCTATTCGCCCAGTTCAGAGAGGAGCTAGGACTACAGCAAGGCGTGGAAGGGGTCAAGCTTATAATCTGACGGAAGGAGAGGCTGAGACTTCTGAGGAGGTGATAACAGGTAAAATCATGGTGCATTCAAAACCTATTTTAGCCCTCTTCGATTCCGGTGCTTCCCATTGTTATATCTCAGATCATTTTGTGGCATTGCATTCTATACCTGTTAAATCTTTAGACCACAAATGGGAGATTAGTACAGGGAATGGAGTAGTCATATCTACTAGAGTTTGTGCTGATTGTCCAGTAGAACTTTGTAACAAGACCTTGGCCATA
Organism: Agave tequilana; assembly: GCA_038442645.1. NCBI lineage: Eukaryota > Viridiplantae > Streptophyta > Magnoliopsida > Asparagales > Asparagaceae > Agave > Agave tequilana. Next base: position 33,333 of record JAVJIF010002275.1, read on the forward strand.
GATATGCTCGTACTAGACACCAAAGGGTACGACGTAATCTTAGGCATGACCTGGCTCAGTCAATATTATGCAGTTATTGACTGTAGGGAGAAGAAGATTAATTTCAGAATCCCTCTTCAGCCTGAATTCCAATTTAGTGGAGAAGTGAAGTCTACCAAGAGAAAGACTCGGATGACTACTTCGGAGATTCAGAAGAAGGGAATACCGGTGTGGGATGAATTCCCAGAGGTGTTTGCTGAGATCTCAGGACTGCCACCTGAAAGGATGATTGAGTTTTCTATTGATACTGTGCCTGGAGCAGCTCCTATATCCAAGGCTCCGTACAGGATGGCACCGACGGAGTTAGAGATTCTAAAGAAGCAGCTGCAGGAATACTCTGATAAGGGATTGATTCGGCCAAGCGCTTCACCATGGGGAGCTCCAGTATTATTGGCAAACAAAAAGGATGGTGGTAAAAGGCTTTGTATTGATTATAGAGAATTGAACAAAGTTACCATCAAGAACAAGTATCCCTTACCTAGGATTGATGATCTGTTTGATCAGCTTCATGGAGCCCGAGTATTCTCTAAATTAGATTTACAATCGGGTTACCATCAGCTTAGGGTGAGGAAAGAGGATATTCCGAAGACGGCATTCAGGACCCGTTATGGCCACTATGAGTTTCTAGTTATGCCTTTCGGAGTCACCAATGCCCCTGCAGTTTTCATGGATTTGATGAACAGAGTGTTCTCGCCCTATTTGGATCAGTTTGTAGTTGTTTTTATAGATGACATCTTGATCTATTCAAAGAGCAACAGGGAGCATGCAGAACACTTGAGGATAGTATTGCAGACTCTCCAGCAGGAGTAGCTTCATGCTAAGAGGAGCAAGTGTGACTTTTGGTTGGACAGTATGGCCTTCCTTGGACACGTGATTTCAGCAGAAGGAATTTCAGTTGATCCCAGCAAAGTCCAGGCAGTGAAGGATTGGCCAATTCCAAGGACGGTGATGGAGATTAAGAGTTTTCTTGGACTAGCCGGATATTACAGACGCTTTGTCCAAGATTTCTCTAAGATTGCAGCCCCGTTGACCAAGCTCACCCGGAAAGGGGATAGGTACATATGGACAGAAGAATGTACTGCAGCCTTTGAGCAATTGAAGCAAAGACTCATTTCAGCTCCAATCTTGAGGACTCCCTCAGGAAGAGGAGGGATGGTCATATTCAGTGATGCATCAGGAAAAGGCCTAGGGTGTGTGCTAATGCAACATGATCATGTCATAGCATATGCATCTAGGCAACTGAAGACTCATGAGCGGAATTACCCAACTCATGACTTGGAGCTAGCAGCTGTTATATTTGCCTTAAAGATCTGGAGGCATTATCTTCTGGGAGACAAAGTGTTGATATACACGGATCACAAGAGCCTCAAATATATTTTCACACAGAAGGAATTGAACATGAGGCAGAGACGGTGGCTGGAGCTAATGGCGGACTATGATATAGACTTGCAATATCATCCGGGCAAGGTCAATACAGTTCCAGATGCACTGAGCAGGAAGCCAGAGAATAGAGTGCTAGTCCAACTTACTCAGCAGAAGGAGTTGATTCAAGACATCATCAAGTTGGACTTAATGGTAGTTCGAGGAGTTGATAAGGCAGGACAGTACATGACTTTGCAGATTCAGTCAGCCTTGATAGATGAGATCAAGGAAGCTCAAAAGGAAGACCCCAGATTACAGATATTCCGAGCTCAGGTAGAGGCTGGATTGAGGACTGATATCTGTATTCATCCAGATGGTGCACTATATTTTGGTAGCAGACTTTGTGTTCCCCAAGAAGAAGTTCGACAGAAGATTCTAGCAGAAGCACACAGTTCAGCCTATTCCATACACCCAGGGGGAAACAAAATGTATCAAGACATAAAGAAGCAGTTTTGGTGGAATGCTATGAAAAGGAGATAGCTCAGTATGTAGCCAAGTGCTTAGTCTGTCAGCAGATAAAGATAGAGCATCAGAGATCAGCTGGACTTCTACAACCCTTACCAATACCCGAATGGAAGTGGGAGCACATCACCATGGATTTTGTTACGGCATTACCTCGTAGTCCTAAGGGTAATAATGCTGTATGGGTAATCATTGATCGCCTCACCAAATCAGCTCACTTCATACCATTCAGGGTAGGTCAGACAACAGAGGTTTTGGCAGACAAGTACATGAAGGAGATAGTTCGTCTACATGGAGTTCCAGTTAGTATTGTATCAGACAGAGACACAAGATTTAGATCACATTTCTAGGAAAGTCTCCAAGAAAGTCTAGGGACTCGTCTGAAATTCAGTACTTCATATCACCCTCAGACAGACGGACAATCTGAAAGGACTATCCAGATTCTTGAAGACATGTTGCGGGCTTGCATGATTGAATTCCAGGGATCATGGGAAGATCATCTTCACTTGGCTGAATTTTCTTATAATAACAGCTATCAGGCAAGTATCAAGATGGCACCATTTGAGGCATTGTATGGAAGGAAGTGTAGGTCACCGATTTGTTGGACGAAGTCAGTGAGAGGAGACTTTTGGGGCCAGAAATCCTGATTCAGACAACAGATAAAGTCAGAATCATCAGAGATCACCTCAGGGCAGCTCAGAGTCGGCAGAAAAGTTGGGCTGACACTCAGAGAAGGCCATTGGAATTCCAGGCAGGAGATCATGTGTTTTTGAAGATATCACCTACAAAAGGGGTAATCCGGTTCGGTACTCGTGGAAAGCTTAGTCCGAGATATATCGGCCCATTCGAGATCTTGGACCGTGTGGGAGATGTGTCTTATCGATTGGCATTACCGCCATCGTTGGACGGAGTTCACAATGTATTCCACGTATCACAGTTGAGAAAGTATGTCAAGGATGATAGTCATATCCTGGATCACTCCGAACTGGAACTACAACCGGATTTGTCTTATCAAGAGCGACCGATGGCCATTTTGGACAGAAGTGTCAAGAAATTGAAGAATAAGGCAATACCATTAGTGTTGGTGTCTTGGAACAGGCATGCGCCAGGAGAGGCAACGTGGGAACGAGAGGATGTTATCCGTGAGCGTTATCCGCAACTCTTCACAACTTAATTGGTAAGATTCCTTCTTTCTATCCTTCTCTACTATTATCCTTCTTCTCATCCTTCCTTGCTGTTACCTTTCACTTTCTGAAATTTCGAGGACGAAATTTTTTTGTAAGGTGGATGGATTGTAATACACCATTTCCAGAATACGTACTTAGTTGCGTATTCAGTTTTCCGATCGTATTTTTCGATTTACTTCCTGTAATTGATCGAATTTAATTTCAAATATTATTTTCCAATATTTTAGATTTTATATGATTTTCTGGAATTTTCCTGAATTAATTGAAAATCTTCAAAACCGGTGTCGACCAGTGTCGCTGATCGATTCCCGGATTTTTATCTTACAAACAGTTAGGAAATTCTAGAAAGTCCTTTAGGCATTATTTCTTAGAATCGTATTTCTTACCTAAATACTTTTTCTGGGAATTTTGTGATTTTATGAAAATTCCACCGGAGTCGGTAGCTAACTGATTCCGGGATTTTTAGTTTTAAAACTATAAATTATTTCTCCAAACGAATTTCACCATGAGTCTTAAAATATTATTATTGATTTTTGGTAAATTTTACGAGTCGTTCCGAGATACTTGATTTCGGGACGATTTCGGTATTTTCCGAAATGTTTTCCGCATCTTCGACTTAAACCCGGGAACTTGTCTTTTTATATTTTTATTTTCTAAGTCCAAGAAAATATCTTCATTTATAAATTCTTTTCCTTTTTCCTTTCTCTTGTTTTCCTTTCCTTCCTTCACAAGCCACAAGATTTCCAATTTCCAAAAATTCCAATCTTTTCCAATTTTCCAACAAACTCCACAAAACTCCACACACTTCTACCATTAATGCCCCTCTTTCTCTCTCTCTTCCATGGCCGGCCAAGTGGCCAAAAGAGGGACACCTCACCTCCCCTATTTGCAAAAACCCCCTCTCTTCTACCTTATTTACAACTCCTTTACAAAATCTAAAACCTATATAAACATTTCCTTTACATTTCTCTTCTTTTTTCTTCATTTCACCAAAGATTTAGCCCTCACCAAATCCTCCATCTCAAACTCCACCACCAACTCCAAAAGCTCACCTAAGTCTCCATCTCCTCTTCAACTACCACTACTTTTAGCTTGGAATCGTATCTCTCATCGTCGTTTATATCGCCAAGGATCAAGTTGGGGATATTGTCGACAACAACCTTTTCGGAACTCGTAAAGCTTCGATAAACCATTCCTTGTGAGTATTTTTACTCACCAAGACTTGTTCAATTCCTAGTATACTGGTGGTTACAATTCATGTATACTTATGCCTTCAAAATCATGTTTTTGGACCATCAAACACAACCATCAGAAAATCTGTTTTGTACTCTGTTTTCCCCACGATTAGTCGACTTGACCTAGGTATTAGTCGACTAACCCATCTGTTTTGAAACGTAACCTTTTCTGGAACACAGTTTTAGTCGACTTAGACTATCTATTAGTCGACTATAAATCTTTGTTAGTCGACTACACTTTCCACCCTAGTCGACTAACTTTTCCTGAATCAGAAACTCAACTCTCTGTATCACAGACTTAGTCGACTTAAGTATCTGTTGGTCGACTTATAATCATTGTTAGACGACTAACCCTTCCACCTAGTCGACTAACTTTTCCTGAAACAGAATTCCAACTCTCTGGAACCCAGTTTTAGTCGACTAGTCCAGACTGTTAGTCGACTAGAGACCACTATTAGTCGACTAACCATTCCACCTAGTCGACTAATTTAGGCTGTTTATTATAGTTGATTTCTTTCCTGAATCTGGATCATACCCTTGATACACGTGGGATATATTATTCTTGTTTATGCTTCATGTATGGTACTTCATGACCTGTTACTTAATGGATGTTACCTCTTGTTACTTCATGGCTTATTATTGTATATTCTCATTTCATAACTTGTTAAATAAGGAATATCTCCATTTCATCATGCCATCACTTAACACCAAGCATGATACACTTGACTTTTGTATAAAATGGACCAACTTACATGTGGGTCGGGGGAAACATGCGGATATCGATATGTATTCGTGTTTACAGTGGTATTAGGTATATTGTACAATCATATTCCCGGTCTGACCTGAGGGCCTCCAGGGGACCGAGGGGAGTGCTTGCTCCCTCCTTACTGGTACCATCATGATAAGGGCATACATAAGTCCCTCCTGTTAGCCTAGCGGCTGGCTTCCGTCACCAAGCAACGGAACAATCCTGGACCGTTATCCCGGGCATGTACGGGATCCACTGTAAACATAGTTCGTTGATAATCCCGCTGGTTTCCAATAACAACCTTGCTTTACTAGGATATGGATCTATGTGCGCTGGGACGCTGGGTCACATAGCTAGATATCACAGTAAGACAAGTAATAATAATAAAGGACGTTAACTGTGGATCTATTGTATTCGGACTTTTACTCTTTATGCTTCCATTACTTGTTGATTTGTATTCATTATACTGTTCTAACTCTCATATTCTTGTCTCTTAGCCATTTGGCTGTAGCCTGTTCATTGTTGGGAGGTCCTGACTCCCTTGGATTTGTATGTTCAGGTTCCGAAGCTTGGATCGAAGTGGAGCCTTCCACAGAGGATCAAGCTTTTCTTAGTGAGCAGGCAGACTAGTCCCAGTCCTTTGTGCCAGATTTCTCTTTTTGACTCACGGGATCTTCATCCTACTCGTGAGCATTTTGTGTTCATATTGTATCTTTTACTTTTGGACTCGGTTGTGATAAAAGATACATGTAATGTGTAATATTTTATCATATCTTGTGATAACTTGTACTTGTACTTTTAAGTTGGCATATGTATGTATATCACGCTTTGTCGTGTGCTCTGATCCTTGTTGTACTAGATGCTTAACGTATATACGTGGGAGTTTTTTCTGACCTACGTATATACGTCGCAGTGACGTTCCCGCATCCGTGGGATCGGGGCGTTACAATTTTTTAATAATTTCAATCATCGGTTACAGTTATTATTAGTACAGTGTGTAGGCAAACAATACAGGAAAATTAATAGCAGAAAATAAATGAAATTTTGCAATTCTAAAGCTTCTATAAAAATTAGGGTTATTTGGCTAATGGATTGCCACAGTTCTGTGACTTTTATCGCAATTTGCGGCAAAGTTAAGACAGATGAGCCCTTGCTGTTTACAGTGGGGAGCTACAGATGAAAGTGGTCTTTTGCAGTTTTTAGTTCCTGTAAAAAGTCACCTGTACACAGAAACAGAGAAGAAAATGTTAACAAATTATGAATATACTGAAACAGAGAAGAAAATGTTAATAGATTAGTGAATATACTATTCCTTGCCCCGATAATGGTGCCAGAATTTTGATCGAGCAAAAATCGAGCACAAAAAATAAAAAAAATAAGGTTATGTGCTTGTGAGTGCTTTGACTTCTCTCAATACTCCGCGATAGTAATAGTGACTATGCGGTTTGTATCCACAAGGACAAGAGGCAATAGAAGCTTATCGGTAATTCATGAATTCGTTAACAAGTTCTTTTTTATTTCAAAAGAAAGAAAAGAAAAAGAAATAAAATGAGAAGAAGAAGGAGAAGAAGATGAAAACATAGTGATGTGATGTGAGAAAAGAGGATTTGAAAACAAAATCAAATAAAAGAAAACCCATGGCTAACTTTCTACTAATTGATCACACTAACAATACTAACCTCTTTGGTAATTAGTGCCTCAAGATATCATTGGCAAGTCCTAAACTTGATTGCATGAAACTTTCAAAGTATGACCCATAAGAAGTATTTAACATCCAAACGTGACAAACAATGTGCAATCGAATATTAAATTATCAAGACTACAAAGAGCAAGCATGAAATAATAAAAAATTTGCAAATTAACTATTTAGCAAGTTAAGAGTTGGGAACCCATCATCATGAGCCATCAATAATTCTTACAAGAACAGGCCTATTTGATGCTATTAGATTCATGTAGGTTACAAATCAACCAAGAGCTAATGTAGTAATGGGTTAGTAGTTAGCTAGCCATGGAAGTGAAGTTAGCTATTCATTTAGAAAGTAATTAAAGAAAACAAAAACAATTAGATTAAATCAAGAAACTATGAAGAAAAAAAGATTCTTGCATTATATTTTCACTCTCTATTACAATATCTCTCCCTTTTTTCATGAATCTCTCTCTAATCCAATTTTAAATCTATAAAGAAAGAGAAAATATAAGAAAAAAGAACAAAAGAAAATTCTAATCTAAATCTAGAAGAAGCAACCCTAATTCTACCCTCTTCTCCATTTTATGGCCCCTTGCAGCTGTATTTATAGGCATAGAAGACTTGAGTTCCAAGAAATGAGGCCACGTGTCAAAGATCAGGGCCATTAACCTTGATCCTGCAGCGCGTGGGCAACAAGATCAGAGCCCTTGGCTTTAATATATTGGCCACGTGTTTCTATTAATGAGAGAAGGTTCCAATATTTTTATTTTCTTTATTTGCCATGTAGATTCTGCAGATTGGGTCTTTAATTCGGGCTCCAATGTGGCTTCTAAAAGGCTATTGACTTGGGATTCAAGAAAACTCTAATAAATACCCAAAAATGGGTCTATTAAGCTTATTTTCTCCATTTCGCCATTATCTAGTGTAACCTGCAAACAAGAGATAGAAACTAGTGAATTAGCAGGGTTTTAATGTAAACCAGATGGAAAATGCGATAAAATATGCAGAACTGATAACTAATCAATATTCATCACTATCCATAACAACCCGCATTGATGTAGGAGAATTGTAACATTTTGAGCGTAGGAATGATCTCGCAGTATGAATGGATTCATAAATCACGGGGATCATGTCGTCCAGCTGTAACCAGTGCATGAGCGATAGGCTTCAAAGGGTCTGTGTCAGAAGCCGGAGTGGTTCTATAGTCAGTCCTTGCACCGATGACTGGAATTTCAGGGAAACTGCATAGCTCCGATTGAGTTAAGATTTTGAATAAGTGGCATCAAAGTGATGAGGGCTCAGGACAAGACCTGAGGCTTCCTCTTTGCACCCAGGTTGGGCTTGCAGGCATACTGGGGCCTCTGGCAAAAAGGTGATTGGTCGCTTGGGGAAAATGGGGATGATGGCCTCTGTCTCGTAAGCTAAAGAAAATAGAGTCTCCCCGTAGGAACGCTCTTGGTGGTCCGATGCACCTAGAGTACTCCCGAAAGCTGTCCAACCCATTTGCCCTTAGCCTTATCGAGGCTTTTGCATAGGCTGTCGAGGATGGTGCGATTGCTTATCTCTACCTGGTTGTTGCCTTGTGGTTATGGCGTAGAAAATTGGTGGGCGATCTTATACTACTACCTCCTTACTTGTGAAGTTTGTCTCGTCATCGAAGTGAAATACACCAGGGGGGTGAATAGGTGTACTAGCTAATCTAAAGACAAATGATGCGAATTAAAAACTATTTATGCAAACTAAAGCTATTAAGCTAACACACAGGGTATAACATAAGAGTGTAGCCGAATTTCCGTTGAAGGGCTCTGGACTATCTCTTCAAGATTCCTCTAAATTAAGAATTGAGGTGCCACTATGGCTCTTTTGGTTGAATACAAGTGTGAGCAAACAATCCCAAGCATATACAATTAAGCACAAGTATATCAAGCATATAAAGAGATAAACAATATAAGCATGCAAGATATATAAACACAAGTGAGAGAGAGAGAGAGAGATGTGCAATCACAAACATGGGAGAATTATTTCGAGATTCGAGCACCCTTGCTCTACGTCCCCGCCTTCAACACTATGAAGGATTCCCACTAGAATCGATCCCGCAAGATCACTCGATGCCGTAACACCTACAACGAGTTTACACTAGAACTCTTGGACCCACAAGTCCCTCACTTATTCCCGCAAGAACAATACACGCAAGCACACTAACTTGCCGAGGCCGCACCTCTACACCGAGCTCCCATAAGAACTCGTCACAACACGAACCCGCAAGTTTCCCTCCTCAAATACAAAGATGAACAGTTGATGATCTCTACACTTTGATCACCAAAAACACTCTCACAACAAAGCTCCTATAGGATAGACATGATAATGGAAAACTCTAAGTTTTTGCGAGAAAAACTGAGATAGATTTGTGGAGGAAAAACTCAAGAAATCCTTTTTGAAAAACACAAGAGAATCACTATTGTAAACACTTTTTTGATATAGAATTTAAGATCTAAAACTTGTTGGAAAACCTCTGAGAAAGGTAAGAAAAACTGGCTCAAAAACCCTCTTCAAATCTTGTTAAAAACTAGCCAAAATAGCCCCCTTAAATAGAGTTCAGAAATATAGCCGTTGGGGTCAAATCTGCAGGCCAGATGACCTGTCGGTCGACCAGCCAGTCAATAGCCAACGGTCATATTTATGACAATTGGGGCTGCCGGTCGACCGTCCGGTCAATCGGTTTGTCGACCGAGGCAAGATCCAGATAGCAAAGCTCTCTGGCCAGTTGACCGGGCGGTCGACCGGGGCCAGATCCAGAGAGTGAACTCTCTGGATCAGTCGACCGCCCGGTCGACCAGCCCTCAAGCCAAGGCTCGTGCACGTTTCTGTGTACATCGGTCGACCGCCCAGTCGACCGACGTCTGGCTCGATCGACCGCCAGAAGGCCAGGGCAGGAATTTTGGGGATTAAAACTTGGTCTTATAAACTCCTATAAATTCTCATAAAATCACATAAAATCTACAGAAATAAGTTCATTAAAATACTTTAAAGTACAAATATGTGTGGTCAAAAATCAATACATATTACAAACTTTTTGAACTAATTTTATGATATAGAAATTTAGCCTTAAACAAAAATTCATATTTTTTAAAAACAATCTTCAATTTGAAAAACGATTTTTCAAAACTTCAAATAGAAAAACAAGATATTTTAAACACTTTTGAAGCTTAGTGTGTATGGATATGATCCAATACACATATGAGATGACATATCTATGTTTTTGACAATAAGCTCTAAAATAAGTTTTGATAAATACAAAACTTAAACACACGATATAGAAACAATCAAATAAGTTTTTCTAAACATTTGAACCAAAAATATGCATGGATGAAATTCAAAACATATATAAACCATATAAACTTGTTTTGATGAAATCTAATAATGAAACATAAGGATGTATACTTTAAAGCTCAAACCAAAATGGTATTTTCTAAAATTGAAACTATTTAATGAAAACACATATAAATTTTGTGTGTTTGTGTGTATATGAGCTTGAGCAATCCATAACTAATCTATCCTTTACATTTTATCTAAGAACAAAATCTTAACATTTACAAATATGACACAAGTCTTCTTAAAAATCTTCTTTTGGAAATCTTCTTCTCCATCTTGACTTGGTCCAAACCTTGATTCATGAGCTAGAATCCTCTTAAGCACTTGATGCGATCTTTGAAGTAAGAGCTTTTAAATCAGCACGTGCTAACTTCAAAACTTGACTTCAAATCTTTTGTTGAAGCTAAACACCGACTAAGATCTTGATCAAATATCTGAAATTAAATAAGCACAAGATCATTAGTACTATAACTACATTAGTTAATCATCATCAAAACTAGAGTGATGGGCCTTTGGGCTAACAATCTCCCTCTTTTTGATGATGACAAAACTCATGGAGTTATATATGTATGGAAAAAAAATAAGCTTCATAAGAAGCTTCCCCTTAACTCATGCATAGCAAAAACAAATAGATATTCAATGAAATGTTAAAGTAGACACAAACATATATGCATAAATACCAATATTAAGCATGCATATATAACTCACTAAATTCTTCTCCCCTTTTTGTCAATTCATCAATAAAGGGGTAAAGACAACCAAACAATAAAGTTATATATGCGATATACATTCATGAAGAGGAGAGACGTAAAGTTAGCTCCCCCTGCATACATGCATAACATGGAGAAGGGATGACTAGACCCTAACTCACATAAATCATAGTATACAATATATAAATGAAGATGTTAAGCTCCCCTACACACGTATATCATGTAAAGAAGAAAGGTCAAGCTCCTCAATGTGAGATACACTCAACATGAATTTATATATAGAGAAGATGTTAAAGTCCCCTTGCATATAGGCAAAACATATCAACAAATTTTGAAATTTCTTGAAGTCAACAAAATGAATTATGATACCAACGAAATCAAATTGTAGTTGACAAAATAAAAGTTGGTACCATTTGTCGAGAAATTTTTTTTAAGATATCAATAGTAGATTTTGATACCAATTGAAGGTGAAACATGAAGTACATTTTGATACCAAATAAATACCAATTAAAATTAGTGCATAAGCTTGTAAAGATACAAATTAATCATTTGGAATAAAATCAAGCTTAACATAAACATAATTTGTACTTTAAGAATGTAAATATATTGTAAAATAAGCACATTCAAATCATATATATGTATGTATGAAAATGAAAATACAAATTGAAATTTGAAGCACACATATATAAGAAACACATATGAGTATATAAAAATAAGATAACATGAAGATCATGTGCATAACTCATACCTACCATCCTATTCATGCACAAGTTTAAAAAATATTCAATAAGGGTATACAAGGCATGGTCGCCCATCCAATTGCCCTTAGAAGGTAGGAGTTTTCAAAAAGTAAGATTTGAAATTAATTGTAGATTGAAAACGCTACCAAGTGAAGAATAAATAACTAGTTTAAAGTAATTTTTAGAAAACTTAGTTAAAGATTTTTTAAATATGAAATCAAATCATATATCTCATGAAGCATGCGTTTTACACAAATTGACACTCAAGATTTATAAAGTTCATATAAAGCTCATGAAAATAAAGTCATGAGTAAACAAAAATAATGTGAGTGCACAAGAATCATGTAAATAGCATATTCATAAATAAATCAATTAAGCTCAAAACAAACATCAAAACTAAAAACTTTTTAAAAAAAATTAAACAAGCTTCTAGGTATATATATGTTTTTGTCGAAACTTAAAAGTAGACATACACATCCCAAACATAAACGAGTCCATAATAGAATTTTGTATGAAGGCAAGTGACTCAAGGGTATCATGTATATTTATTAATTTTAGACAAAAATAATATATACATGAAGCTAAACATATAGAACATAGGGAAAACTGGTGTAAATGAAAGAATCATCAAAACTAGGTTATACATGTACATATAATGAGTACAAATGAGTAATGAAGCACAAACATATAATATTAAAATGTAGCTCACTACTTATACAAGTATAAACACGAGTTTTAACGAAAACTACATCTAAACAAGTATTCACCACATGAAGTACAAAACAATCATGATCATCAGACCAAATGCACGTGTTTTAGAACTAGCATATACATAGTAGTCAAATAATAGTGAGAACACAAAATATGAATTCATATAAATATGGGTGTATCTCAAGAACTATCTATGCATATCACATGTCTAATAACATTACATTTAACATAATGAACAATAAAGCCAAAATATGCTAAAAATTATCAAATGTAAAAGCATGTAAAATATAATAGAAGTTTAAAGATAGTTACCAAACCATATGAACTATTCTCTAAGTCTCCAAACCATGGTGGTCCTCCAATTAAACATCCTTGATAGCAATGCAACAATTTGGTATGTCCATCTAGCTCATGCATCCACCACCAAGGCACCATACCTCTCACGTCATGTGAGAGCCCGCACCTATATCAAACACAAATAGTGAGAATTTTGGTACCCTTTTCTTTTTGGGTCCATGGGGATTAGTATTATAAGGAACCCAAACATTATTATTTGCAGAATTTATAGAATTTAATCTATCAAAGCAAAATAGATGGTCTTTGCGGCCACAATGTGTACATGTGTACACTCTAGCATGCATATGAGTGGTGTGAGTGTGAGCATGGTGTGCATATATATGCCGTGGGGTTTGTGCATGAACATGTGAAATTTTTTTCTTGCGAAACATGGATTCCAATTTATTATGTTTAAATGCACATTAGCTCAAAGTGAAGTCCAAACAATCAATTTTCTTCTTCACAATACAAATATCATTATTAATTTTGGATGAAGAGACATGAGCATGAGAATCAACAATCTTTTTCATTTTAGAAATGTTTTCTTTTTCTTTTAAAACAATTTTCCTTTTCAAAGAGTTATTTTCTTCCAAAACAATCTCCTTTTCTTTTTCTACCAAAATAATTTTATTTAATAAATAGTTTCCTTCACAAATATCATTTAATTTTAAAGACAAGGAAATATTCTCCTTTTTCACAAATTCATTTTCTTTTGAAACACATTCAAATTTGTTTCTAAAAGAACCATTTTCTTTTAACAAAGAAGTGTTTTCCTTCTTCAACTTATATTTTTCAATTTTTAACAAATCATATTTTTCAAGAAGTTTTTGACAAAAAGATGCAAGCTCATCATAAGGCATGTTAATGTCTTCTTATACCTCAGATTCGGAATTTACCTCAAGGGAGTCATCCTCTTGGACCATGTAGCACGTGTTAGAAGCATCACTTTCATCATCCGAATCACTCCCCATATAGTATTGCTTTTGTTCACCAAGGGAGACAAGTGTGTTCCATACTACAAAAGCTGAATTAAAACTAGAAACTTTACATAAATAATCATCATTTAGGGTACTCTTTAATGCATGGATGGCTTTTACATTAATCTCTAGATGTTTACCATTTAAACAATATGAATTTTTAATAGTGGCAAAGTAAACATGAATTCCCAGTGCTTTGAGGTACATTGACGTCTTAACTTTTCAAGTTTGGATGTTAAGAATATCAAACATGAAAGGTGTCATGAAATCCATGTGTGTGTAAATAAATATTGTGATTAGCTAAAATGAGGATCTTTAACTCAAGGTTGATAGACCCAAATAAAGAGCACCAAGCTCTGATATCATTTGAAATACACCTAGAGGGATGAATAGGTGTACTAGCTAATCTAAAGACAAATGATGCGGAATTAAAAATTATTTATACAAACTAAAGCTATTAAGCTAACACATAGGGTATAACACAAGAGTGCAGCCGAATTTTCGGTGAAGAGCTCTGAACTATCTCTTCAAGATTCCTCTAGATTAAGAGTTGAGGTGACACTATGACTCCCTTGGTTGAATACAAGTGTGAGCAACCAATCCCAAGCATATATCAATTAAGCACAAGTATATCAAGGATATAAAGTGAAACAATAAAAGCATGCAAGATATATACACACAAGTGTGAGAGAGAGAGAGTGAGATGAGCAATCACAAACACGGGAGAATTATTTTGAGGTTCGAACACCCTTGCTCTACGTTCCCGCCTTCAACACTATGAAGGATTTCCACTAGAATCGATCCTGCAAGATCACTCGGTGCCACAATAGCTACAATGTGTTCACATTAGAACTCTTGGACCCGTAAATCCCTCACTTGTTCCCGTAAGAACAATACACGCAAGCACGCTAGCCTACCGAGGCTGCACCTCTACACTGAGCTCTCACAAGAACTCGTCACAACACGAACCCACAAGTTTGCCTCCTCAAATACAAAGATGAACACTTGTTGATCTCTACACTTTGATCACCAAAAACACTCTCACAAAAAAGCTCCTATACGATAGATATGGCAATGGAAAACTTAAGCTTTTGTGAGAAAAACTAAGATTTGTGGAGGAAAAACTCAAGAAATTCTTTTTGAAAAACTTAAGAGAATCACTCTTGTAAACACTCTTTTTGATATAGAATTTAAGCTCTAAAGCTTGTTAGAAACCTCTGAGAAAGGTAGGAAAACTGATTCAGAAACCCTCTTCAAATCTTGTGTAAAACTAGCCAAAATAACCCTCTTAAATAGAGTTCAGAAATATAGTCGTTGGGGTCAAATCCCAGGCCAGATGACCTGCCGGTTGACCGGCCGGCCAATGGTCATATTTATGATCGTTGAAGCTGCCGGTCGACCGTCCAGTCGACCGCACCCAGGTCTTGACCTGTCGGTCGATCACACCCAGGTCTTGACCTATCAGTCGACTGAGGCAAGATCTAGAGAGCAAAGCTCTCTGGCCGGTCGACCGGGGCCAGATCTAGAGAGTGAATTCTCTGGATCGGTCGACTGCCCGGTCGACCGGCCCTCAAGCTAAGGCCCATGTACATTTCTGTGCACATCGGTCGACCTCTCGGTCGACCACTAGAAGGCCAGGTCAGGAATTTTGGGGATTAAAACTTGGTCTTATAAACTCCTCTAAATTCCCATAAAATCACATAAAATCTACAAAAATAAGTTTATTGAAATACTTTAAAGTACAAATATGTGTGATAACAAATCAGCACATATTACAAACTTGTTGAATCATTTTTGTGATATAGAAATTTAGCCTTAAATAAAAATCTGTATATTTCAAAAACAATCTTCAGCTTGAAAAATAATTTTTCCAAAACTTCTTTAAATACAAAAATAAGATATTTTAAATACTTTTGAAGCTTAGTGTGTATGAATATGATCCAATATACATATGAGATGAAATATATATGTTTTTGACAATAATCTCTAAAATAAGTTTTGATAAATACTAAACTTAAACACATGATATAGAAACATCAAATAAGTTTTTCTAAACATTTGAACTAACAATGTGCATGGATAAAATTCAAAGCACATATAAACCATATAAACTTGTTTTGATGAAATCTAATCATGAAACATTAGGATGTATACTTTGAAGCTCAAAACTAAAATGGTATTTTCTAAAACTGAAACTATTTAAGAAAGCATATATAAATTTTTTGTGTGTGTATATGAGCTTGAGCAATCTACAACTAATCTATCATTCATATTTTATCTAAGAACAAAATCTTAACACTTACAAATATGACACAAGTCTTCTTAAAAATCTTCTTTTGAAAATCTTCTTATCTATCTTGACTTGGTCCAAATCTTGATCCATGAGGTAGACTCCTCTTGAGTACTTGATGCAATCTTTGCAGTGCGAGCTCTTAAATCGACACGTGCTAGCTTCAAAACTTGACTTCGAATCTTTTGTTGAAGCTAAATACCGACTAAGATCTTGATCAAATATCTGAAACTAAATAAACATAAGATCATTAGTACTATTACTACATGAGTTAATCATTATCAAAACAAGAGTGATGTGGCCTTTGGGCCAATACGAAGATGATATTATGTGGAAGGCTGAAGCAACACACAATGTTCTAACACATGAACTTGACCACTTCATGCCTAGTGAATTCGGAGAGAGGCACAATTTTGATCCATTTGGTGAAATAGTCGGTTGTGACTAGTAGAAACCAGAATTGAGGTTGTTGTTCAGGAAAGAGGACTACCACATCCAATCCCTATTGTATGAAGGCCAGGGGCTCCTGAGTGTGTGCAGATCTGCGCTTGGTCTGCTCGTTACAGAGAGAACCTTTGGCATTGTGGGTATTTCTTCACTTACTCCTTAGCATCATCGAACATCTTGGGGGTAGTAATACCCCTGGTTGATGGCTTTGTGGGCGAGGGATTGGCCACCTGCATGATTCCTGCAGTCGCCGTCGTGGATCTCTTGCATTATCTATTTTGCTTCATCTGGTTCGAGACACCTTAGGTAAGGGTCAGAGTGGAGCTTGGAGTATGATTGCTTATACAGGAGATATCCCAGGAGAATGTACCTTGTGGCTAAGTGTTAAAACTTTTGTGCTTCAATTTTGTCATCGGGTAGCACCTTATCCATTAGATAAGCGATAATGGAGTCTTTTCATCCTGGGGAGGTGTCTAGGCGGAGTTGAAAGTATAGCTAGAGGGGGGTGAATAGGTGTAGTGCTAATCTAATGTGGAATTTAAAACTTTTACACTAACAAAACTAAACACGAGTGAATTTCAAAGAGTGAAGCCAAATTCCTGGTGAAGGGCTCTAAACTGCTCCTCAAGATTCCTCTAGGTTAAGAGTTGAGGTGCTCCAATAGCTCTCTTGGATAGAAACAAGTGTAAACACAATATCAAGCATATATGTATAGGCAATAAGATCAATGCATGATATAATGAGAATAGAGTTGAGAGAGATAGCCAAACGTAAACACAAGAATATAGTCGAGGTTCGAGCCACTTGCTCTACGTCCCTGCCTTCACCGCGTGAAAGATTTTCACTATCTTCACTGAGAACTCCACAAAGAATACAATCCCTACACAATATGTAGGCACAAAGCCAAGGCATAAAGCAATCACCTCTACACAAGAGGGAAGTCACAAAGCCAAAGCACAAAGCAAAAAATTGGTTACAACACTTGGTGATCACGAAGATCACAAACAACACCTTTCACATTACAAGATCCTAGAAGATAGATTTTGTAATAAATAGCTCAAGCTTGTGATAAAATAAAGATTTTAAAAGTGAAGCACAAAGAAAACACTTAGGAAAAACTTTTTGAAAGATATAGATAATAGAAACTTAAAACTAGAATTTTTCAAAACTTGTTTTCTTTGAATTTTAAAACTTTGATATACAATAGAGATATGGATTTTGAGCACAAAAACTTTTGAAAAACTTGTTGAAAAACTTTGTTAAAAGTAAGAATATTAGCTCTTGAAATTCTTGTAAAAAAACTCAACCAAAAAACCTACATATATAGGCCAATAGATAAACTAGCCATTGGGTTCAAAAACTACCAGAATTGTCCTGTCATTCGACTGCCAGGTCAACTATCCAACGGTCAAATTTCTGACCGTTGTAGCCCGGGCAGTCGAGCGTCGAAGACCCAGTTTTGTGCAATAGGTCAACTTGGAGCATATTTTTTAGGCCCAAAACTTTAGAATTTGGAAGTAAGTAATAGGAAGAATATGCATATATTTAAGTTATCTTTCTAATGCAACTTAAATCAAATCATCTGGTATTGGAGTAAAATGCTATAATCAAAATGCTCAAAAGTGTCAAGTCAGAAAACTGTAAACAATTTTCAGAACATGAATTGACTTCAGACCAATATATGACATCTTTAACGTTTGAATAAAAAAATGATCATTGAATAAGAAATATAATCCTGAAAGTTATCTTTGAAATTCAATTCACATCATTAATTGAATATCAAAATAAAAAGTCAAAATACTGAAAGAGTGTAGAGCAGATCAGCTGTAACACCCCGCTCCCGGAATACGTACTTAGTTGCGTATTCAGATTTTTCGGCCGTATTTTTCGATTTACTTCTTGTATTTGTTTTGTATTATGAATTCTTTATATGATTGTTTTGTCTTGGATTTGGATTCGTGGATTCGGAGTCAACCTTAGTTTGAACCGAAGGCCCGATCCCAGAGTATTGCTCGGCTTGGACATTCTGGTATTCCGATTTGACCGATTTCAGTTTTAAATATCGTTTTCCAATATTCTAGATTTTATATGCTTTTCTGGAATTTTCTGGAATTAAGTTGAAAATCTTCAAAACCGGTGTCGGCCAGTTTCGTTGACCGATTCCCGGATTTTTAATTTACAAACGGTTTGGAATTTCTAAATGTGCCTTTAGACATTATTTCTCAAAATCATATTTTCTATCTGAATACATTTTCTGGGATTTTCCTGAATTTATTGAAAACCCGGCCAATCCGGCGTATACCGAGATTGACGGTTGACCTTATGATTTTTATCTTGAAAAGGAGATTGAATTTCTGAAAACCGATTTCACCAAAAATCATTTTATAATATTTATGATTTTTGAGGATTTTTGGGAAGCTTTCCGGATTACTTTATTTTTGGGCATTTCCGGTATTTTTCCCAGATACCGAGGAGATGGTCCCATATATTCCACTTTGTCTTTTTTCATTTTCTCTCTCCTTCCTCAAACGCGGATCTCACCTACCTGGGATTCCGCATTTATTGTGAAGATCCTCCCCATGTTGCATTTATTGCACTTCAGATCAAATCCCATCATGTATCATGACTCTCTCTCTCCTCGGATAAACGCAGCCTTCTCTAAACGCAGCCTTAATCACTGCGTTTAGCCCATTTGGCCTAAACGCAGAAGTGTGCTGCGTTTCATTATGTGAAACGCAAGAATCCTCCCTTGTTCTTTTGCGTTTTGTGTGCAACATCATTACTTTACCCTCCTTTCTCTCTCCTCATTAAATGCTTCCCTTCCAAATTGTCATTTCCAAGACACCCCCATTCCCTTCTCCCCATCTACAACCGGCCATGTGGCCAAGAGACATCAAATCCTCCTCAATCTTGCAAATACCCCCCTCTTCTTTAATTATTTGCACCCCTTCATAACCCAAATCCTATAATACCCCTCTCCTTCTTTCCTTCTTCATTTTCTCTTCTTCTTCTTCTTCTTCCTTGCTTCCTGTAGCCTCCAACAGAGAAGCCACCAAGAGAGAGAGCTCCTCCTCTTGCTTCCTTTGTCCACCATCTCCACCTCCATATACACCACTTTAACCACCACCAAGTACACCACCTTCAACCTCTCTCCATCACTTGTGAGACCGGCCACTCCTTGGGATTTTGGCCGCGTTCTTCTCCGTTGACAAACTTGGAACCGGCCACTCCTTTTGGATTGGGGCCGTGTTTCTTCTCCGGCGGCAAGACTTAGGGCCGGCCACTCCTTTTGGATTGGGGCCGAACTTCCCTTCGTTGGACGCGGCAAAGATCTTGATAGGCGAGTAATTCTCGCTATCCGCTTGCCTTCGTATTTTTATTGACTATGCGAGTGTTCTCGCTTGATTTTCCTATTTCGGCGAGTGCTTTTCCTCGCCAAGAACTTGTATTTTTATCAACAAACTATAACTCTTAAAAGCTGTTACTGCTCACTGTTTCCCAGTATTAGTCGACTTGCCCAAATCATAAGTCGACTAACTCCTTGAAACGCAGCCTGGTTATTCTAGAACGCACCTTATTAGTCGACTAATCCTTTGTGCCAGTCGACTAACCTTTCCTGGAACGCGTCCTTTTCCATGAAACGCGGCCTACTCTTTCATCCCTTATTGACTAACTCTTTCTTGTGAGACGCGGGCTTGTGAAACGCGGATTCATAAGACGCGGACTTGTGGCAAGACGCGGGCTTGTGGAACGCGACTTCGTGAGACGCAATTTTGCGAAACGCAGCATGCTAGTCGACTACCCCTTGCGTCTAGTCGACTAACCCTTTTCTGAAACGCGGTTCTCTGAAACGCGGTAAGTCGACTTGGTTCCCCTTCATAGTCGACTTACCCTTTGTCCAGTCGACTACTATTTTCTCTAGTCGACTAAGTTTGGCTAATTGCCATGTTTGATCGTCCTATTGACAGTAGACCCTTCCCATTGACCTTGTGTTTATCATGTGCCTCCAGTTGCTCAGCTTCTATTGATCTTATTTAACTATTACCCTACCACTTGCCAGATACAATCTATCACACTCTTGTCCAATATGTTATCACCTGACACCTGTCATGCTACTACTTGATCCTGACTCATGTTGTACTACCTGTTCCTGTCCACACGGAACAAAGTGCCACACGGAACAAAGTGCCACGCCACACACGTGGTGGGGGCCACCTCTTGAATCTGTGGGGGCCACCTCTAGAATCCATCCCCTCAGAGCAAAGTGCCACACGGAACAAAGTGCCACACCATACCCGGTGGGGGCCACCTCTTGAATCCGTGGGGGCCACCTCTTGAATCTGCAGGGCCATCTCTTGTTTATACCTGACTCCTGTTATGACTCCTGTTATGTCCCCATTCCTGATCATGTCCTGCTTACTTGATATATTATTATAATTAGACAACTTGCATCCGGTTTGGGGAAACTGATGGGCCCTGATTAATCATGTTCATGGTGGCACTATCGAGTCACGCGTGGCCACATACTTGAGGGATCACCTGGCGGCCACCAGGGATTCCGTGGGGTGCTGGCACCCCTACTCCTGATATTCATGCCGGGTATGCACACGCCCTAGACCTATTTCTATGGGATCTGCGATACTCTATTCCTGTTCGGGCGTCCATAAGTCCCGGTACCTAGCGGTACGTTCCGGCTCAGCACCGGATACTCCTGAACCGTTGTCCCGGGCATGTACGGGGCCCATCCAGAACATGATTCATCGCACTTTTCAGTTTCCAGATAACTTGCTCTATAAGTTGTAAGTAGAAGTATGTGTAATGGGACGCATACTAAAGCATACAACTTAGACAGCCTAATCATAATAATAATTCTAATATGTCTCCGCCGCATTGTTTTGTAACTCGAGCTGTACGTGTTCAGGTTACGGTAACATGAGGTAAAGGTATATGGATGAGGGTTTCCTTGTTTGGATTATTCCTTCGAAGTACTAACCTCATGGAGTCATGACCTAAGCCCGTACAATTAGATTTACTCGTAATCGGTTTTTATTCGGTTTTATCGATTTTATATTAGTTTAAGAGATAACTAGAGTTGCCCGATCTACCTTACTTCTTATCTTGTTACACTATGGATGCTTGTTATGATTCCCGTTATGACACCTGTATTGGACTCCTGTTATGATGCCTGTTATGATTCTTGTTATGACTCCCGTTATGTACTCCTGTCATGTCTGTTATGTACTTCTGTTATGACCACTTTGTGACTTGTGATTGTATGTGCTTGGATTACGATGATATGAGATAAAGGTATATAAATGAGGGTTTCCTTGTTTGGATTATTCCTTCGACGTACTAGTCTCATGGAAGCGTGACCTAAGCTTGTGCAATCGGTTTTGCTCGTAATCGGATTTCCTGTTTTATGATGATTATGATATACTTGTTCATGCCTGCTATACTTGTGTTCTAACCCCTGTTTTCTGAACTTGATATCCTTTGTACTTGATATCAATTGTTGTATTCACACTTGTGCTTATCCTGGCTCGCCACCTGGTTTTTGTATCACACTCGCCTGGGGAGTTTCATCTGACTCCCCTGGATTCTCATGTCCAGGTTTGGAGCTTGAGCGTGTGGATTCTCCTCGTTACTGATCAGAGTAGCGCAGCGGTAGCGTGGATCTGCAGCATACCGTCCAGAGCTCCATCCTTCCAGGCCCCCTGTGTACCTCTCGAGTTTCCTTATAGTGAACTCGTGAGTGCCTTTCATTGTTTACTCCTGTATGCTCCTTGTATTCTCGCATTTGCGCCTATCAGGTGATGTAATATTATTGTAATATCGGATCACCTCTGGTGATAACTCTGTAATTGTACTCATATGTTGGAATGTATAATGCACCACTGCTTTCGTACTCTGATTCTTGTCTGTACTGATGCTTAGCGTATATACGGGAGGGTAGTTCTGACCTACGTATATACGTTGCAGTGACGTCCCCGTATCCGCGGGATCGGGGCGTTACATCAGCAGAACGGTCGGTCGACCGGTCGGTCGAGAAAACCTGAGAGATCTGCAGACATAGTCGGTCGACCGATCTCTACTGCAGTCGATCGGTTGGTCGACCGAGCTCAACTCTCTTAAGCTCGTGCATATTTGTACACGTCAGTCGGCCGTGCGGTCGACCAACAGAGCAAATGAGCTCTGTGGTTGGTCGACTGTGCGGTTGACTGGCTCAGCGAAAAAAACACAATTTTGAGTTTTTTAAATGAACTTTTGAAACTCAATTAAATTCCAATAAATCCTAATAAATTCCAAAAAAATAAGTTCATATAGAATGTAAATACAATGAAGTACAAATATGTGTAATCAAAAATCAACAAATATTAGAAACATAGTGACTTGTTTTGAGATATATAAATTCAATCTAGAAACTAAAATCCTATTTTTCAAAAACCAAACTACTAAATGAAAATCCAATTTCGATAAATATATAACTTAAACTCATGATTCAACTCATCAAAATAAATTACTTAAATACATTTGAAGCATCAATGTATTTGGATAAAATCCAATAGATACATAAACCAATGTAAACTTGTTTTTGATGAAATATATTCATGAAACCAAAAACGTATACTTGTTAAATCAAAAAATAGCAAACTTTGTGTGTGTGAGAGAGAGAGAGAGAGAGCTTGAGCTATCAAGACTAATCTATATTTTTACACAAGATCTAAACTTACAAAACTCTAAACACAAGTCTTCTTGTAGATCTTCTTCTCCAAGTAGACTTGATCCAAATAAGATCCTTGATCTAGACTCCTTCTTGAGTGCTAGATGCGATTTTTAAGCTTGAGCACATGAATCATCTTGTGATAGCTTTAAATCTTGATTTTGATTTTTTTTGTTGAAGCTAAACATCAACTATGATCCTGATATAATGTTTGAAATTAAATGAACACAAGATCATTAGTACTATAACTTTATGAGTTAGTCATCATCAAAACGAGGGTGATGGACCTTCGAGCCAGTAGGAATACCTTGCTCCCAGATCATTGAATACTAGGCTCCGCGATGTGTTCGACGAAGATCTCCTTAAGAACTTGTGCTCAATAGCCGACCTTAGATTGGCAAGAGAGTCAGCGTGATTATTCTTCCATCGGGAGATCTGCTTGAAGTCGCCAGAGAAATTTTGATTTTAGGCTGAGAAAAGACCTATAGGTATGCCACCATTCACTCATCCTTGGCAGTGTACTCCCCTTTCACTTGACTCATCACCAGTAGTGAGTCACAGTGGACCTCGAGTCTGGTGACTCAGAGGGTCACTTCCATTTTGAGACCAAAAATGATGTCTTCATACTCAGCCTCATTGTTGATAGCAGGGAAGCCCAGGTGAAAGACTGCTCAATTATGGATCTGGAGTAGTGAAGATGATCTTTATCCAGGAAACCTTACTGTTCGACGCTTTGTCCATCCTAAGGACCTATCCATCTAGAAGATTACATTGTGTTAGAGGTCCGGGAGTGAACTCAGCAATGAAGTCGACCAAAACCTTCCCTTTGATTGTCGTCCTTGGCTCGTACTTGATAACATAAGGTTTCAAGTTCATAGCCCACTTTATTATACCCTGTGGCCTGTAAATTCCCCACAATACTTTTTAGAGGGTGCTCCTTTAGAATGAAGATCTGAAAGGATTGGAAGTAGGGCTTCAACTTTCTCGAGACAACAAATAAAGCAAAAACCAACTTTTCTATCCCTTGATATCT
Source organism: Agave tequilana (assembly GCA_038442645.1). NCBI lineage: Eukaryota > Viridiplantae > Streptophyta > Magnoliopsida > Asparagales > Asparagaceae > Agave > Agave tequilana. The sequence continues at coordinate 57,450 of JAVJIF010002275.1, forward strand.
GGTCTAGGCACTAGCAGGGACTTGTTGACGTAGTAGACAAGTGTCAGAACACCTCTATCTTCCCAAACCAAGGCTCCGCTCACAACTGACTTTGATATTGTAAGGTAAAGGAATAATGTCTCCCAGGTGACAAGCTTGGATAGGAGAGAAGGAAAGGCTAGATACCTCTCCAGGCCCTGAAATGCGGCTTCGCATTCCTTGTTCCAGCCAAAATCTACTCTGTTTTCTTGATGTCTTGGAAGAATGGCTTACATTTATCCGTGGATCAGCTGAGAAACTAGTTCAAGGCTGATAGGCATCCGTTAAGCATCTGAACCTCTTTGACTCATTAGGGACTTCATACTCAGGATAGTGGATATTTGATTGGGGTTGGCTTTGATACCCCGTGGAGTGACCAGGTATCCCAAGAACTTTTCGAAGGCCACTCCGAAGATACATTTCTCTGAGTTGAGCCGGACCATATACCTTTGGAGGTGGTCAGATACCTCGCCCAAGTTTTGCAGCTGGTCGATACATCATAGGTTCTTCACAAGCATGCCATCAACATAGACTCCATGGTATGTCTGATCTGCTCCTCAAAGACCTAGTTGACCATCCACTGAAAAGTTGCTCCGACATTCTTCAATTCAAAGGGCATCATCTTAAGCAGTAGATCCCACAATTAGTGAGGAACGTCATCTTATCTTCATCGGGTGGATGCATCTTAATTTAGTTGTATCTGAGTGGGCATCACTAGTACAAAAAAAGGATACTACATCAGTTTAAAACTATCATGGTAAGCCATAGATGTCGGTTTAGAAATAGACGTACATGCGAGCGACGTAAATGTCTATTGGTTACTAACTGACATAGAATATCACTTATAATTGAAAATAATTTATTTTTCACGTGGAAAAAATATATTTTCCATGTCGGTTTTCCTTACAGCCGACGTTAAAAATAAATTATTTTTCACGTGAAAAATAATTTATCAAGGCTTTTCACGTTGTTTGTCTGTGACAACCGACTAGAAATATATTCGCGTCTGTTTTTGTAGAAACCTATCTTAAACATGTAAAATTTCATGTCGATTTTTGTTACAAATGACGCAAAAAAAATACTGACATGTACAATGTATGCAACCTTTTAGCGTCAATTTATATAGGAACTAAAGCGAAGGTATACTTTTTTTTTAATTTATCCACAGAACCTGTAACCTGTATGCACATATGAATGTTATATCATGCATATATTAAATTATCCACAGAACAATGGAAATATAAACAATATGAGATAATCAGTGTAAGCATACAGGCTTACTCACCTGTTTTGCAAGAAACTAATCAAAAATAGAGCTGGATGAGACTGCCCCTTGTGGTGGCAGAATGTGACTTCTTTTAAGCTGTGAAAAATAGAAAAAATCATTCAAATCATGTATTACCTCATTTCTTGACCCTAATTTCATTGTGTATGTGTACATGCACCAAATTCAATGAATCCAATATGAAAAGTAAAATGAACCAAAAATGCACCAAAGTGTATGTGTATGTACACGCCCCTAAATAAACCAAAATGCACCAAAGTATATGTGTGTTTACATGCACAAACATACAATGAAGTAAACCGGCATGAATACATAACACACATTGAATACAATATTTACAAAAAAAATTTACTTACCAATAATATATTTCAACAAATATTTCACCCATTGTTCCTGAACTTCCCTCAATTTGTGATCTGTGTATACTTTTTTCTCATCAAACTGCAAAGATATTGATTTTTTGTGTTAATTTTAACATCAACAAAAAACATAAATATGATTTATATATAAAACAAAAATATAAACAAAAAGAGAATATAATTGTAATACTAACACTAACACTAACAAAAAACATACAAATGATGAATACTTTTCTTGGAATTAGGTTCATTGTAATGTGACGATTTCACGCATAAATCTTATAACATAATATCTGCATTGGATAGAACCTGGTTGACAGGACACTACAAGAAAAGGAATATTTTTGTAAATGATAAAAGTAAAACTTAAAGTTTTATCATCGATTTCCAAATGAATTACATGAATCTTTCTCCATGGAGCAAGTTTACCCCGTCGGGTTGGATTGGTTTGACTCATATACATGGTGAGAGCCATGTTCATAAAATTCAAAAATTAAACTTGAGTATTAATAAATATTTATATATATTATGAAATTTTATTAATTAGTTTAAACACTCACAAATTAAACATATACAAGATTAATACTCACAAGTCGAATAGTTTTAATTGGTTTTCGGACGTCTTCCCCAGCGAGTCCAACTAATATACAATACCGAGCGATGGGTCAATCACACATCACATCTAATGTGAGCTGTAAGATAAATTTATATATAAGAAATTAAATTATATAATAGTCAAACTTTATTTATAAAAGGTTACTACTTACCTCGTATTGTATGGCACAAGATACAATCGCTAGGTCAGTCCATCCCTTAACACTGTAGATGTGACATATCTATCCTTGTTGACCATATCATCTTCATATGTAAAGTCATATGTGATATGATATGGGCAAATAAAGCCATACAAGTGACTAAAACCCGCATCCACTAACCAATCATATAAAGACATAAATTTTTTTAAAAATTATCAAGATTAATCAAATATAAAATAATTATTATTTAATTCTTAAAAATGAATAAACTTTTATGACTCACTTCAATAGACACAAATGCATGCAGCGGTAATCTCCATCATGGCAATGAATCTCTCGAGGTCATTACTTTCAAAGGTAATGGGCAAAAGCTCAATTTCAAATACATCTATATCGATAGAACGGTGACCATTTTTTCATCTCCCATAACCCTCCCGAACGCTGCTACTGACACCAGACTGCTATCACTCTCTGGCGTAGGCTACAATGACTGGTGATTGAATGGAATGTGTGGTCCCTCCCTGGAGTCTCAGGGGATGCCACCTTTCCCTTTAGCTGTTTCCTATCACAATGCAATGGCTATTAGTCAAAATTGATTTTTAAAAATTATAAATATTTATTTTAAAATAAGACTTGTACTTCCAATTCGATAAACATACCCAGGCATCCAAAGTGACAAGTTTCTTCGACAAAGAAATGAAACCACCGATAGCATCACGGACAATTATAATCTCGTTACATGAAATTGATAGAAGAGCATCCATATCCACTGGATCCACTATGCTTAACTGACCCGATTTGAATAAATTGATTATCACCGGTGTTGAAAGCTCTTCCATGCACTACAACACGGTTATCATTTTTGATGGCCAAAGTAATCAGGAGAGAACCACCCTATGACAACCAAATAATATAAAAGTGGTGACAAATTAACTATAATAGATAAGTGGTGTCAAAAATTTTACCGAAAGAGAACCTGTGGTGATAACCAAATTATATACATGTGTGTACATGTTTGTGTGTAACGGAAGAGAACCAGTGGTGATAACCAAATTATATAAGGTTACCACCGAAATTGAGGATAACTCCTTTTCAATCTTGCAATTTCTGTTGCTGCTTTATGGTGGATGATGATAGTGGTGTTGCAGTGGATAACTACTCTATGTCTTCCCTTGTATCTCCCGTCACATTTCTTCTAGTTGCAACTTAAAGGAAGATTTCAAGGCCTCTTCTCACCTCTTCCTAAAGCTCCCTCTCCTTTACAAATTTACTTTTCACCAATCTATCCACCTCATCATCTGTAATAGTGTTGCGACATCGGCGAGGTGCACGAAAGTAACTAGTGATGGAACCCCTTGCTCGACGCCTCTAACATAACCGGGATGCTCAAGCTTACCCATTGCCATGGTTAAATGTCATTCATCCCAGATGGATGAATGTCTCTCTTGGTCGCTGACTGAGAAAGATGATCCTGGGAAAGAAATTATAATCAATAGTTATAAAGGTCTAAAAATAATTATTAATTATCACATTATAAAATAGTTCATTGTAAAAACTTACAATTTCACTTGCAGTAGATTGACTTTGATTATTAATGTATGAACCGTCTTTCTTAACCTTAGCTTGAATCCAAAGCTCATATCGGAGAATTGAGGATTCCGTAGAACATTCCTCACTCTATCCCTGGGATGGCTGTTATGCAATACATGTAGATAAGTTATAAATAATAATATATAAAAGATTATATAATTGTTAAAAATTAACAATAAAAAAACACTCTTATCAGATCTTGCTCAAGCTGAGGATATCCTTTCTGAGATAGTAGGTGGGGATACACGTTCAAATCTCGATTTCTTTATTCTTTTTACGTAAATCTTATTTTTAAAAATATTAAGTAAGAATTAAAATTTTATGAATTGATTAATGCAAACATAAAACAATTTTGTATTTATGTGTGGACCTAAAAATCTGCAGTAAAACGTTAGGCCACGAAGCATTCCTAGACATCCGCCTCAATGAATTCATACTGTCCCGGGGGACTTTAGGTTTCACCTGTGGTGATGAACTCCCTTATCAGCATGTTTATAAACTATCTTCATATCTTTCCTCTGACATTATGAAAGCATGCCTTCTACTCTCATCCAAGTCAATTACAGTACGCAACAAGTCAAAAAATATTAATATTATTAAATAATTAATATAATTTATATAAAAAATTAAATTATTCAGAATATATTTGTAGAATGATCATCCGAGATGTTTTTCATCTCTTCTGGAACATCACACCAATTCTTGATGTTAATTGGCATACAATGGCGTACAACACAACCAACATAACTCATTAATTTCTTGTCCATCCTTCCAAGTGGGACACCCATATCATAGAACTCAATCGAATGTTTCCGCCCTGGTTTCTTAATAAGATGACATCACTCATCTTAGTGATGCCTCGGGTCCTCTTTTTCCCAGCACTTCCATTGCTTTCCCCTAGATCCATGTGCATGTTAAGGAAAAAAAAGTAAAAAAATTAGAACCTCATTAATAATATATGAAAGCAAGAAACATTAACAGAAAAATATGCAAACTATTGTAAATAACTTCATAAATTGACTTATAACTTAGGTTAGTTGACTTATAACTTAGGTTAATGACTTATGATACAGAAAATAGCCCGATAAGTCGACTAATAAAGAACATTAGTCGATTGACCTTGAGAAAGAAGTAGTTTCTAAGTTTTTGTTGAACATATATTAGTCAACTGGACTGAACTATAAGTCGACTAGTCGGAGAAATAAAATGATATTCAAGTCAGAATGGATATTTATAAGTCAACTTATAAGGATTTATAACTCGATTAGACTGACAAAAGTTGAAAATATAACTTTCTATTGAGAATTATAAGTCAACTTATAGAAGTTATAGGTCGACTAGTCTGATGTATGTATCAATATATCAGACTATATACATTAGTTTGTTATCATCAAAATATAGTTATCAAGATATAGTCATGTGAGGGTAAGATCTAATAAAAAAAATACAAACTACTGAACAGATAAATACCTCGTATGAAAAAATAAATTGACATATACTTTTATTTTTTTATTTTTTATGACTTTTTCCTACCAAGATTCCTTCAAAATTGTGCTTCAATAGTGCTATTAAAGATATCTAAGTGCTTATTTATATAAGTTTATACTTCATCAGTGTTATTTAATACATATCTATATGTTTGACACATTAAGTAAGCACTGACGGTAGCCATCCCAATTAAAAATTTACCATTGACATCTGTTCCTCTAGTACACACTATCTTAGGAAGTCTTATACCTTTACCATTTGATAAGTGCTCATTGCAAAATTTAACTGCCTCTTCATATAGGTAACATTCAACAATACAACTTTCGAGTCGATTTCGATTTCTCACATAACCTTTTAATATGTTCATGTATCACTCAAATGGATAAATTCATCTTAAGAAGGCCAGATATCATAGTCTAACCTCTCTAACTAAATTGACTGTGAGATGCACCATGATATCAAAAGATAAAAGTGGAAAATACATCTCAAGCTAGCACAGAGTAACCACAATATCCTTTTGTAATTCTTCCAGTATTGCTGGGTCAATTACCTTACTACATATTGCATTGAAGAAAAAACAAAGTCAGGTAATAGCATTACGGACATGTGTTGGCAATACATAATGTATAGCCACATATAGCAATTGTTGTATCAATGCATGACAATCATGAGATTTCAATCCAATCTTTCATAGACACAAGACTTTGAATATTTGATAAATAACCACTTAGCACCTTATTCCCAGCAAGACATTTATATAATTCTATCTTCTCCTTTTTGGACAAATTATGTTATGCTGGCGGTACGTATGTATTTCTGTATCATCTTTCAAGCCTCGATTAATTGTCGGTGATCTATAAAGTGTTCTTTTACATCATGAATCATGTCTTCTAATTTATCACCTTCACTACAATCAACTTCTTTTTTCCATCACATCTTCTATCATCTGGAGTAATCGGTCTTTCTCTTGCATTCCATCACACCATATCCATCTTCTATAATCTTTGTCAATTTCATTAATGAATTAATGGTCTTTTAATACTTTAACTTTAACTTTGTTAAGGCAACCACATCTTATGAGAGGACACTTAACACGATTAGCTCCATTTGTATGCTCAACAACAAACATAATAAACTCCGCCACACTATTTCAATATTCGGTACTTAACCTATTAGCATTCATCTATTTTTGATCCATCTTTACCTAATTAGTCTAGACATAAAAAACAAAATATTGAATTAACAACATATATCATGTAAAGAGTAAATTTTTTATTTAAGGTAATTTTGAACAATATATATCTATTTAATGTAATCAAAATCGAATGAAGCAAGATTTTCTCCCGTGACTCATTCACAAAAGTTGTTTGTCCGTCCGTTCAGCCGTCTGTCTTCACCTGCCCCCCCTCCTCCTCCTCCTTCCTCCTCCTCCCCCCATCCCTCTCCTTCGCTCGATTTATACCGCTATGCGGTACACTAGTTTATAACTCCTTAAAACGTGTGTTATTTAATTACAATGGTGCTAGAGATGTCATTTTTATTTTCAAAAAATAGTTTAAGTATAATTAAATGTATAAATGCTGCTGATAAATCTATTTTGAAACATCATAATTAAATCAAAACTTAAATACTTGAAAACCCATATTTAGAGACCTAAAATTTATTTTTTTCTACATGGGTTTTGGATATATGAACGAAAAAAACACATAAATATCATAATCAGATTTAGGGTTTGCTAAATCAAAAAAAGCTAGATCACTGATTACATTTCATATTTATATTATTATCATCATATTTTAACATTTAACCTTTGATTATTTTTATTTAATTTTTGTTTAACCCTCTTTCTGTTTATGGTGTGTAGTTATTTAAAATAGAAAAATAAAGATGAAAGAAGCTTTTAATTATCTTATTTACCTTCAGATTTCAATATAAATCAATTTGAAATCAAGAAGAAGACAAGGATTCAGAGATAATCCCTATCCTAATTTAAAAATAAAAAGAAAATCAACATAAATTAGGTGCTTAAACTCCAAGTCAAAGATAAAGGGGAGAATTTAAATTTAAATTCGGATTAGGAGATAACTTGCTTCTCAAGTTATCTAGAAAGAAAATTATTTTAAAATCTAAAGTTCAAATGAAGATTCTGAGACTAAATCTTCTGATGGATGGACAAGATGAGGCCATGAACCAAAACACAACCTTATCCACCTTCCTTTTGCCGCGTTTTCTCCTAAAAAGCTGCGAAAACGTGACAATCTAGAGGATTCTCCTGTGGCGGTTGTGTGCATGAGTTCTATCAGGATACTACTTCCTATTTTTCTTATAAATAGAGAGGTAGAGCCAGAGGAAGCAGACATCTCAGAGATCACAACTTAGGTTTTTCTTTAGCATTCTTTTCTTTGAATTTTTATAATTTTTAGGATTTTAGTTTGAGAGATTTGTAAAGAGACGAAGGAGCGATTGTAATTTGACAGTGACAACTTCAATAAGCAAGGTTCTTTTGTTCTTCTTTCAATTCTATTGTCTTCTTTATTTGCTTTTTTTTATTCATGCAATTTTCTTATTTAAACACCATGCTTAGATTAAACTTCATCATGAATAACTAAATGCAACCTCGTGGTTTGCTAATTTCTTCAACACCATTTCTAATTCTATGATTGCTTAAATTGATCAAATCTCATGCATGCTTAAAAACTCGAAAACTAGGTAAACTTCTTGAAGATTTATGATGTTAAAAAGTTTACTTTATTCTTGTTAATATTAGTTAACAATTTTGCTTATTTTATACTTAGATAGATTAATGTTAAATCTAAATAATTTTTCTTATGCTATACCTAAAAAGTTTTGATAATCTAATGTAGAATTTTGGCTAGTGTGTTTGGTTAGATTTTTATCTTATATATCATACTTGAAATAAATCTTCTAGGAATACTTTTATGATTCAACATGAAGTTTAATCTTCATAGACTACTAAGTTAGTGGTGGTAGATGATTATTGAACTATGAGCTTTTTCTTATAATCAAAACAGAATCAATCTTTTTACAAATCAAATTCTTTCTTCTAAGAATAATATTGTGTCGAAATGCTTTCATCGCATCTCTCTTTGAGGATCGACCGTATAGCCATTGCTATTACGGTTAAGTTGCAAGAATTCAGAGTCCATCAAAATTAGATAAACACTTTCTTAATCTCTATCTTTTTGTTAATCAAATTTTGGCGTTGTTTCTGGGAAGAGAACGTATGGTTTATTCTTTTAGTTAATTATCTTCTCTGCTTCTTTGTGTAGGAGTGGAGAACATAAAGGCACATTAAATTGGCTCCGAGAGTCTGCCTTCAAAGCAGAGCCCATAACTCCTCAAACAAGCCGCGCAAACATGACTTTTTAAAAAGCAGCGCGGTTTTGAAGAGCACAACTAGCAATTTTCTACAAGGCTGCTTCAAATTGCAAAAGTTATCTTCTGTAATAGTTAGTTTACCTGTTTGACTATTCTGCATCCTGCTAATAACTCAACATTAATTGATTAGTTGTTTAACTCAAAAAATGGTTTAGACTCTTACATCTCAGGGCATGTGTCTATTCTTTTTCACTTATATTACTGTTGAAGAGTGCTGGAAACAAGGTACGTTCACATTGCATTTAGATTAGGCAGCATTTTTTGGTTGATTTACAATTGCTTTGAGTGAATTCTTATCTATCTACTTATACACGTGCACCTAAAATGACTTAAAGGTAAAACCTATAAATACGATAAGGTGAGAAAGTCATTACCCTTCTTTGGCCCACAAATAATATCCATTGCACTCATAATCCAATTCTAACCTAAAATTTGAATAGACGTTGGCCCTAAGATAACTCAGACTCACTAGGAGATTGACCTAAGGAGGAAGTTGTTAGAATTTAACTCTTGTCAAAATGGTGACTAAGGTAGGAAATTGAGAGGTGAAACTTCGAAGGTTGGTGATTTGGCTTAATTAAGCCCGTCACTTTTGCGCGGATACCTCTCACCAATCTTGCCACCTACCTGGCCGATTAACTTGTGATTAGATTACTGCAATATACCTCCTGCAGATTATCTACAGTTAGGAGTTGTCTAGATCTAAGTCTACCTTAGAATAGGCTTGATTGATTTTTTTCTTTGATTGACTAGGTGATCTCGTTTTTATTAATTGTGCATGTTAGCTTGGTCACAGACCCAACTACATCTAGGTTAACTAGAAACACTTCACCACCTAAACCCAATCCTAACATGGCAAAATCAACATCCCTGTAGGATAGGTTTTATCCTAGGAGGACATCTCTGCCATCTTACATTCAACTTCCCAAAGCCGATGGAGACACCTTTGAGCTTAAGCCACAATTTATTAACACTCTCCCGAAATATCATTATTTAGAGTCTGAAGATGCAAACTTCTTCATAAGAGAATTTGAAAAATGTCTTTCATGATAGGATACCACAGTTAGGAGACGATTCTATTAGGTTACATTTTGTCCCTTTCGCCCTCAAAGACCTAGCAAAAAAGTGGCTACACTGTTTAGCGGTTGAATCAATTACATCCTGGGATAATTTTATCAAAGCCTTCTTGAAGAAATTCTATCCTATCCATAAAACTGCTCTTATCTGGAAAAATATAATGCAGTTTAAGCAAAAAACAACGACCATTTTAGAAATACTTCGAACATTTCATCCTTTCCCAATGCCCCCATCATGGCTTAGAGAAGTGGCAGTTATACAAATTCTCTATGATGATTTAGATTATCAAAATAAGACTCTCCTAGAAATCATGTGTTACAGAGGATTTTTGAAAAGGATGAACATGAAGGGTGGGAAATATATGAAGATTTAGCAGAGACCATCTAATAGGAACCAACTCCCGATAAATCTAAGAACAGTAACTCCACCTCATCAAAAGGTTATCTCCATTAAATAAAGACATCCACAGCAACAGAGGCTAAATTTGCTAGTGTTATGTGAAGACTAGAGGCTCTAGAAATGAAGGAGCCAGTTTCGTTGAACCAAGTTAGCTCAACACAATCTACATCTGCATGCTGCACTTGCTGTCAAGCTATGAACCATGTGTTCGAAGGGTGTCATATTTTCATTGCTCATCAAATGTTACCCGAACATATGAATGCAGCCTTCACAAGGCCCAACAACAATCCATATTCGCAAACATATAATTATGGTTGGAGAAATCACCCGAATTTCTCATGGGGTTAAAACAACAATGATTAACGTAGGCCAACTTCTCTAACAATTTTTCAACCATCTCATTATCAACAAAATTTTCCCAACCAAGTTTCACTATCTTCTTTTCAAAATTCATAAATGTGTACAAAATTCTCTAATATGGAAAGAAAGATGGATACTTTCAACAAGACCCAAGAAACACTTATTCAAGCCATGACTAGGTCAGAGAATCAATTCAGTCAGCAAGCTAATTCAATTAGTGAAAGACCCAAAGGGACTCTGCCTAGTCAACTATTGCTAAATCTGAGAAACTTTAAACAGGTCAATGAGACTCAAGATTCAAATAAATGTAATTTGGTTCACACATTGAGTTCGAAAAAATAAGTTAATAACAAGTATCAATGCCATCGAGTCCAACACAAGCATTCACTTCTTCTAGTCCCACTCCACCCAACTCTGAACAAAAAGATAAGTCACTCGAGCAGGTGCATAAGCCTATAGCCCCATTTCTGTATAGGCTTAGGAATAACAATAATGCACAAGTGGAGAAAATACTTGAGATTTTTAATCAAATAAAGATTAATTTTTCCTTCTTGATGCAATACAACAAGTGTCTATCTATGCAAATTCCTTAAGGACATGTGTACCAAGAAAAGAAGAACTAATGTGTCTAAAAAAGTTTTTCAAGCCACTAATATTAATGAGTTATTATATAATCAGATCCCTGTCAAGTACAAGAATCCTGGTTGTCCTACCATTTCTTACACAATAGGTCAAACTAAAATTAACCGAGCACTTCTTGATTTGGGAGCAAGTATCAATTTGCTCCCTTTCAAACATACCAATATCTTGGGTTAGGTATGTTTAGCTCTACTTAAGTTACGATCCAGTTAGCTGACTGGTCAGTTAAAGTTACAAAGGGGAAAGTAACTATGTCCTTATCCAGATTGGGGAATTCATCTACCCAGTCGATTTCATTGTTCTAGAAACCTAACCAATTTCTAATCCTAGGTCTCAAACTCCTTTCATCCTAGGGCGTCCGTTCCTCATGACTGCCAATGCAATAAAAAATTGTAAGAACAGATCCATGAGATTAACTTTGGAGACATGACTAAGGAGTGGATGTCTTCAACCTAGGAGAACAAACCTGCGACATGGATGATCAACCTTTTGAGGTAAACCTCATTGAGAACTTGATAAGTAAGTACAGTGAGGAGATAAAACTAGAAATCAAATGTGATGCCGAGTTGGAATCCGAGGACTTACGCCTTGATGAGATTGTCAACTCTACAATTGTCGAGCCCAAGCTCATTAGATCCGGAGCCAACAAGCTTGATTCCTCTATCTCTTGAGTCATCCCCTTTCTTAGAACTAAATGCCTTACCAAACATCCTAAGTATGCCTACATAGGCGAACAAGAGACTCTATCAGTCATTGTTGCATCCCATCTGACTGACGGGCAAGAAGAAAATCTTATTACAATCCTTAGAAAATATAGGGAAGCTATTGATTGGACAATGACCGACATAAAGGGATTAAGTCCGACTATGGTTCAACACCGAATCTATCTAAATGAAGAAGCAAAACTAAAAAGGACCCGCAAAATAGGTTAAACCCCATTATGCAAGAGTCGTTCGAGCTGAAATAGTGAAACTATTAGATAATGAGATAATTTATCCCATTTTTGATAGCTAATGGGTCACCAATCCACACGATCCCTAAGAAATTCAGTTTTACCGTGATAGAGAATGAAAACCAAGAATTAGTCCAAATATGACTCCCTACAAAGATTCGAGTTTGCATTGACTATAGAAAGTTAAATGTTGCCACTCGCAAAGACCATTTTCCTCTTCCATTTATCAGTTAAATGCTTGAACGACTGGCTGGCCATGAGTATTTCTTAGATGGTTACGTGGGGGACAATCAAATCTCCATAGCTCCGGAAGACCAAGAGAAGACAATGTTTACTTGCCTATTTAGGACTTTCGCTTATCACCGAATGCCTTTCGGCTTATACAATGCCCTCACGATCTTTCAACACTGTATGTTAATCTTATCTCCGACATGGTCGAAAGATTCTTAGAGATTTTTATGAATGATTTTTCAATCTATAGAGACTCATTCGATTAATATCTTTATCATCTTGGACTTGTCCTCAAACATTGTACCAAAAAAAATTGACTCTAAATTAGGAAAAGTACCACTTCACGATACATGGAAATGTACTAGGTCATGAAATTTTTAGAAAAGGAATTGAAGTGGACAACGCGAAGATAGATGTCATAGCCAGGCTTCCCATACCCAAATGTATGAAAGATATCCGATCTTTTTAGGACACATCGGATTCTATTGTAGGTTCATTAAGGACTTTAGCAAGATTGCTAGACCTTTAACTAACCTTTTAGTTAAGGATGTACCATTCATCTTTAATGATGGATGTCTTACTGTGTCAGAGAAGCTTAAATTGAAACTTATCTCTGCCAATAATTTCTGCCCCGATTGGTCCAAATCATTTGAGATCATGTGCAATGCTTCCAATTTTTACAATAGGCACTGTCATAGGACAATGCATCGATAACAAGTAGCGTGTGATCTACTATTCAAGTAGGACTCTTAATGATGCCCAATTAAACTACACCACAATCGAGAAGAAATTCTTGGATGTAATGTTTGTATTGAAAAATCTCGTTCATATCTACTTGGGACCAAAATCGTCATATTTACCGAACATTCTGCACTTCATTACCTAATGCTTAAGAATGATGCGAATGCCCGACTCATTTATTGGATCCTCTTTCTTTGAGAGTGTGATCTCCAAATTTGAGATAAAAAGGGTGTCGAAAACGTCGTCACTATTCATCTCTCACGTGTCCCAAACGCACCTTCCAACGAATTGCCAATTTATGATAATTTTCCTGATGAACAACTGATCTGGGTGGAACCAGCACTTGAATATGTGTATTTATGAAATCAATGTAAAAGCTTGTGTGTGCTAATGTTCCCTCGATACTTTCGTTATAGCATTGGCTCAGCGGGTCGAATCCACAGGGACGGAGGTGATAGAAGCATTAACAGTTCTTATTCACATCGTATATTAACAAGTTCTTCTTTGTTAAAGAATGAGAAAAGTTAAAGAAAAGAAAACTAAAAGTGATACGTGAAGAAGGCGAGAAAATGCGAAATGAAAACAAATGAGAAGTGGGTTTGAAAACAAAAAGAAGATGAAGCTTGTGGTAAAGAAAATGAAAACAAAGGGAACAAAGCAGATGGTGAAACAACGATGAAAAGATAAAATAAGTGTTTTGAAATCGATTTTAAAACAAAATAAAAAGAGAGGAGAATACTATGAAAAAGAAATCTCATGATTTTTAACTACTAATTACTCCACTAACATGCTGACCTTTTAGTGATAGTTGCCTCACAAGGATCCTTGGCCATCACTAGTTCTTGGCTTCAAGAGATGATACAGAGCATAACAAATAAGATGGTTCTTCACATTCAAACTTGCATCAAGAGCAAGCTAATACAAATATTAGATCATCAAACTATTAGGAGCAAGCATGAAATAAGAGAGAGCATATGATTGAAAGACTTAGGACAGATTGGTGTGAAAAGATTGAATTTAAGAAAAATGATTAGATTTTTTATTTATAATTGAATTTGATTATACTTAAACTTGTTGCAAACTAATAAATTTATTGCTAGTGAATACTTATTGTGAAATAAGAAAAAAAAATAATAATAACAATAACTTCTCTTTCTTTATCCTTATTTTTGATTATCTTTTTTATCTTAATCTTTCTTATCTATTATTTTTTCACCAGATTTTGTGGGTGCAATTCACTGAAAACTCTCATGAGACAACTCGTCCTCTCAGATAATCTAGAGGTTTAACAGCTTGTTATACGTGCTAAGTGCAATCGTGAGTCCTACGAGAGTGGATAGTTAGATTAGTTTTTCTTTTTTAGTTTTGCTGGAGGACGATCAAAAGATAGGTGCGGGGGGTGTGATTACTTTCATATTTGTATCATTATCATCACATTTGCATATTTAACCTTTGATTATTTTTATTTAATTTTTCCATTTAACTTTCTTTTTATTTATAGTGTGTGGTTATTTAAAATAGGAAGATAAAGATAAAGGAAGTTTCTAATTATCCTATCTACATTCAGATTTCAATTTAAATCAATTTGAAATCAAGAGGAAGACAGGAGCAGAGATAATCTCTATCCTATTTAGAGATAGAGAAAAAAATCAACTTAAATCAGGTTTCTCAAGCTCTAAGTCAAAGATAAAGGAGGAGAATTTAAATTTAAACTCGGATTAGAAAATAACTTGCTTCTCAAGTTATCTAGAAGAAAATTATTTTAAAATCTAAAGTTTGAATGAAGATTTTGAGGATAAATCTTCTGATGAATGGACGAGATGAAGTCACACACCAAAACGCGATCTCATCCACCTTCTTTTTGTCGCATTTTCTCCTGAAAAGCCACAAAAACGCGACAATCCAGTGGATTCTCCTGTGACGGTTGGGTGCATGCATTCTATCAGGATACTACCTCTTATTTTTCTATAAATAGGGAGGTGGAGCCAGAGAAAGCAGGCATCTCAGATATCACAATTTATAATTTTCTTCAGCATTCTTTTTCTTCTGAATTTTTATAATTTCTAAGATTTTAGTTTGAGGGATTTGTAAAGAGACGAAGGAGCGATTATAATTTGAGGGTGACAGATTCAAAAAACAAGGTTATTTTGTTTCTTCTTTCAATTTTATTGTCTTTTTATTTGCTTTCTTTTTATTCATGCAATTTTCTTATTTAAACACCATGTTAGTTTAAACTTCACCATGAATAACTAAATATAACTTCATATTTGCTAATCTCTCTATCATTACTTTTAGTTTTATGATTGCTTAAACTGATTGAATCTCATGCATGCTTAAAACCCTAGAACTAGGTAAACTTCTTGAAGACTTGTGATGATAAAAAGTTAGTTTTATTCTTGTTAATACTAGTTCATAATTTTATTTATTTTATGCCTAGATAGCTTTGATAGCTTAATATTAAATCTGAGTAATTTTTCTAATGCTATACTTAAAAAGTTTGATAATCTAATGTGGAATTTTGGCTAGTGTGTTTCAATTAGGGTTAGCTTTTCATCTTATATATCTTACTTGAAGCAAATCTTTTAGGAATACTTTTATGATTCAACATGAAGTTTAATCTTCATAGACTAGTAAGTTAGTGGTGGTAGATGATTAGTAAACTATGAGCTTTTCTCATAATCAAAACAAAATTAATCTTTTTACAAGCCAAAATTTTCTTCTAAGAGCAATACTGTGTCGAAACGCTTCCATTACATCTCTCCCTGAGGATCGACCTATATAGTCATTGCTACTACGATGAAATTGCATGAATTTGAGTCTATCAAAATTAGATAAACACTTTTCTAAACTCTTGGCTTTTGTCAATCAATCACTCTGGTTTATCTAATATTTAATATTCATAAATTAAAAGAGATTAGATGTACCTCAATAATTGTAGGTGCTCCAAGGATGGTGGAGATCAAACTCACTGCCGATAGAATATCACCGCGGATAAAGAACCATGACTCAATTAATGACACCGGTGCTGCCATCCACCGCTGCAGTGCACGAGAAGATGAGAGTAATTAGGGTTTGAGGGTAGAGAATTGAGAGAAGATGGAAGCAATACAGTAAAGAGGGCATGATTTAGGATAAAAATTCGTAGCACGATCTTTGAATTATATTTCATGTCAGTTCTTAAAAAGAACGATGCTAATAATGTATACTCAACTTCGGCTACATAAAAAACTAACGCTATTTATTAAATATTCCACATCGGTTCAGTAAATAATTGACGTGGAATATTTTTATTTTATGTTTAAAAAATTTATTAAATTATAAGCATCGGTTACTTAGAGAACCGACGTGGAATAAAGCTTCCCACATCAGTTAGTTTCATAACTAACATTTAATGTTTTCTTTTTTTAATCGAAATACTTGGTAGCAGTAATAATCATTTTATTTTAAATTGCCACCGTATTCTATTTCACGTAGAGTGTGGTTTGAACTGACTGAACGGTGCGACATTTTATTCCATTTCTGTACTAGTACATCCATGAAGTTGAGCAGTTCATGACCTACTGTCACATCCACTCGTTGATCGATCCTCAGCAGGGGAAAGCTATTTTTAGGATAGACTTGATTGAGATTGGTGAAGTTAATGCTGAATCTCTATTTGCCGCTTTCTTCTTCTCTAGGACCAAATTGGTGAGCCAATCAGGGTAGTGTGTCTCCCTGATGAAGTTGGCTCGTAGCAACCGGTCAACTTCTTCGTGGAGAGCTTGGCATCGCTCCACGTTTGTCTTCCTCAGCTTTTACTTAACTAGTTTGACCTCTGAGTTAATGGATAGCTAGTGACAGATGATGGATGGATCGACTCCTAACATATAAGTGGGGGTCCAGGTGAAAACATCTAGGTTACTAGATATGAAATCTTTAAATCATACATTTTCATAGCCGAAAGATTGCCTGATCTAAAGAACTCGCTCCGGATGTGATAAGTCCACATAGATCAGCTCCGCATCTTCCTTCGATCGGCTATTGGGAGCCTCTGATTCGTAGTCTCTTGTCTTTTGCCGCTATGTAATTGCTATTGGGCGGTGATATGCTTCTTCTTCCCTTAAGGATCGTCCTGATTGTAGGCCACCCTCACGTTCTTTGTCGTCCATCCTAATTTCATCCGAGCGATGCTAGCGATGCTCCTGGTCACGACTTGGTCTCCCTTATATCTGTGGTTCCCGTTAGGGGGTCTACCGCAAAAGTTAGTAGTAGATGGATGAGATGGCCCTCATTAAATGGATCCAAGGCCGACTGAGGATCACATTCTGCAAGGACTCGACGTCGATCACGAAAAACTCTCTGATGACATTGTATGGATTGACGTAGACTGGGAGTGAGATCGTGTCGGGAAATCGAGTCTCGCTCTTTCAAACCCGTACAAGTTGGATTGAGTTTGAGGGTTGATCATGGCTCGGGCCACATTTGATTCATTCGAGGAATCAGTCTATTGGCTCTGCCACTATGTAATTGCTATTGGGTGGCGATCTACTTCTACTTCTTCCTTGGGGATCATCCTTATCGGAGGCCACCCTGGCGTTCTTTGTCGTCCATCTGAATTTCATCAGAGCAATTATGGCGATGCTCCAGGCCACGACTTGGTCTCCCTTATATCTGTGGTTCCCGTTGGGATGGGATACTGCAAAAATTGTGATAGCTGGATGGGATGGCCCTCATCATGTGGATCCAAGACTGACCGAGGATAACATTTTGTGAGGACTCGACGTCGTTCATGAAAAACTCTATGTTTACATTGCATGGATCGGCGCAGACCGGGAGTGAGATTGTAAAAGCAGATCGAGTCTCATTCCCGTTAAGCCTGTACAAGTTGGATTAAGTTTGAGGGTTGATCATGGCACAGGCCGCCTATAATTTATCAGAGGAATCGGTCTCTTGGCTTCTGCCACTATGTAATTGCTATTGGGTGGTGATCTGCTTCTGCCTTCTATCCTTGGGGATCGTCCTGATCGGAGGCCACCCTCACGTTCTTTGTCATCCATTTGAATTTTGTCAGAGCAATGGCGGCGATGCTCCAGGCCACGACTTGATCTCCTTTATATTTGTGGTTCCCGTTAGGATGGGATACTATAAAAGTTGGTGGTAGCTGGATGGGATGTCCCTTATCATGCGGATCCAACGTCGACCGAGGATCACGTTTTGCGAGGACTCAATGTCGATCATGAATAACTCCATGATGACATTGTATGGATCGACGCGGACCGAGAGTGAGATCGTGCCGGGAGATTGAGTCTCATTCCATTCAAACCCATACAAGTTGGATTGAGTTTGAGGGTTGATCATGGCTCGAGCCACCTCCGAGGTATCCTCCATGCTGTCCAAAGCGCCTTCATATAGATGTTAATGCTATTCCCACTATCAACCAGAATTCTGGAAACTCGGCAGTTGCTGATGTACATGGTGATGATCAGGACGTTGTTGGGCTGAAAATGAACCGCATAGGTATTTGACTCCGAGAACATGATTGGCTTGCTCGGGGTTAGAGGGGGACCAGTTAGGAACGTTGGAAGTTAGCCCCATGGGCCTCATTAATATAAATAGATCCCTCTCTCTCTCTCTCTCTCTCTCTCTCTCTCTCTCTCTCTCTCAAGGTGGTGCCCTCCAGTGGGTAGGCGTCAAAAATGGCATCCATTTCCTGGTAGTTGACAAGAGCACAACTCGTCAGACTCTTTCTTTGCTGAGCTTCGGGAGCCTCCTTCTACACCTTAACCTCTGAGGGTTCTTCAAGATTTAAGATTAACTCCTTGAGGTACTCTTGGTTAACAAATTCCTGGAGCTATGATTGTACACGTGCATTTCATATTTAGTGTCACATTTCCTAATTTATTTTGTAATAAAACTTTGATATTTAATTCATTTTAATGTCTAATGGTGTGCAGGGTAATTAATGAAAAAAAAAGAAGAAATGGACCTGTTTATCCAATTAAATCCAGAGATTTAAAGATAAGATTTTTAGCTCAAGCAAATCAATGAAGATCTACTCAAATTCATAGGTTTAGAAGCAATTCTATCTGAAGATAGAGTACATCAGAGAGGAGGATCTCTGTTAAAAATCAGTTAAAAAATGATTTTTAAAGGTCCATTTGGTTAGCTGAAGATAAACGAAGATATCACCAAATTCAGAGCTCAAAGCAGAAAAACCAATGGATAAAAGGAGATACCAGAGAATCCCAGCCACATGAGCCCCCCCGATCTGGCTACCTGGTCAGATTCACGCCACGAAAATGTGGTCGAAGCCGCATTTTCGCGACAATCTTTTTATATGGGGGAGGGTTTGCTCCTCCTATCCTCGTAGCTCTCCCTTTTCCTATTTATCCTATAAATACTGGCATTTCCGAAAGCAGAAGGACACCGCTCAGCAGAGAGTTTAGAATAGACTTTTGTTTTGATTTAACTTAGGTTTTGTTTTCTCTTTTAATATAATTTTTTTTTATGTAACTGGGATTAGAAAGAAGCTTCATGAGAGAAAGAGAAGAAGATTGTATTGTGAATGACACTAGTGTAAGTTCCCTCATTTCTTTTATTGTTACTCTATTTTAATAAAAGTTATATTTTGTTTATTCTTCTTTTTTTTGCTTTACTTGCCTCTGCGATGACTTGTAAATCCAAATGAATCTTATAGCGTCGAATCTACCTTGCATTGCAAGTGCCACTGCTGGTTTATGGTGATGGATATCTACTTCTGATTGTGTAATAATTTAGGATTTCTTTCTGCTTGTATCTTTATTTAGTTAGACCAATTTGAAGTAGGGAAGATCCTATATGCCATGTTGTGATCGCCTTCAAGCAAAAATAAATCGCTGTAATGGATCCAAGGTAAGCAAGCGCCGAAGATGTAACTTAGTATTTCTTTCTTTTTTATTTCTTTATTTCTTAGGTTAGAAGCACACTTCTTCTTTCTATATTCTTTCTTCTTTTTAGCTTAGTTTACATACACTTCAAAACACCAACACATCACCATTTCTTCTTCTCCTCTTCTACTGCTAACACTTTTTCTTTTCTTTTTAAAACTAAGAAGAAATCTTTAACCGATCTAGTAACTTAGAAAAGACTTACTAAAAGCTTCTAACGCAGTCCCTCCTTGTGGATCACGCCCCCGCATAGCCACTTGCTATAGCGGTAGCATTGAGCTAAAATAACACCTAGAGGGGGGTGATAGGTGTATTGCTAATCAATTAAAAATTTAATGCAATATAAAATGAGATGATGCAACCGATCACTTAAAACAAAACTTGAAGCTGAATTTTTCGTGAAGGGCTCTGAACTTCTCCTCGTGATTCCTCTAAATAAGAGATGAGATGCTTAATTGCTATCTTGTAGTGATTTGTATAGATCGACAATAATGAATAATAAAAAGCAAACAAGAAAGCAATCGTAAACAAGAATATTTGTTTCCAGGTTCGAGCCACTGCTCTACATCCACATTCACCACCGTGAAGGATTTCCCAATCAACTATAGAACCTTCCACCATGGGATTACAACCACACAGAGTACACAACTTCCCAATACACTCCTATAGTCCAGAGGTAGCATAAAGACAATGGGACAATCTGTGGGTGATCAAAAGACCACAAACTCTCTCTTGAAAAACTCTCTTACAAAACCCTATAGAATAAAATATAAATTTGAAGCTCAAGAATTTGTAAGTGAGAGTAAAATCAGAAGAGGGTTTTGAGAACAAAAAACTTAAAGTAGATTTTTGAAAATAAAAGCACAAAATTGAAACTTGAAAGCTCTTTCTCTTGAAAACCTAAAACTTGATTTTTCAAATAAAATTGTTGTTATATTTAAACTCAACCCTAATGACCCCTTTATATAGGTTTTAGGAAGAGAAACTTAGTACAGTTTTATCAGGATAAAAGAGGAAGAAATTGACCCTAATATTCAATAAAACACGTCTTAAAATTACACATGTTTTAAAAACCAGATTTGAGAAAACAGCCATTACTGCCTATCTGGCAGACTAGCGATCGACCTGCCAGTCGACCGGCATATTCAAAAAATCTGACCGTTGGCCCTCGGTTGACCGGTCGGTCGATTGTGACAAACAGAGGCTAAACTGGTTACAGTCGGTGACCGGTCGGTCGACCGCAACCGGGGACCGATCGACGTCTGGTTGACCAGGAACATGCACAACGTGCACACCCCAATTACCAGAACTTCGATCAACCGTGCGGTCGATCGTTCTGGCCTGTAATAGGCACGGTCGATCACCCGGTCCACCGACCTAGGCTAAAATAGATTATTAAGCTCTTTTTGAAGATACATAAAATTTTGAAATATTTTTGTTTGGATTTTGGAAGATAGGAAACATACATAGCTATTAGATATAAGTTCTAAACATTAAAAAAAAATATTTTAGAAAATTGTAATACAAGTATCAAAATCAAGACCATTCTTTTGAAAAACGTGCATTTTTGTGTGTGTATATTTTTGAGTTTCAAAAGTATATTCTACCCTTTTACAAATTAAACTAAACACAAACCGAAGTCTTCTTGTAGAACTCCTTCTTCAAATCGACTCGATCCAAACACAATCCAAAGAGCTTGACTCTAAACGAGTGCTAGATGTGATCTTGACGCGCGAGCTCTTGAATCTAAATGTGTTAGCTCTCAAAACTCCTTCGTTGAAGCTAGACACCTACTAATATCTTGATTAATAACTAAAATTATATAAACATAAGATCATTATTACTATAACTACATGAGTTAATCATCATCAAAACTAGAGTGATGGGCCTTTGGGCTAATATGAGCAACCTAGCACATTTCATTCTTCAATTCCTAAACTCTACTTTTCTGTGTAGGTAAAGACTCAATCAAGCTCAATCTGGAGATGCTGACAATCAACTGTGGCCCATCCTATTGTGGAAAGCACAATACTCACTGGCTCCGGGACCCTTCGGGTTAAGCGAAAACGTCTCAGATGCTTCAGCCAGGATTGGTCCTGGATCACGCTGAAAGATCTGCTCAATGAGGTCTTAAACAGAGTAAAGTTAGTATTAACTCTGTAGACCTTAAGGGGGTTCTGGGAAGAATTCGATTGAGATCGTTTCTTGAAGCTGTTCTGCCCCCGATTGAGTTTTCTTCTGAGGCGCAAAATGTGGCTTTGTCTTCTTTCCCTCATTCTCTTGCTTAGGAGGTCGAGTCATAGAGCCTCGCGTCGCTTCTTCGAGATAAGATATCCTTTATGTTGGTGAACTCCTGTTTCACCAAATACTTGTAGAAAGAATGGTCGGCCAGTAGCTTGATAATGAACATGGCTGTCACAACTGTAAGATCTAAAAATAATGTCAACACAATACTAGAATAAAGATAATTAGCGTTAAATAAAATAACTTGCAAGAAAGGAAATAAATCTCAGAAAATATGCAAACGCAAACACAAGAGATTTTATCCTGCTTCGGTCCTCTTGACCTACATCCAGTCCCCAAGTAACCCCGCTTGAGACTTTCCTTATCCTTGATTTTGTACGCCAAAATCAACTCCTTGTATACTACTTGACAAAATAACTTTTGCCAAATCCGTACAACTCTTCTCTATACCAAGAAGACAATTTTCTTGTACACATCTTCTCAACACCGAGAAGATGATCTTGAACAATACTTCTCTTTGCGTGATTACAACATAACCTATAAGCCTTGAGACTTGTATGTGAATAAGAACTTTTATAGGTGGACTCTCAGAATTCTTCACTAGAGGATTACAATTTGTGTGAAGAATAGAAAGTAAAACTAGTTTTCTGAAAAACAAAATATTTCAACAGAGTTTGGATAGAAAACTAATCATATGAATTGGTGTATTTAGCCTAAGATAACATCCCTATTTATGGCTGAAATCTATGATCAGTTAGGGTAGTTATTAGAACAAATTTGAATATTAAAACGTTAGATAAACACCAGAAAACTAATAACTGTTTAACAGTCAGAAACTGTTATAAGTCGACTAGGGTAGGAAGTAAGTCGACTAGGGAAACAAGATTTGCCTCAAGAAAGCAAGTTGACTACATCAAGACTGATACAGATGACAAATTTTTGGAAACTACTATTAGTCGCCTAGCAAAAAGTATAAGTCGACTATAACATGTATTAGTCGACTAATAATGTAGGTAAGTCGACTAGCGCTGCTAACAGTCAAAAATAGAAAGTTGATATCTTTTCGAGACAGAACTTAGTCGATTACATAAAGGGTCAAGTCGACTAGAGGATATATAAGTCGACTAGACTTGGATATAAGTCAACTATATGACTAAAGTGTGTATGTTTCTAGACTTTTAATATTCTATATAAAATACACAAAATAGCCAAACATCCTTGAGTAGTCTCCAACACTTAGAACTCATCATAAGCATTTGAGATAGAGCTTCAATGCATCTGCATCACAAATGTTATCATCAAAATCTAAGTTCCAACATTCTCCCCCTTTTGATGATGACATGTTGTGTGCATATAACTCCCCTGTAGAGAACATGTTATAACAAAAAAATTATTCTCCCCTGTAAATAACAGGTTATAACAAATATAGAAAACAAGTGTTTCCCCTGCAAAATATATATTATGACATATATATATATATATAATGCATTATATGTTTGAAATTTTCTATTATCAAGAAATCTCTTTTCTTTATATGGTACCTATAAGATAAAATATTGTTAATGGTACCAATCATAACATGATCAAAATATTAACTTTTTAGAATCCAAATCCAATTTGAATTTGGTTTCCATCTGTTAGTATAAACATAATTGTATGAATTGCATATATCATGTACATATGATGCAATATAAGTATTTTTATCCATATTATTTAGATTTTTAAGAATCCAAATATATTTATACTTTGATTTCATGGTCTTCTTAACAAAAGATTTATCATTATTCTTTTTGTAGACATGTGTACTTCTTTCAACATTATTTTTTGAACAACCAAGACCAATATGCTTATCTTTTGAAAATCCAAGTCCAATAATTATATGAAATCTTTTGATATGACAATATATCATTTAAATTTTCTTTTCCTTTATTAAACTTTATCACTTTATTCAAAAGTTCTTCATATTTATTTTTGAAACTTGTCATGTCTTTATCTAAAACAGAAATTCTTTCATTTAAAGACATAGTTTCCTTTTTAATAAAGCATTATCTTGTAATAAATTCTTATTATCCTTTTTCAATGATGATATAACTTTTTCAAAGTCATCTTTTTGAGAATTTACAAAAGAAATTTGAGAAAAATAAATAGAATTTTATTTTGATAAAACTTTATTTTTCATCTTTTCATTCTTAAGATCATTATATAGTTCATGAAATGCATCTAATAATTCAGTTTATTGTGCCTCATCTTCTTCTTGAGTCATAAAGCAAATATTTGCATGTTCAGCAGCTTCTTCTTCATCTGAGGAAGATGAATCATTATTCTCCCATGATGCCTGATAATCTTTCTTCTTTTTAAACTTTTTGCTCTTGAATTTTCTTTTGTTCTTTTAGCAATGGGCAATCCTTCTTCATATGACCTGTTTTATTACAATTAAAACATATAAGATTAAACTTACCTTGCTTCAAGAACTTTCTTAATTTTCTTAAGAGCATTGCCATCTCCTCTTCATCATCATCTGAATTGTCCATATCTGAGGATGTATGGAAGGCAAGTACTTTCTTCTTGGATAGAGGTTGTTGTTTATCCTTTTTTGCTCTTCAAGTTGCACTTTATATGCCATTAAATTACCAATAAGGTTCTCTAATGACATAGTTGAGTGATCATTTGCTTCTTCAATTGCAATGATTTTCTTCTCCCAATCTGATGTGAGTGCACGAAGAACCTTTTTAACTTTTTCAACTTGAGTGTATTCCTTTCCAAGGGATGCTAAGGAATTTGTAATGTTCGTGAATCTTGTAATCATTTCTGAAATTGTTTCGTTCTCCTTCATTTTGAAGAGTTCAAATCTGTGAATAAGAACATAAATTTTAGACTCTTTAACCTTATTTGTACCTTCATGAGTACCTGTAAAATCTGCCATATTTGATTTACAGATCAGGTCGTTGATACGCGATTGAATTCTTCTTTGTTCAAGGCACAGATAGCACGTTCATTGCTTTGGCATCAAGGTTTGCAGACTTCTTTTATTCTTCATTCCATGCACTGTAATTGGTGGTTGGCTTAGTGTACAATGCTTCTACTATGTTCCAGAGTGCATAGTTGAGTGATTGCAAGTAGATCTTCATTCTACACTCCAGTAGTTGTAATTTGATCCATCAAATAGTGGCGGACGTTGTGTAGAATGTCCTTCTCTGAATTGTGATGAAGAAAATTCCATTTCCATCTTTGTAGGGTGTCGACCGGGTATTCAGGGCTTTGATACCAAATGTAAGATCTAAAAATAATGCTAACACAATATTAAAATAAAGATAATTAGCGTTAAATAAAATAACTTGCAAGAAAAGAAATAAATCTCAGAAAATATGCAAATGCAAATATAAGAGATTTTATTTTGGTTCGGTCCTCTTGACCTACATCCAGTCTCCAAGTAACCCCGTTTGAGATTTTTCTTATCCTGAATTTTGTACACCCAAAATCAACTCATTATACACCATTTGACAAAATAATTTTTGTCAAATTCGTATAACTCTTCTCTACACCAAGAAGACAATTTTCTTGTACACCTTTTCTCAACACTAAGAAGATAACCTTGTACAATACTTCTCTTTGAGTGATTACAACGTAACCTATATGCCTTGAGACTTGTATGTGATCGTGAATAAGGACTTTTATAGGTGGACTCTCAGAATTCTTCACAGTATTGGAATTTATGTGAAGAACAGAAAGTAGAACTAGTTTTTTGAAAAACAGAATATTTTAATAGAGTTTGAACAGAAAACTAATCATATGATTGGTATATTTAGCCTAGGATAACATCCCTATTTATAGTTGATATTTATGGTCAGTTAGGGCAGTTATCAGGACAAATTTGAATATTAAAATGTTAGATAAGCACCAGAAAATCAATAACTGTTTAACAGTCAGAAACTGTTATAAGTCGACTAGGGTAGGGAGTAAGTCGACTAGGGGAACAAGATTTGCCTGGGTTAGTCGATTAACCAAGAAAGCAAGTCGACTATATCAAGACTGATATAGATGATAAGTTTCTGAAAATCACTATCAGTCGACTAGCAGAAAGTATAAGTCGACTATAATAAATATTAGTCGACTAATAATGTAGGTAAGTCGACTAGTGCTGCTAACAGTCAAAAAATAGAACGTTGATATCTTTTCAGGATAGAACTTAGTCGACTACATAAAGGGTCAAGTCGACTAGAAGATATATAAGTTGACTATACTTGGATATAAGTCGACTATATGACTAAAGTGTGTGTGTTTCAAGGATTTTAACATTCTATATAAAATACACAAAATAGCCAAACATCCTTGAGTAGTCTTCAGCACCTAGAACTCATCATAAGCATTTAAGATAGAGCTCCAATGCATCTGATCACAAATGTAATCATCAAAATCTAAGTTCCAACAACAACAACATCATAGCTACAGTATAAACCATTATAGTTACAGTTATAAACCATGGCCATCTGGTTCTGAATATAACTGATGTAGTTTTGAGGGCCTCTCCTGACTTCATCTTGATAGTGAGGAGGTGGTTGATGTTCTTCTTAAACTCCTGTCGCGAAGTGTATTGGTCGAAGAAGGCATCGCTAACCTCCTCGAAGCTCTAGAGAGATCATGAGGGGAGGTAGTAGAACTAGTCTCAAGGGCGACGGAAGAGAGTAAAACTAGTCCAATGCCCATGAGACTGGAAGGGAACACCTGACACATGAAGCAATCATCACAGGATGGACCGCCATTTTGAGCTGATAGGCTCGGAGATACTGAACAGGATCGGTCACTCCAGTGTAGCACTCGAAGCTTGGTATCACGAATTTCTTCGAGAATCAGTGGGACATGATTTCCTCAGAAAGAGGAGAATTAGAGATTCTCAAGGCAGATGATCCCTGACTGCCACAGGATTGTGGTGTATCTTCATGGATCCGCTTTCTGACTATCTCCACAAGTTTCTTGATGCGAGGAATCTTGGAGGGCTCACTTTCTTAAGAGCGCTCATCACGACGTAGAGATGTGGATCTACGATGCCTCAGGCTGCCCCCCTGTGAACAGTATCTGTCACATATGAGGATGGTGGATGAGATTCCTCCGCATCAGAGCTCCTCATTTGGGCCTTTTTAAGAAATTCAATCTTGATGAGGAGCTGATTTTGGATGCGGGCGGTTGAGTCTATCTCCAGGGTGGCTCTTTCTTGCTCACGACCTGCCTTCACCTCTTATTTGTCGAGCCATTTTTGTAGGCAGTCCAACATCAGGAGAAGTTGCCCCTTCGCAGGCTATCAGGATCCATGCTCATTGGCTACGGGCTCGGGAGTAGTTATCCGGGAGAAGGGCTCCTCGTTGATCTGTTGAAGAACAATGTCTGAATTCGAGCGGTAGGAATCGGCGGGATCCGTGCCCCCATTGATGATCTTCTTGTTGGCCCAGAGGCCTTCCACTCTAGTTTTGATGATGATTAACTCATGTAGTTATAGTTTACTAATAATCTTGTGATATTTAGTTTCAGATATTTAATCAAGATATTAGTAGGAGATTAGCTTCAACAAAGATATTTTTGGAGCTTTCACATGGTGATTCAAGAGCCCGAGCGTCAAGTTCATATCTAGCACTCGTTTGGAGTCAAGCTCGGTGGATCACGTTTGGATCGAGTCAACTTGGAGACGGCGCTCTACAAGAAGACCTCGGTTTATTTAGTTAAGATTTAGTTTAGATTCATTGTTAAAGATTAGATAGTGTGATATGCTCAAGTTCACAACACACACACACACACTTGTTTTTTAGTTCCATGTTTATTGGTTTTGGTTATCGGTTTAACCGATCTTGGTTTTCATGGATAGATAGAATCAAAACAAGTTTACATGGTTTAATGTATATTAGATTTGATCTATATACATCTATGCTTCACATACTTAGAAAAACTTATTTTAATAATCTATTCATGTATTGGGGTTTTGTATTTAAACAAAACTTATTTTTGAATTTAATGTCAAAAACATTGATATATATCTCTTTCATGTATATTGGATTCTATCCATATACTATATGCTTCAAAGTTGTTTCAATATCATGTTTTTGTATTTATACAAGTTTATAGAAAAATCGTATTTTCTTTAGAAGTTTGGTTTCTAGAAAATACCGTTTTTAGTTTAAGGCAAATTTTTCAAGTCACAAAAATGGTTCAAATAGCTTGAAATATGTGTTGAATGTTTATCACACATATTTGTATTTCAAAGATAATACAAGAACTGATTTTGTGAAATTTATGTGATTTTATGGGATTTAATTGAAGTTAAAAAGATGAGTTTTTAAATCCTGAAAATGTCCCTGCCAGGCTCTGGCGGTCGACCGGGACGGTTGACCGGACCAGTAGTCGGTCGACCGATGTGCACGAGACATGCACAAAGGCCAAGTTGGCTTGGCCGGTCGACCGTGCGGTCGACTGACTGAAGTCACCCCACTCTCGGGTGGGGGCGGTCGACCGTGAACTTTGGCCCGGTCCACCGGGTGGTCGACCGGCCAGAGAGAAATTGCTCTTTGGATCTGGCACGGTCGACCGGGCAGTCGACCGGAGGGCTCAACAGTCATTTTTTTGACCGTTGGCCGGTCGACCGGAAGGGCATTCTGGTCCTTTTCAGCTGCCAACGGGCAGATTTTCAAATGGGTAATAAATACCCCATTTGAGTTGGTTTTTCAAGAAGAATTTCAAGAGTTAAAAATTCTATCTTTCAAAGTTTTTTAATACAAGTTTTCAAAAGAGTTTTTAGAGCCAAAAGATCTATCTTCATTTGTTTTAAAAGGGTGGAAAATTCAAAGAAAAAGAAAGTCTTTGGGATTGTTTTTTATTTTCATTTTTATATCAATTCTAGAAGTTTTCCCAAGAGTTTTTCTTTGTGATTTTGATTTTCAAACTCTTTATTTCTCACACTTGAGCTTATCATTTCTATCCTATCTATATGATCTTTGTTTAGTGAGAAAAGATTGGGTTTGTGGTCTTTGTGATCACCTTGAGTTGTAAACCTCTTTTCCTTATTGTTGAATCCCTCTTGTGTAGAGGTGAGTGTGGAGATTAGTTTGGAATCCCTCTAAGTGTAGAGGAGATTGTGGTTGTTGGCTAAGTATCTATCCCTCTATTGTGAGGTTGATATTGTGGTGGCTTTGTACCTAGCCTCTAAGTGTAGAGGTTGTGTTGTATTTGAGAGAGGAGTTGTGTACTCCTGGTTATTGTATTGCCCAAAATCCTCAGTGGAGGTTCCCTTGTGGGAAGTCATGTGTGGACAAGTTAGTGGAAATCCTTCTGTGTGAAGGCGGGGACGTAGAGCTGTGTGCTTGAACCTCGAAACATATCTTGATGTTTGCGATTGATTCACTTTCTCTAACTCTCTCTCTCTTATATTGTGCCTTGCATTGATTCATATTGTCATATCACACTTATATGCTTGGTTGTGTTTGTTGTGTGCCTCACTTGTGTTTAACCATGAGAGCTTCATATAGCACCTCAACTCTTATTCAGAGGAATCAAGAGGAGTTAGTCCAGACCCTTCACCGGAAATTCGGCTACACTCGTTAGTTACACTAAATGTGTTGCATTAAAGTTTTAATTTCGCATTATTGTTCATTAGATTAGTCGTACATCTATTCACCCCCCTCTAGGTGTACTTTCACTTCTTGCATTTGAAAGGAACAATTAGGGCAGCGGCCTATGAGTTGGCCTTCTCCTAAGGAGTCATTGTCGTTTGCGAAGGCTTTTTGAGGAGCTTTTAAGGGAAAGTGTTTGGCGAAGAGGAGAGAACTCGGAGCATTAACCCAAAATCTCAATGAAAACGCCAATGTGGTAGAGATTTTTCACCATAGATAGTTGGATGTTCCGATTGATCCTGCCAAGACACAAAAAAAAAACACCTATCAGGTCTGGAGCACCGATTTGGTGCTAGCCGAAGACCCTCGGGCATGAGAATAAATATCCGTAATTTAAGAAAAGCAGAGAATACTTATGAATAATGTGTTTGGGTAGTAATCAGAAGCTAACCCCCTTGCAGGTGGAGATGGAGTTGTACTAATACATGCCTCAGCCGTTAATGCATGTGCAACCTTTTCAGATCTCAATAACTGCACAATTGACACGTTGTGATTTCCTTGAACCGCGCAAATCACGGGGCTTGATTGTTGGGATAGCCATGCAGAGATATCCACCACTATCCATAACAGCTCACATTAATGTAGGGGCGTTGTAACATTTGAACATGAGGATGATCTGACAGCTTGACTGGATCTACGAATCGCGGAATCGTACCGTCCAGTTGTAATCAACGCATGAGTGATAGGCTTAGAAGGGTCTTCGTGTCAGATGCTGGAGTAATTTCAGAGTCAGTCCTTACACCGATTACGGGAATCTTCGGAGAAATGCACAACTCCGATTGAGTTAAGGTTCCTGATAAGTGGCGCCGGAATGATGAGTGTTAAATTGTGGAGCTTGATTATTTTCTTGATGGATTGTCGCCCTACGCAGAGTTATTCACGGATCGATCGACTCAAAATTGAAAAACACCTAGAGGGGGGGTGAATAGGTGTGAATGCTAATCTAATGATCTTTTTAAACTTTAATTAATGAGTGATGCAACGATCTCTCAAAACACGACTTAGAGCCGAATACCCCTTGCGAGGTTCTGAACTCCTTCCTCCCAATTCCCCTAGATATGGGTTAGAGGTGCGCAATGCAATCGTGTTGTATTGAGGTGTGATCGATCAATGCCAAGTATGATGATGAGAAATGAGATGCACACAATGTAACACAACAAGTATAGCAAGTAAAGTAAACAAGACAAGATTGCACAAGTAGAGGGTTAGTTCTCAAGCAAATAATTCAAGACAATATAAAGCAAGAGAAATTTAAAGCAAGAATAACGCAAAGGCAATCGCAAACAAGATGATTTGTTTCGAGGTTCGAGCACACTTGCTCTAGTCCCCGCCTTCACCTCCGTGAAGGGTTTCCACTATCCACCGAGGATGCCTTTACAATTGGTCTACCGAAGACCGAGCACCGAGCTCCACCGAATACAAAGGACCTCTACCGAAGAGGTTGCTCCACAAGAAGGAATTACAAGAACAAAGTGATCACAACTTGATCACTACACTTTTTTTTCTCAATCTTTTACAAACACTCTCACTTCAATTTACAACTTCACTATAGAATGAGTATAGGATTTTTGGCTCTATGAAGTGTGGTGAGAAAACTTCAGTTGTAGAGTGATATAGAGAATCAAACACAACTGAAAAACAATCTTGAAAGAGTAGGAATTGAAAGCTTCAAACAATTTTTCTTTTCTCTTTTGAAAACAACAAAACTTGAGGAATTTTCTTAGTAGTATGAAGGAGAGACTTCTCCTCTATTTATAGGGTTGAAAATAAGTTAAAAACATTTTCTTTTCACCTAATTCAACCTGCAAAAGCACCCCAACAACTCTCCAAAAGTCTGTTAAAACAGAAAAAGAAAACAGATTTTCAGAAAATCCCAAAGAGGAAAGAGCCGTTGCTATTTGCAGGCTTGGCGGTCGACCGGTCCGGTCGACCGCCAGGCCAGCTGGAAGTAGCCGTTGGCTCCCGGTCGACCGGTCCGGTCGACCGACCCAAAAGGAGGAAACACAGTTTCCTTCTTCCGGTCGACCGGTCCGGTCGACCGGTCCGGTCGACCGAAAATTTCCGAGAGCAGAATGCTCTCTGTCGGTCGACTGGTCCGGTCGACCGACGGACATGCACAAACAGTGCATGTCCAGGCACAGCGCCGGTCGACCGGGCCGGTCGACCGATGTTGCCTGACACTGAAAAACAGGGCTGTTTTGAGTTAGAAAAATTTTGATAAATATTTAAAAATACATATAACTAAGTATTATGCAGAAAATAGTTTATACACATGTTTTAAACAAGTTTTTCAGGATATAAAGCTTTGGTACATGTATATATAAACTAAGGCATAAAACTTAGAAATAACCATTTTCAAAAACTATTTTCAAAACATAGGAAATACATGAAACAAGTGTGTGCAAATCCTAGAGCCAAATTTCTATATTCAAACTTTAACATTCTAAACTTACAAACTTCTAAAGGACTTCA
The DNA here is from genome assembly GCA_038442645.1 of Agave tequilana. Lineage (NCBI taxonomy): Eukaryota > Viridiplantae > Streptophyta > Magnoliopsida > Asparagales > Asparagaceae > Agave > Agave tequilana. Next base: position 90,016 of record JAVJIF010002275.1, read on the forward strand.
AAACTATTCTTCAAGGTGGGCTATCTTCACTTGATCTTCAATATTGCAACTTGAGCCCAAATTGAATTATCTTGAGTCCAAAAACCTTATATTTGAGTGAGAGTACTTCTAGTATGATAATAAACCTGAAATACACTTAAACAACAATTGTTATTAGTACAAATAACTAATATGTTTTGTAATCATCAAAATACACTAAACAAGGGTGATTGTAACCTTGGGCCAACAATCTCCCCCTTTTTGATGATGACAAAACATATAAGTTATTGAAACAAATAAAGGAAGAAAAGCTTGGAAAGCTCCCCTCAAACAATGCTATGTATTTATCATGAATATGAAAAGCTATGTAAGCATACATAAAGCATTTGACAAACACAATAGTTTTTGTCCAAAAAAACTCAAATAAACACAAACTTTCTTTTTCTTCATGAATTGAAACTCAAGAAGTATCAAACTTCAAACTTTCTTTTTCTTCATGAATTGAAACTCAAGAAGTATCAAACTTTATCAAACTTAGAAAGTTTAAATTTAAACACTTCTTTTCCAAATATCAACAAACTTATTTATTATTATTTAAATTTAAACACTTATTTTCCAAATATCAACAAACTTATTTATTATTATTATTCTCCCCTTTTTGTCATACATCAAAAAGGGTTAAAACAAAATTATAATTTTAAGAATCTATAATACAAACATTCAACTCACCACAAATAAATGAAAATCTAGCATAATCTAGAGGTTTAGTAAAAATATCGGCAAGTTGAAAATCGGTAGAAACATATTCAATATCAATATCACCTTTCTCATAATGATCTCTAAGAAAGTGATACCTAATGTCAATGTGTTTGGTTTTACTATGTTGATTTGCATTCTTTGTCATGTGAATAGTACTAGTATTATCACAAAATATTTTAACATGATCAAAGTGTAAATCATAGTCAAGGAGAGTATGTTTCATCCAAAGAACTTGTGCACAACAAGCTCCGGCCGCAACATACTCCGCCTCGGCGGTTGATAGGGCTACCGAATTTTGCTTTTTGGAAGACCAAGATACAAGACAATTACCTAAGAATTGACATGTTCCACTTGTGCTCTTCCTATCTACCCTACAACCCGCATAGTCGGCATCCGAAAAACTCTTCATTTCAAATAATCCGGTTTTAGGATACCATAAACCCATTTCAATAGTGCCCTTAAGGTATCTAATTATGCGTTTAACCGCTATTATGTGAGATTCTTTAGGACAAGATTGAAAACGTGCACAAAGACAAACGGAAAACATAATATCCGGCCTACTAGCCGTCAAATAAAGCAAGCTACCAATCATGCTTCTGTAAAGTTTAATGTCTACACTTTTACCTTGTTCATCCTTGTCAAGCTTTGTAGTTGTTGCCATGGGAGTTTTGCTTACTCTTGATCCTTCAAGCCCAAACCTTTTGATTAGTTCCTTTGTGTACTTGGCTTGATTGATGAAGATCCCATCCTTCCTTTGCTTGATTTGGAGTCCAAGGAAATAGTTGAGCTCCCCCATCATAGACATTTCAAATTCATCCTTCATGCATGACTCAAAAGCTTTGCAAAGAGATTCATTAGTAGAACCAAAAATAATATCATCTACATAAATTTGCACAATAAGAATGTCATTTTCTACATGTTTTGTAAACAAAGTTGTATCAATTTTACCTTTCTTAAAACCATTTGAAATCAAAAATGAAGAAAGTCTTTCATACCAAGCCCTAGGGGCTTGTTTTAAACCATAAAGAGCTTTATCTAATTTAAAAACAAAATCCGGATGTGTAGGATCAACAAACCCGGGGGTTGTTCAACATACACCTCCTCTTCAATAAATCCATTTAGAAAAGCACTTTTAACATCCATTTGAAATAATTTGAAATCTTTATATGAGGCAAATGCTAGTGTCATCCGTATGGCTTCAAGCCGTGCTACGGGTGCAAAGGTTTCTTCAAAATCGATCCCTTCGATTTGAGTGTAACCTTGGGCAACTAACCTAGCCTTGTTTCTAACTACATTACCCGATTCATCCAACTTATTCTTAAAGATCCACTTAGTACCAATTGTTGGTCTATCGTGGGGCCTAGGAACAAGGTGCCAAACTTGGTTGCGCTCAAATTGATTGAGCTCCTCTTGCATGGCTAGCAACCAATATGAATCGGCCTCGGCTTCGAGCACATTTTTGGGTTCTATGTGTGAAATAAAATGCAAAGTGGCCACAATAATCTTGAATTTTAGAGCGAGTGGTTACCCCTTTTGATACTTCACCTATGACGAGGTCCTTGGGATGATGAGGATTGAATCTCCAATCCTTAGGTAGTGGTTGAGTAGGCTCCACCTCATTTGTTTGATGTTCATTTCCTTGGGCCTCTTCCACTTTGGCTTCACTTCCATCATCATCTTTTGGCTTGTCTCCCATGGTAGAAGCATCCTCCAAGGTGACTTTCTCCAAGCCTTCATGCAAAGCATCTATTTCTACAACATTCTTAACAAACTTGTTAGATTCCTCAAACTTAACATGAATAGACTCTTCAATAGTCAAAGATGATCTAATGAAAACTCTATAAGCTTTACTAGTGTTTGAGTAACCTACAAAAATAGCCTCATAAGATTTAGGATCAATTTTCCCAAATTATCTTTTGTATTTAAAACAAAACATTTGCATCCAAAAACTTTGAAATAAGAAACATTTGGTTTTCTAGAAAAGTACATTTCAAAAGAAGTTTTTGTAGTATTTTTACATAAGAAAACACGATTAGATATGTAGCATGAAGTATTAACGGCCTCGGCCCACAAATAATGTGGTAGACCGTATTCACTTAGCATTGTCCTAGCCATCTCTTGTAATGTTCTATTTTTCCGTTCAACTACTCCATTTTGTTGTGGAGTTCTAGGACAAGAAAGTTCATGCTTTATTCCATGTTCATCACAAAAAGTGGTAAAGGGTTGGTTAATGAATTCACCTCCTCTATCACTTCTTATTCTCAAAATCGAAACATCTTTTTCTTTTTCAACTCTTTTCTTAAAAATTTGGAAATACGAAAATGCTTGGCTTTTATGTTCAAGAAAGAAAACCCAAGTGAATCTTGAAAAATCATCAACCAAAACATAAGCAAATCTATTCCCACTTAGACTTTTGGTTTGTGTTGGGCCAAATAGATCCATATGAATTAACTCCAAGGGACGTGATGTCATGATATCCTTAATTGACTTGAAAGAAGACTTAGTTTGTTTCCCAAATTGACATGCGTCACAAACTCGGTCCTTTTCAAAATTCAAACAAGGAATACCTTTCACCATTTCCTTTGTGTTTAACCTAGAAATGTGATCAAAAGAAATATGCCCTAATCTCCTATGCCACAACAAGAGTCATCATCGAGGGCTTTCAAACAAGTAATATTACAAGACATATTTAACATATCAATCATATAAACATTACTTTCACGAAAACCGGAAAATACACAAACATTAGAAATTCTATCAATAACTTTACAAGCAACATTATCAAAAACAACATCAAAACCTTTATCACAAAGTTGACTAACACTCAAGAGATTATGCTTGAGGCCATCAACTAAAACTACATTTTCAATTAAAGGAGAGGTGCCAAGTTTTACATTACCAATACCGATGATTTTACCCTTGGCGTCATCTCCGAAGGTGACGGTGCCACCTTCATGATATCTTGATAGGGTTGCAAAGTTGTTGATGTCCCAAGTCATGTGCCTTGAGCAACCACTATCAAGATACCACAAACCTCTACGTCGTTGGGCTTTGGAAAGTACCTACATCATTTAAAACAATTGTTGACTTTGGTACCCAAACTTTCTTGGGTCCTTGAAAGTTAGTGTTACGAACCCAAACATTATGATGTGATGCACTTAGTCTATCATAACAAAAATTAGCTAAGTGTCCTTTCCGCCCACAATGTGAACATGAGTACACTTTTCTATACATGAAAGCATGATGTGTAGTGTGAGCATGTTTTGGGGTTTTGCCATGTTGTTTAGGTTGTGTAGCATGAATATGAACATGAGCATGAGCATTTTTCTTTGGGGCTTGTTTCTTAGGAAACATAGTCTCAATTTTCTTCTTGTTAAACTCACAATCTTTCAAACAACACTTAATGAATCTAATCTTTCCTTAAGCATAGAAACTTCATTTGAGTCAATTAGTGGGGCCTTACCTTTGCAAGAGATCTTATATTTTTCAAAATCATTTTTGGTAGTGGCCAAAGTGGAAACCAACTCATCCTTTTCTTTTGTAAGAGTAAAAACTTGAAGACTTAAAGATTCATTTTCCTTTTTCATTTTAATATACTTTTTCTTTAAGAAATCATAGTTTTGTGACAACTCAACAAAAGCCTCTTCTAACACATCCATAGAAAGTTCATTATCATGAGAAGGGGAAGAGGTTACCTTACTTGTGCCTTCATTAGCCATGAAGCACATGTTGGCGGTGTCTATTTCTTCCTCGGATTCGGTCTCCGAATCCCAAGTTGCCTTCATAGCCTTCTTCTTGTAAGGCTTCTTTGATGTGGAAGGCTTTGCCTTTTCCGGACACTCCGCCACAATGTGTCCCGGTTTTTGGCAATTGAAGCATATGATCTTTCTTTCTTCTTTGCCTCCTTGCCATCTCCTTCTACCTTGGTACTTCGCCTTGTTGTACATCCTCCGGACATTCTTAACAAGGAGTGAGAGCTCCTCATCATCTTCTTCTTCATCATCTTCATCGGAGTGTGTAGCTTGACTCTTGAAGGCGATGGTCTTCTTCTTGGTAGGAGCCATGTCCTCCCTTGCTTTCCTTTCCATCTCATGGGTTTTGAAGTTCCCAATGAGACCTATGAGCTCCATCTCTTCATTGTCGTTGAGTTCCTTCAAGGTTGTAGCTTTAACTTCCCATGAAGGAGGAAGAGCCCGGATGATCTTCCTTACTCTTTGATCATTGTTGATATCTTCACCTAAAGAAGAGAGTCCATTAGTAATCTTGGTAAATCTTGTAACCATATCATCTATGGTTTCATTGTCTTGCATGCTAAATGTTTCATATTGAGACCGAAGAAGGTCAATCTTAGCCTTCTTTACTTGTGAGGTCCCCTCATGAGTGACTATCAAGTGTGACCAAATCTCAAATGCGGATTTGTAATGTATAACCCTAGCTATGTCATCATCATTTAGGGCTTGAAGAAGTGCATAGTGAGCTTTGGCATTGGCATCGAATTCCTTAGTCTCTATTTCGGACCAAGTGGATTCGTCACCGGGGGGTACACTAAAGGACTTAGTCACGGCCTTTGCAACTCGGCTACCTAGAGATTGCAAAAACACGGTCATCTTAACTTTCCATATGGGAAAGTTAAGTCCATCAAACTTAGGAGGGGTTTTAATTCCATCGGCCATTTTTACTATATGAATATGAATGAAATGATTAGCAAATTAGGATCTTCTCTAAGGTGGTTAAACCAAATCCTAGAGTCCAAGCTCTGATACCAATTGAAAAACACCTAGAGGGGGGGGTGAATAGGTGTGAATGCTAATCTAATGATCTTTTTAAACTTTAATTAAATGAGTGATGCAACGATCTCTCAAAACACGACTAAGAGCCGAATACCCCTTGCGAGGTTCTGAACTCCTTCCTCCCAATTCCCCTAGATATGGGTTAGAGGTGCGCAATGCAATCGTGTTGTATTGAGGTGTGATCGATCAATGCCAAGTATGATAATGAGAAATGAGATGCACACAATGTAACACAACAAGTATAGCAAGTAAAGTAAACAAGACAAGATTGCACAAGTAGAGGGTTAGTTCTCAAGCAAATAATTCAAGACAATATAAAGCAAGAGAAATTTAAAGCAAGAATAACGCAAAGGCAATCGCAAACAAGATGATTTGTTTCGAGGTTCGAGCACACTTGCTCTAGTCCCCGCCTTCACCTCCGTGAAGGGTTTCCACTATCCACCGAGGATGCCTTTACAATTGGTCTACCGAAGACCGAGCACCGAGCTCCACCGAATACAAAGGACCTCTACCGAAGAGGTTGCTCCACAAGAAGGAATTACAAGAACAAAGTGATCACAACTTGATCACTACACTTTTTTTTCTCAATCTTTTACAAACACTCTCACTTCAATTTACAACTTCACTATAGAATGAGTATAGGATTTTTGGCTCTATGAAGTGTGGTGAGAAAACTTCAGTTGTAGAGTGATATAGAGAATCAAACACAACTGAAAAACAATCTTGAAAGAGTAGGAATTGAAAGCTTCAAACAATTTTTCTTTCTCTTTTGAAAACAACAAAACTTGAGGAATTTTCTTAGTAGTATGAAGGAGAGACTTCTCCTCTATTTATAGGGTTGAAAATAAGTTAAAAACATTTTCTTTTCACCTAATTCAACCTGCAAAAGCACCCCAACAACTCTCCAAAAGTCTGTTAAAACAGAAAAAGAAAACAGATTTTCAGAAAATCCCAAAGAGGAAAGAGCCGTTGCTATTTTGCAGGCTTGGCGGTCGACCGGTCCGGTCGACCGCCAGGCCAGCTGGAAGTAGCCGTTGGCTCCCGGTCGACCGGTCCGGTCGACCGACCCAAAAGGAGGAAACACAGTTTCCTTCTTCCGGTCGACCGGTCCGGTCGACCGAAAATTCCCGAGAGCAGAATGCTCTCTGTCGGTCGACTGGTCCGGTCGACCGACGGACATGCACAAACAGTGCATGTCCAGGCACAGCGCCGGTCGACCGGGCCGGTCGACCGATGTTGCCTGACACTGAAAAACAGGGCTGTTTTGAGTTAGAAAAATTTTGATAAATATTTTAAAAATACATATAGCTAAGTATTATGCAGAAAATAGTTTATACACATGTTTTAAACAAGTTTTTCAGGATATAAAGCTTTGGTACATGTATATATAAACTAAGGCATAAAACTTAGAAATAACCATTTTCAAAAACTATTTTCAAAACATAGGAAATACATGAAACAAGTGTGTGCAAATCCTAGAGCCAAATTTCCTATATTCAAACTTTAACATTCTAACTTACAAACTTCTAAAGGACTTCAAAGCTATTCTTCAAGGTGGGCTATCTTCACTTGATCTTCAATATTGCAACTTGAGCCCAAATTGAATTATCTTGAGTCCAAAATCTTGTATTTGAGTGAGAGTACTTCTAGTATGATAATAAACCTGAAACACACTTAAACAACAATTGTTATTAGTACAAATAACTAATATATTTGTAATCATCAAAATACACTAAACAAGGGTGATTGTAACCTTGGGCCAACAAAAATTACTTTGAGGACTCCCCATTGTAGATCCCGGAGCAAAGTGCGAAGCACTCCGGTTTGAAGGTTGGACGAGTTCAGAGTTTCAGGTTATGGGCAGTGTTGGAGTTTCGTTCCAGAGTAACAGCTTGGTATCACTCCGGAGGAGCACTCCGAAACATCTAGCAGAGGAGCACTCGGAGCTAAAGAATAAAGTGGTGACTCAGAGATGCACAACAGAGAAACAGTCCAGCCTGAAAGCTTCATAGCCCGTGAAACTTGAGAATACGTGTCAATGACAGTTTGGTGATTTCACAACTTGTAACCCTAGTTTTCTATATAAAAAAGAGATGTGCTGTTATTAGGGTTTATGCGCGAGTGTATGTCATTGTGAATACAGAATGGTTTTGAGATTCTCTCTTCTCCTTCTGTAATCTCTCTCAAATATAGTGGATTGTGTGTGGTTCCATGGTTTTTTCATGTTTAGATTTTTCACGTAAATCTCGGGTGTCTTTGATTGTGCGTGTGATCTGTATTCTTTCTCCGTCTTTCACGAATAGCGGAGATCATGCCTTCTAGCTGTAACCAGCGTAGGAGCGGCAGACTTCAAAGGGTCTTTGTATCAGAGGCTGGAATAGTTCCAGAGTCAGTCCTCTCACCGATGACTAGAATTTTTAGAGAACTGCACAACTCCGGTTGAGTTGAGGTTCTGGATAAGTGTCGCCAGAGTGATGAGGGTTCGGGGCAAGACCCAAGGCTTCCTTTCTGGGCACAAGTTGGGGCCATATTGAGCCCGCTGGCGAAAGGTGAATGGCCGCTTGAGACGCGCTTCTGAACAGCAGGACACCTGGCATGATCTCAACACGCGCCAGAAATTGGCCTCTGCAATATAATTGAGGATCATCATAATAATATAACATGTTTAGAATCAAAATATAACATGTTTAGAATCAAAAGTCCATAGAAAAATAGTTTTATGCATGTTAATTGTAATTTCTATAAAGTAAATTATGTTATACCCCGAAGAAATTATTTGGGAGATATATTTGCAGAAAACCGAGACCCTTGTATCTAGTTTCCCAAAACCATGGGAGCGGTTATCTCATCGAAAAGGCACTTAATTTTAGTCATTTTTTCTTAATTAAAGTGAAACAGTAACCTCTTTCTCATTAGTTTTCTTATTAATTTAAGAAAGAGCCAGCTTGGTTCTGTTGTCAACAGACAACGTTTCCTCTCTCCCCACCCTCTGTGGGTCCCACCTCTCTCCCCTCCCCTTTCTCCCCACCTACATAAGCTGGGGCCCGCCGAAGGAGCCAGTTGATCCCCCGACCGGACGATTGCCATAATTGCTCTGCACCCGAGATCTGATCTCTTGAACTCTTTTCTTCTCAATTTCTATTGAGAGAGAAATCTCTAGGTAAAGCGCTTGCCTTTGTGAAAGCTAAGCTCTGTTTTTGATCAAAAAGTTTGAGTCTTTTTTTCAGTTATTTTGATCCCCGTGCGCGTTTCCTCCGTTTTCTGCGCGGGCTGTCGTTAATTCTCACGAATTTTATCAGCGTCTGCAAAAAGTTGTGATTTTGTTGTGATTTCTAGAGAGAAGAAGAAGAAGGAGAGATGGGGAGGAGAGGTGGGAAATGGTTCGGTGCGGTCAAGAAAGTCTTCAGCCCTGCATCACCAAAGGATAAGAATGGCCAGGCACGATTTTTGTTGAATTTTTCAATTGGGCTTTGCGGTCAAAGTCTCATCTTTTTTCTCCTCTCTGTGTTTGAAATTTTGCAGAAGAAGAACAGATCGAAGAAGAAATGGGGGTTTGGTAAATGCAGTAATTATGATGCGAATTCGTCGGCGGGAGCTTCTCCCGATAATTTAGTTCCCCTTGATCCTCGAGAGGGGAAGTTGGCTGGTGCCGAGAATGATCAGAGCAGGCAGGCGTATTCGGTGGCTCTCGCGTCCGAGGTGGCGGCCGAGGCTGCGGCGGTTGCGGCCCAGGCGGCTGCCGAGGTCGTCCGCCTCACGAAGTCGGCGAGGTTCGCCGGCAGATCGAAGGAAGAGGTCGCGGCCATCAAGATCCAGACTGCCTTTAGAGGTTTTCTGGTATGAAAATATATTTATCTTCTGTTAATTTAGATAGCGTTCATTAAATTGTTGGTTGTCATGTTTAACTTATGAAAAGAAAATTGCTCACTTGTTGCTTTCAAAGCAACATCTAGTTTGTTGCATGAAATTAGAATGCAATTCAATAACATAGCATCTGAAATGAAAATTGACAATGATAAAATAACGTGTTGCTCCTAATTTCCTTGAATCAGAAGGTTAAATATTGGGAGGTTTTTTGCCATTATTTTGGAAACTCAAATGAATATTTTTTTGAGGATTATGGTTTGAATCAATCCAAGGTTACCGAATTTCTACCGATACACGTATTTAAGTCGTCTAGATCATATATGATCAATAGTGTGAATTCAAAATTTCGGTGGCCCATTTTCATTTGTGTCTGTCCATTGAAAGGGGTATGATCATTGGTAAGTAGCACCCGCGTCAAATTCCATTTTTATTTGTATAATTATAAATTATAATCTTGGGAAGTGATTGTCATTATAAACTTAGGCAAAATAAATGTATTTATGGGAAGCAGATGAAACTACTTGCATGAATCTTAGAAGTAATGGTATGATCACTTGCGGGGTCAGATTTTAGTAATGTTCTTGCTGGCATTCAGCTAACTATTTCTGGAATGTAAATGGTCTAGGGAAAATAAGGTTGCGCATTATTAACCTGCCACAACTTATCTCTCTCTCTCTCTCTCTCTCTCTCTCTCTCTCTCTCTCTCTCTCTCTCTCTCTCGCGCCCCTTGTTGTCACTTTTTAAAGGCAAGGAGAGCGTTGCGAGCATTGAGAGGACTTGTTAGGCTGAAGTCGTTGACAAATAGCAATGCCGTGAAGCGTCAAGCTGCAGCCACATTACGTTGCATGCAGACACTGGCAAGAGTTCAAGCACAGATCCGTTCCAGGAGAATCAGAATGTCAGAGGAGAACCAAGCTCTTCAGAGGCAGCTGCAATTAAAGCATGAAAGGGAACTGGAGAAATTAAGGGTATACATCCATCTTCCATTAATTATATTTAATGCTGGTTTCTCATAATCGATAATCTCATATTTCTCTGTCTACCTGCATTGTGACAATACTAACTAATGATAAATAATATACTCATGTAGGTAGCTCTGTGTATATCCAGCAGTCTATTCTGATGCTTAACTTTTTCAATGAATGCAATGTTTTTTTTTCCTGTTTGTGTTGAGTTGTTAAAAAAACTAAAATATTGATGTTTCTGAGGTACAAATGTTGGATGCGAGGATGCCTCAGATGATTATGTAGTTAAACGGCAGAGTAATAGGAAATAAAATTAAGATGATTCAGTTGTTTGACTATGACATCAGTCATGGATTGCCTTGTCTTGGCAATTGAGGATAGATAACATACGGGTTCCTCAACGAAATTGGTGGACAGAATATGCACAATCTTAGTGGAAAATTTTAGTCCTGACAAAGAAGAACATGGTTCATGGAGCTTAGGAGAAAGGATATAATATGGCTTGTTGATTATAGTTAACTTCAATCACAATTCATGTTTTCTGGCTGCACTTCTAAGGAAATTCTTTGTTTCCATAAGCGATTGAGAGCATGCAGAAAAAACAGCAAATCCTCCTCGGCATGGATCACTGGCTTTTATCAATTAAATTATTATGTGATGGAAACGGCAAATTTCTGCCTGCCGTGAAGGGAAAAGATGGATTGGGACCACGAGCATAAACCGTGACAGAAACAAATTGTTATGAAATTAATCCAAAATAGGATCAATTCATTTGCAGTAGCCATATTGTTATAGTTGTTATGCTGTCCGTATAATGACTTGTCAATATTATGATATTATGCTAGATTTACATACCATTAGCTTGCCGCTGCTTCTTCAACATGTATATGGGATATGTTTAGATATACAGTGTAAAAGATTCAATATTTGAATTACAATACTCACTTAGGATCTATAACTATCTCTACGGCTTGCAGCTTACAGGGCTTCTGTCATATCCTTTAGAACCATAAACAGACTCATCCATATCAGTGGTTCCTTTTTCAGCAAATGAACTTAGGGATCAAGTCTATGATCAATTCACGCCGTTTCTCTAGTGTCCTGCTTTCCTATGCTTTAGTTGATTATTCGACAACCAGACTTTGCTTGCAATTTGCAGATCATTTTGATCCTCATATAAAATTATTCTAGATTGAGGAACTATGTCAATTGAATCTCTGATAAATAATATAAATGATACCATATGCTACTGGAGCCAACAAGTAAATAAAGCTTTGCTTCTTTGGAGCACCTCTTCGTGATCACTATTCTCGGAACTTTGCTGCTCTTAGATTAAGTTTTTCATGGATCTATCTGATCTAGCGCGCGCGCGCGCACACACACACTCGAGTTCATAATAAGGCTTAGAAGAAACATGACTTGTTCTAATTTAAGTACATTAGATCCCTTTTTTTTTGGTAACCCTTAGACCATTATCTTACTCCTGTCCTGCCCTTGTTTTCTTAGAATACTCTTCTTTAGTCTTCTTTGCTTCTTAAACATATCCGAAGCAGAAATCTATATGTTCTACATGTGATGGCTTCTCAACATCTAAATGCGAACTTGAACTGATCAACACGTATGGACTGGCTTATGTATCCATTACAATCTCAAGAGAAATAAAAATACAATCTCTGAAAATTGGTTTGTACTTTATTAAGTACTTTTGAAGGATTTTGTTGCTAAACTCTCATTAAGTGAAGCATTCCTATCGCAAGTTGGCAAAAACCAGATTTTCCCTTTTCACCTAGAGACTGCTACTTTATGCCCATTGACATATCGATAACTTGTTAACAGATGGCAGAAGAATGGGACGATAGTCATAAATCCAAAGAACAAATCGAAGCGCGTCTGCAGCACAAGCAAGAGGCGGCTATAAGACGGGAAAGAGCACTAGCCTATGCATTCTCTCATCAGGTATCTTGCATTTACCTATGATTGCTCATACATGCTGATAGTCCCTACTCGATTGTTGTAACTTCATAGAGCCTTGAATGCAACAGTTGAAGAGTTCTTCGAGATCAGCAAACCCGACATTCATGGATCCAAACAACCCCAATGGGGCTGGAGCTGGATGGAGCGCTGGATGGCAGCGAGGCCATGGGAGAACCGGAACATGGCGGATAGAGTGAGCGATCGTTCGTCTGCGAAGGGCGCCAGCCGCAGCGTTGCAATTCCATCATTAAAGGCCAGCCGCCCTGGCAGCCGTCACTCCCCCTCGCCTCCGCCATCCAAACCACCCTCCATGCCCGGAAAGATTAGGTCGGCCAGCACTAGAAGCGGATCAGGTCACCCCGAGGACGACACCAATAGCTTCGTCAGCATACAGTCTGAGCGGCCAAGGCGACAGACCGTTGCCGGGTCGTCGGTCAGGGACGATGAGAGCCTGGGAAGCGCGACGTCTGCTCCTACCTACGTCGAGGCAGCAAAGGGCAAGTCTCGGTACCAGAGCTTGTCGAGCTACAAGATCGGTACATCTTCAGAAAGGACCTCAGCTAGCTCGGCGAGGAAGAGGCTATCTTTTCCGGCGGAGGCCGTGCCATCTCTGTCGACGGCGCGGCGGCACTCGGGACCACCAAAGGTGGATGTTGCCCCCTTGACAAGTAATGGAGGGAAGAAGTAGCTATATTTGGAAGTTCAAACTGCACGGACTAATGGCTTGATTGAGGGAGAGTATTTGGTACAGCTTATTGATTTTTTTTTTTTTTAAATATTTTGGATTTTATTTAGAGTGGAGTTTGTTGTTCTTTGATGGTTTGTAACAAGATTTCTGAGTTTGTGATCGAAAAAGGGTTCAGACTCAGGCTATTTGCAGCTGATTGCCTAAGAGTATTGTGGTGTGTATTATTTATCTTGTGAGACAGGATTCTCTCTGTTTCTACTGTGTATGAAAGAGATTATGAGTATTGATTGGTATTGGGTGTTTGTTGAAGATAACAAGAGTTAAACACAAAGAAATTATGCTGAAAATGTAAATTACATCTTTATTGATCTTTGATTTTTTTAATTATAATTAAATATGAAAAATTTTGCTACAGTGACTTACGTTACATCATAATTAAGAAAAAGAACTCATTCCATTTTTTTTTGCTACAGCCTCGTTGTGGAGGAAAATTTTCGGAGAATTTCTTCACACCACGAATTGTAAGTGAGTTGATTAAATGTAAGCAATTGCAAACAACAAAGAATTTACGTGAAAAATCCGAAAGGAAAAAATCATTGGAGAGGAAGAGAATTCACTATAATGTCAGAGTATTACAATGAATTCCGCAGAGTGATGCTGCGATTATTATTTTTAGGGTTTTCTGTTCTCAGAAGCGAACCCCTATCTCGATAGAGAAAAAGAAGTATTTACACCCGCCTAGGCTATTTTCGTGGGCGTGGATATTTTGGATCCACATAACTAAATGATTTGCACATTATGATCTTCTTATAATCGCCCAGATCGTGCCACTTGAATTCTGAGATCGCCATGCAGAAATATTTACCATTATCTACAACAGCCCGCATTGATATAGAGGCATTAATAACGTTTAAAATGTGGAGATGATCTGACAGCGTAGCTGGATCCGTGAATCACTGGGATCATGCTATCCAGCAGTAAGTAGCGCAGGATTAGTGAGCTTCAGAGGGTTTTCTTCAGAGTCTTGGGTGGATCCGAGAAGAGTCTTCATACTGACAGCGAAAGATCTTTGTACTGATTGTTGGCATCCCAGAGAGTCATGCCGCTCTTTTGAGTAATGGATCCGTGTAAGTGATATCTGGTCAGATGTGAGCTCAGGGCAAGGCTACAGGCTTTCTTCTTGGGCTTATGTCAGGCTTGTAAGTGAGTTGGGCCTGCTGGTAGAGAAGCGAAGCCTCCAGATGTCCGGACATGTGTCGTGATCTTCACGAGGGTTCCGATCTGACCACTACAGATGCTCCCTCCGGCTCCTTCTCGGAGTCTCCGAGCGAGAAGGAGGGGAGCGAACTAAAATCCCATGCTCAGGTACGATTCTTCACTGAGTAATTGGAGGAAAATTCTTACGCTTCATGAAAAACAGCTGGAGAGTGTTAGAGAGCAGTTGGGCCCCCTTTCGTACTCTTGCATTTAATACCACGCTTGTAAAGCCTGGCAAAAGTTGTGTCACGTGTCCAGTCCGCATGCACTCTGACAGGTAGCCATCAGAGTGTGTTGGGATTTGCGCTGCGATTGAGATTTAGAGATAACTGGCATCCCCTATGCCATCATTGCGATGACGTCAGCATCTACCTTTAACATGGGAAAAAACTTGAATGCTTTGGTTTTTCACAAACCCTAGATTTCTTTGAGCTTTTAGCCTTTTCGTTTCCTCTTTGTTTCTGATATCTGAATCTTTGCAGTCAAATCTATCGATCAATCCTTGTAATGGCGAGAGAAGGGAAATTTGTCACTGCTGAAGTGAGGGGAGGAGCTGAGGTGCTGTGGAGGAGAAAGGAAAGGGGACTGCTCTCAGAACGAGAGAGGCCATAGATTTTGACCCTAAGTCGCGTGTTCTGCGTGGCCAGAAGGAGGTAGATGAGTATTTGGCGATGTACGACATCCATCTTCCCTTCAAGATTAAAGTAGAATGGTGTTTGTTTGAGACAGATGTCATGGTATCGCCTCCTGTCGGTGGCATGTACTTCCACCCCGAGACCCTAGCTTTGAGGGTGAAGCTACCAATAACTCCCTTTTGCTCGGGATATTTTGGCGCACTTCAAGGTCCCACCCTCGCAGTTGATACCTAGGGCATGGTGAACTGTTCTGGGATTTGAAGCTCTCTGTGCTGCTTTTGTCCCAGTTACATACGTGGTGAAGGAATTCTACACCATCTACTTGATAAGGAAGCCTCATTAGGATACTCGCTCCTTCGTTCCACAGAGAGGATGCGTCAGGTTGATTATCAACCTGACAGACAGTGACCATGGATGGCGTGACACTGTCATCCGTGTATCCAGACCTTGGGAGGCCGTCTTAGCCAAGGATCGTAGGCACGTCCGGACCGCGTGTAATAAGGGTCCGCTCCCTAAGAGGGAGCGCTGATCCCCAAAGAGATGCAGGAGAGGGTTCAGAAGTTGTATCAGCTCAGATTTGACTATTATATATGGAGCTGGTTGCTGGATACGGGGAGGCCCTCCGAGCCCCCGACCTTTCTGTGGTCCTCAATGTCAGGAAGAGACCAGAAGGTGCATGCTCTTGCTACTGGGAAGGAGAGTGCTTCCACGAGCGACGTCTCGGTGAGATGGACGGAATCTCGATCGAAGGGCGTGACTCTGGAGCCTGAGGTGCGACTCAAGAAGTGCCTATCTCAAGCGGAGCGATTGAAGAGCAGGAAACTGCAGGAGGAGTCTTCTCTTCAACCTAAGATCCCCGTGAGTGTAAGTATTAATTTGGCTTCAGGTCCTTCCATATTATGTTTCTATAGTTCTAATACTTGCTTCGTAGAAGAGACAACGAATCGAGTATAACTTCGATGCGGAGGAGTTTGCGAGGATGATTGCAGCACTGGATGGAGGCTTCAATCCTAAAGAGGGAGGCGGAGCCAGGCAGAAGGCCCCCTGCTTAATGGGGCAGCCAGAGTTCTATTATCCACACTCAGAGATTGAAGTCCCCGGAGAGGCGGTGGCCTCAGAGGATACCTCCAAGATCGAAGTCCTTAGAGAGATGGTGCCCCCAGAGGATGCCTCCGGGTCTGTGCCTTCGACTGAGGAGCATGTACTCAGAGTGGCAAGAGTTGGCGAGGTCGGCGCTATTGCCGGGCCTTGGTGCTAGCCTCCTCCTCCCTGATAACAGCTTTGGATCCTTAAGGAGTGAGTTATGGGCTGAGCTTGCTTCTACTGGGGGGGGCAATGAGGTGGCCCTCAGGCATGGTGATTTTCTACATGGATTGAAGGAGTTTAAGGCGCCTTCGAGGGACCAGCGGAGAATGCTGGAGAACGAGATTTTTCGGGTAAGTTTAAACTGTAGTTTGTCTTCTATTAATCATGCAGCTTAACTCGGATCTCTTCTTTTGCAGAATGGCATATTAACTGTCGAGTTCTTGGGCAGTCAATAGGTTGCCCTGAAGGAGAAGGAGATCGCCAATGCTGACTTGCTAAGAAGGATCAACACTTTATCCGCCAAGAAGAGGGAGGCGATGAGAAACTCGCCAAGCTCCAGGCTGACTTGGATCGCAAGCTAGTGGCCCAACTAAGCCAGAAAGGCAAATTAGATTGGCTCTGAAAGGATTTCCAGGTGACGGAGTCAGTGCTCTGGTAGGAACTATTCCAGGCTCCGAAGGAGCTGGAAAATAAAAGTTAAGAGCTGGAAAAGAGAGACTTTGAGCTCCAAACGGCTTCCTAAGGGCTGGAGGCTGCATATCGGCTGGCTGAAGGCATCAAGGCTGAGCTCGATCGCAAGAGGAGGCATCTTCCAGAGTGAGAAGGATGAACTCCTGTGTGAGTTGGGGCAGGCATTTGCTGATAAGGAGGAAGCAGGCGGATGAGGACGTTGTGAGGCTGTAAAAGGAGGTCAAGGTCTTCAAACTTATGAGGTACCAAGACAGGTACAATGACGGGGCGTAAGGCAAACCAGCAAGGTACCCTCTCAGGGCTGGGAGCCTGCGCACCGATCAAGGGACGATGGACGTCTTGGCCTCCCATGCTCATCCAATGCCTGGCATCTTCGTCGCGGCTACAGTGATTGGAGCTTTTTGAGATCCTCTAGCCAGTGCAGTTTCTGCTGAGGGCCATTCTGTTGAAGCCTGTCGGGACTTCCAGATGGATCCTGCTTCCGAAGCTGTGGAGGTACCTCACCCAGATATTATGAGTATTTGAGTGTGCTGTACTTTCCCTGATTGTATCTTGTAATCTTCTCATCATTAATGTTTAGAAAATTTTGATCAATGTCTGGATTTCTCAAACCTTAGATTGTTTTCTTATTTTGGCACTCTGGTATTTGTTGCAATTTGATGAGGTTGTGGATGGTATGACTCCTGGCTTTTGAGGAATCTCCTCGGCTTAGTTGAACCCACTCGGCGTGTTGATGAATGAAGGGCTTTGGGTCTTTGAAGTTGAGTGAGAAGTAGATCCACGAGTATCAGATTTGTTGAAGAGCCCTTGGTGAACTTGAATGACTCTAACTTCGATGACTTCAAAACTTAGAGGAAGGTCCTGCCCCAGGTCTCGGGGAGGAGCCTGAATCTCTGCTTGACTACTTACGCTCTTGATGCGAAAGAGTAGCGAGAAGCCGCTTTCAATCAATGCATGGTCTGCCTCTCCGCATGGAACTCACGTTGCATGATTGTCTTATCTTTCAGCTGGACTGTGAGCTGAATTTGAAAGTACACCTAAAGAGGAGTGAATAGGTGTAATGCTAATCTTGAAAGTACACCTAGAGGAGCGTGAATAGGTGTAGTGCAAATTTAGGACAAATAATGCGGAATTAAAACTGAAATCTAACACATAAAGTGTAACCAAGAGTGAGTCTGAATTCCCCGCGAAGGGTTCTGGGACTACTCCTCACTATTCCTCTGAATTTTGAGTTGAGAAGCTTTAATAGCTCTCTTAGTTGAACACAAGTGTGAGCACACAAACAATATCAAGCATGTATATGTACGAGAAATTAATAACAATACAAGATATAAAGAGTTGAGAGTTAAGAGATAGAAGATCAAACGCAAACACAAGGATATGTTTCAAGGTTCGAGCCACTGCTCCTCCCTTCTCACAGAAAGAGTTTCACTATGTCCACACAGGACCTTCCGCAAAGGACCTCCACCGAGAAATTTCAACTTACACATCGGGAGTACACAACTCCAACTCTTTCTCACACCTCTACGCAACAAAGCAAAGAAAGATTACAACTTCACAAAGATCACAAACAACACCAGGTGATCACAAAGGATTACAAATAAATTTTCTCACAAAACAAAGATCCTAAAGGATAGATTTTGAATTGAGTGGCTCAAATATGTGAGAAATTAAAGTATTTAGAAAGAAACAATAAAGAAAATACTTGGAAAAACTTCTTGATAGATAATGAAAATGAAAAACAAAATAGAATCCCCATAGACTTGTTTTCTTTTGATTTTTCATATACTTTGAAACAATAAAAGATAAGAGTTTTGATACAAAAACTTCTTTTGAAAACTTACTGAAAACACTTAAGAAGATGGGAAAAATTGTTCTTAGAATTCTTGTACAAACTGGCCAAGGGAACCTATATATATATATATATAGGGTTTCCAAAATATAACCGTTGGGGTCCAGAATTGGTCTAAAATGACCTGTCGATCGACCGGCCAACGGTCATAAAAATGACTGTTGGGGTTACCGATCGATCGGGCAGTTGGTCGTCCCCAAGGAACAACCTATCAGTTGACCGCTCGGTCGACCAGGGCAAAAACGAGAGAGCAGGGCTCTCTGGATCGGTCGACCACTCGATCGACTGGGGCCAAATTCGGAGAGCAAACTCTCTGGGTCGACCGCTAAAGCCTGTGCACATCTGTGCACGTCGGTCGACCGGTCAGTCGACCGTTAGCAGCCAAAAACTAGGATTTATTGGATTGAAAATGTGACCTTAAAAATACCTATAAATTCCCATAAAACTCCACAAATTGCACAAAAAATAAGTTCATATAAATATTTGAAGTATAAATATGTATGGTCAACAATCACCACATAATACAAATAATTTGAACTATTTTTGAGGTATAAAAATTAAAGCTTAAACTAAAAACAGTATTTTCTAAAAACCAACTTCTAAAGGAAAATACGATTTTTTCTATAAACTTGTATAAATACAAAAATAAGATATTGAAACACATATGAATCATAGAGTGTATAGATAGAATCCAATGCACATTATAAATGATATATCTTTATTTTTGATTATAAATCCCAAACTAAGTTTTGATAAAAACAAACTTAAACACATGAACTAGATACATCAAAATAAGTTTTTTTTAAACATATAAAGCATAGATGTATATGGATGAAATCCAACATACATAAAAACCATGTAAACTTTTTGATTCTATCCATTCATGAAAACGGAAAGCTGTATTCTTGAAAAACCAGACGGTTAAACCGAAACCAAAAACTGTTAAACTTTTGTGTGTGTGCGTGTGCGTGTGTGTATGTGTGAATACTTGAGCAATTCAAAACTGAACTATCCTTACACAAGATCTAAACAATAAATAAACAAAGCTAAACCGAAGTCATCTGTTTCTTCTTCTCCAAGACGACTTGATCTAAACACGATCCATGAGCATGACTCCTCTTAAGTTCTTGATGTAATCCTGATGCGCGAGTTCTTGAATCATTATGTGATAGCTTCAAAAATCGACTTTGAATCCTTTGTTGAAGCTAAATACCTACTAACATCTTGAATAATATCTAAAACTTAATAACCACAAGATCATTAGTAACTTAACTTTATAAGTTAATCATCATTAAAACTAAGGTGAAGGGCCTTTGGACTAACAATCTCCCCCTTTTTGATGATAATAAAACTTATGAGGTTATATATGCATGAATTAAGGATAAACTTCATAGAAGCTCCCCCTTAACTCATGCATCGCAAAAACATGAAGATATTCAATGTAGCTCAAATACCAAAGATATTCAATAAAGCTCATAAACAAAAACATATGTGTATATGCATAAACAATAAGAAAAACATACATATATAAACACTATATTTCACTCCCTTTTTTTGTCAATCATCAACAAAGGGGTGAGGAAAAACAAACAATACCAATAAAAATATATTTTTATATCAATTGAAAGAAACCAATTGAAAGAGAAACAATCTTTTTACCAATAGAACTAATAGAAAGAAATAATACCAAATGAAGGTAAATTTTAAACCAAAATTTTTAGGTAAATTCTAAATCATTTTGCAATATATATACAATTTGAAAATAATACCAACTGATGGTTATTGATACCAATATTGAAAATGTTAGATTTTTCAAAACAAAATATTTTTCTTCAAAAAGAGAGAGTAAGATGCCAATTGAAAATAGATACAATTGAAAGATAAATTAAGAATTTTTCTCTCCCTTTTTGAAATACCAATAAAACTAATGCATAAGCTTGTAAAGATACCAGTTATCGTTAAGAATAAGAATCAAGTTTAGCATGAAATCAATTTATACTATAAAACATATATGAATAAACATTCTTAATCTTAGCACAAGAAATCATATATATGTATATATGATCAATTTAAATACCAATTGAAATATGATGCATACATATATAGAAAATAAGTATGAGTATAAAAAAATTATTTTTCATGATAAATAAGTGTATAACTCATAATTACCACCCTATCATGCACATGTTTAAAGAGATTTTCATTGAGGCATACAA
This sequence comes from Agave tequilana, assembly GCA_038442645.1. Taxonomy (NCBI): domain Eukaryota; kingdom Viridiplantae; phylum Streptophyta; class Magnoliopsida; order Asparagales; family Asparagaceae; genus Agave; species Agave tequilana. The sequence continues at coordinate 110,774 of JAVJIF010002275.1, forward strand.
GGCATGGTCGCAACCAATCGCCCTTAGAAGGTAGGGGATTTCAAAAATAAGATTTGAAAATATTTTTAACATAGTTTGAAAACTTTACCAATTGAAGAATAGAAACTAGTTTTAAGAAAATTTTGAAAACTAGTACGAAATCCTTCAAGTAAGGAATAAAAATAAATATTTGTCTCATGAAAATATGCTAACTACACGAAAATTGACACCCAAAGAGTTATAAACACATATGAGCTCATGAGACTAAAATTATAAGTAAACACAAAATATAGCGAGTGTACAAGTGGAGATAAAGTAATGAAGATCAATCAAAACAAATAATTTCCTTTAATTAAATCATAAAATATGAGAAATTTAATTTTATTTAAAAACTAAACAAACTTCAAGCCATATGTATGTTTTATAAAAACAAAAGCATATATAATTATTCTAAACATAAAAAGAGACCATAATAGAATACATGTCATGTAAAGCAAGCGACTCTAGGATAGAACATGTATATCTAAATAGTTTTTGATAAAAGTTACATATACATGAAGGTAAAACCATTTTTACGAAAACATGTACAAAATGGGAAATAAATATAAGAGTTATCAAAATTAGGTTATACAAGTACATGTAATGAGTACACATGAGTAATAAAGCACTCAAACATAATAATCAAGTGTAGCTCACTACTTGTACAAGTATAAACACAAGTTTTAATTAAAATTATATATAAACATGTAGTCAAAACATGAAGCACATAACATCAAAAATAAAAGTGATCATTAGAGTAAATGCAAATGCCATTTCAACAATAATATGCATACATAGCTAAATCATAATGAGAACACAAAAATATGAATTTATATAAACATGAGTGTATCTCATATACTATCTATGCATATCACATGTCTAATAAACATTGCATTTATCCATAATGAACATGAAAACTATGGCATGCTAAAAATTATCAATGAAAGCATGTAAACAAAGTTAGGAGGATAGAGATAGTTACCAACACCGGTATGACTAGTCTCTATTTCTCCAAAATAAGGTGGTCCTCTCACCAAAACTTCTTTGATAGCGATGCATCCAATGTTGTGTCATTTAAGCTCAAAACGCATCCATCACCAAGGCACCAATACTCTCACGTATTGTGAGAGCCCACACCTACATTAAATGCAATAGGAGTGAATTTTGGTACCCAAACTTTCTTGGGTCCTCTGGGGTTAGCACCTTTCCTAACCCAAACATGTTTACTTACAAAATTAAAACATTTATTCTATCATGGCAAAATTTTGCAAGCTGGCCCTTACAATCACAATGTGTACAAGTGTATGAAAATACACCTAGAGGGGAGGTGAATAGGTGTATAGCTACTCTTGTGACAAATGATGCGGAATAAAAAACTAATTGCAACACACGTAGTGTAACCAAAGAGTGTAGCCGAATTCCCGGTGACGGGCTCTAGACTATCTCCTCTAAATTCCTCTAAATAAGAGTTGAAGTGCTATATGAAGCTCTCTTGGTTCAACACTAGTGAGGCACACAAACAATACCAAGCATATATATGATATGAATATGATGCAATGTAAGATATAAAAGAGAGAGTTTAGAGATAGTGGATCAAACGCAAACACAAAGATATGTTTTGAGGTTCGAGCCACTGCTCTACGTCCCCGCCTTCATACAGAAGGATTTCCACTATGCGTCCACACAGGACTTCCACACAGGAAACCTCCACTGAGGATTTGGGTAAATATAAAATAGGAGTACACAACTCCTCTCTCTAACAAATACTACCTCTACATAAGAGGCAAGGCACAACAATAATCGCCTCTCACTAGAGGGATAAGGCACTAAGCCAAACTAACTACAATCACCTCTACACTTAGAGGGATAGCCACAAACCCAATTGTACAACCTTCTCTACACTTAGAGGGAAAGGCACTAAGCCAAAGCAAAGGAAGGGTTACAACTCTTGGTGATCTAAAAGACCCCAAATCAATTTTCTCATAAAAACAAGATCCTATAGATAGGATAGATATGATAGCTGAAGTGTGAGAAAATAAAGAGTTTGGAAAACAAATCACAAAGAAAAATACTTGAGAAAACAACTAGGATAAAATAGAAATGAAGATCAAAAATAATTTCCAAAGACTTCTCTTTTTCTTTGATTTTTCAACCCTTTAAACAAATAAAGATAGATCTTTTTAACCCAAAAATTCTTTGGAAACTTGTTGCTAAAACACTAGGAAAGATATAAAATTTTGCTCTTAAAATTCTTGATCAAAACAACCTAAAGGGATGGGTATTTATAACCCATTTCAAAAACTAGCCGTTGGGCCAAAGACAGCAGAGAATTCTGCTGTCGGTCGACTACCCGGTCGACCGGCCAACGTCGGATTTCCAACCGTTGTGCTACCGGTCAACCGCCCAGTCTACCGGGGTGAATCCAGGGAGCAGCTCTCTGGCCGGTCGACTGCCAGGTCGATCGGGGCCAGATCCAAAGAAGCAAAGCTCTCTGGATGATCGACCGCCTGGTCGACCGACCCTCAAGCCATTTGGTCGTGCACGTTTGTGCACATCGGTCGATCAGTCCGGCCGACCGACTTCTGTCTCGGTCGACCGTTCGGTTGACTAGCAGAAGGCCAAGTCACATATTTTGGGGATAAAAAACTTGGTCTTTAAAATTGCATAATTTTACAAAAATAAGTTCTTATAATATCTTTGAAGTACAAGTATGTGTGACTAAAATTCAACACATATTATAAACTATTTGAACCATTTTTGTGATATGAAAATTAGGCTTTATACCATAATCGGTATTTTCTAAAACTTGAATTTTTGAAATAGAAAACCGTTTTCTCTAAAACTCATATGGATACAAAAACATGATATTGAAATAAATTTAATGCATATTGTACATGGATAAAATCCAATATACAAGATATATATATGTTTTTGACAAGAATTCAAAATCCGGTTAAACCGAAAACCAAAACTAATAAATTTTAAACTTGTGAACTTGAGCATATCAATACTATCTACCTTTACACAAGATCTAAACAATGTTAAACTAAACAAATCGAGGTCTTCTGTCTCCAAGCCGACTCGATCCAAACATAATCCAACGATTGACTCCAACCAAGTGCTAGATGCGATCTTGACAGCTCGTGTAAGCTCCAAAACTCCTTTGTTGAAGCTAAATACCTACTAATATCTTGGTCAATTACTGAAACTATTTAAATACAAGATTATTAATAAACTATAACACATGAGTTAATCATCATCAAAACTAGAGTGATGGGCCTCTGGGCCAACAATATCCCCCTTTTTGATGATGACAAAACTCATGGAGTTATATATGCATGAATTAAAGATAAGCTTCATAGAAGCTCCCCCTTAACTCATGCATAACAATAAATAATAAACATATTCAATGAATGCATAAACCAAACAAGACATATATGCATAAATGAGGAAATAAACATAAATAAACTCTTCAAATACTTCTCCCCTTTTTGCATAAAAAAAACATATATGCATTAAATAAGAAATAAACATGCATATATAAACTCTCAAAATTCTTCTTCCTTTTTTTGTAATTCATCAACAAAGGGGCAAAAATTAATCAAACAATAAGGATATATATACGATATACATTCATGAAGAGAAGAGACAGAAAGTTAACTCCCCCTGCATACATGCATTACATGAAAAAGAGATGACAAACCCTAATCACATAACGCATAATATACAATATATAAAAGGAGATGTGAAGCTCCCACTACACATGTGTGAGACATAGAGAAGAGAGGTTAAGCTCCTTAATATGAGATAAACTCAACATAAATCTATATATAGAGAAGATGTTAAGCTTCCCTTGCATATAAGCAATACATATCAAAACCATTATGAAACCTCTTTAAAGCAATCTATGATACCAATTTTGTTGGCCCAGTAGCTTTCCACTCTAGTTTTGATGATGATTAACTCATGTAGTTATGTTTACTAATAATCTTATGATGTTTAGTTTCAGATCATTAATCAAAATATTAGTTGGTGATTGCTTCAACAAGATGATTTGGAAGCTTTCACATGGTGATTCCAGAGCCCGAGCATCAAGATCATACATAGCACTCGTTGGAGTCTAGCTGGTGGATCACGGTTGGATCGAGTCGCCTTGAAGACGGTGTTTCTCAAGAATACTTAGGTATCCTAGTGTTTAGTTTGTGTTTTAGATCCATATGTAAAGATTAGATAGTGTGATATGCTCAAGTTCACAATACACACACGTTTCATGTTTTGGATTCATTTTTCGGTTTTTGGTTTAACCAATATTGGTTTTCATTCAAAACAAGTTTACATTATTTAAATGTATATTAGATATGTTCTATATACATACTTGCTTCATATCCTAGACAAACTTATTTTGATATGCCTATTCATGTGTTTTGATGTTTTGATATTTTTAACAAAACATATTTGGAATTAAAGTAAAAAACAATGATATGTATATGTTTCTTGTATATTGGACTTATGTCCATATGCAACATGCCTAAAAGTGTTTAAGTATCATGTTTTGTATTTCTATGAGTTTTAGGAAAAATCAGATTTCCTATTGAATAATCTAAGTTTGGAAAAATACAGGTTTTGATTTTTGACAAAATTTGTAAGACACAAAAATGGTTCAAAATGTTTGAAATTTTGTGTGAAAATTTTAACACAAGTTTATATTTCAATGTAAAATGATAAAACTATTTTTGTGAATTTTTAGAAGATCTATGGGATTTATTAGAATATTTTTTAACAAGTTTTTTTGTCCCAGTTTTCTGCCTGACAGGCTCTGGCGGTCGACCGGACCCCAGAGTCGGTCGACCGGGCGGTCGACCAACGTGCACAAGCCTGTGCACGTTGGCCAGGCACTTGGGTCGGTCGACCGGGCGGTCGACCGGACCAGAGAGCTCTGCTCTCTGTTTTTCTTCGGTCGACCGACCGGTCGACTGCAGGTCTCCAACAGTCATATTTATGACCGTTGGCGGTCGACCGGTGGTCGACCGCCAGCCGTCTCAGGCTGAGAATTCAGCCTAACGGCTAGTTTGTTTTGTGGCTATAATACCCCATTGCTTTGAGTTTTTGGTTAAGATTTTAAGAGCTAAAATTTCTCTCTTTTCTTGGTGTTTAAAATAAGTTTTCAAAAGTGTTTAAAGCTTCAAAAGATCTATCTTTATATTGTTTTAGGGTTTTAGAAAAATCAAAGAAAATAGAAATTTGAGAGATTTGTTTTGTTCTTCATTTCTATTTTTTACCAAGAATTTTCTCAAGTAATTTTCTTTGAGTTTTTGTTTTCCAACTCTTGTTTTTTCACACTTGAGCTATCTTCTATCCTATTCTATTAGGATCATTTATTTGTGAGAAAATTGTTTGTGGTTGAGGAAACTACCAAGTTGTAAACCCTTTCTTGTTGTATCCCTTTTTGGTAGGTGGAATTGGGTTGGTGTTTGCTCCCTCATTGGTAGAGGTTGAGATTGTTGGTTTACTCCCTCTTGGTGAGGTGGAGTTGGTGTTTGTTGTATCCCTCTTCGGTAGAGGTGATTTGTGGTTATTTGGCTAAGTGCCTATCCCTCTTTGTGAGGTGGATTGTGTTTGTATTGCCTCGGTGGCGTTGTATTGGTTGAGAGAGGAGTTCGGTACTCCTAGTGGATTGGAAATCCTTCTCGGTGAAGGCGGGGACGTAGAGCTCGGTGCTCGAACCTCGAAACACATCTTGTTGTTTGCGTTTGATCCATTGACTCTCTCTCTCTCTCTTTACTTTGTGCTGTACATCATTCATAGCATCATATATTATTTGCTTGTGTTGTGCCTTGCATCATTCATATTGCTTGTCTCATCTTTATATGCTTGGCTTGTGTTTGTATGCCTCACTTGTACTTAACCACGAGAGCTTCATATAGCACCTCAACTCTTATTCAGAGGAATCAAGAGGAGTTAGTCTAGAGCCCTTCACGGGGAATTCGGCTACACTCGTTGGTTGTACTAAGTGTAGTTGCAAATTAGTTTTAATTTCCGCATTTAGTCTTTATATTAGCATCATCACCTATTCACCCCCCTCTAGGTGATTTCAATTGGTATCAGAGCCTACGCTCCTGATATTGGTTTAACCACCTAGGAGTGAAATCTTGGTTTGCTAATCTATCATTCGCATTTGCACGTATATTTGTTTGCACACACTCATGGATTGCTTGTCACCTCCCATGTTTGATGTTTCCAATATTGACACATGAAAATTTAGGATGTCCATGTATTTGAAAACCCTAGGCTTGCATGTTTCCTTTCCGCTACCAAGAAATGCTATCTTGGTAACCGCAATCATATAGGGGCCAATACACTTGCCCTTGAGGCTATTAGAAGCACGCTTTCTAAAGATTATCTTATGCGTGTTTCTAACCTTGATTCCGCTTTTGTAGTGTGGAACAAGTTGACCACCTCCACCTACAAGTTTCAATTGCCAATCCAACCGGCGGAATCTAGTGGAGAATCTGAGTCACAATGCTTCATGGTACAAGGGAATGACTCCCTTGAGATACATTCGGAATCCCAACTAGATTGTAATGATGCTAGTTCTTCTTGTGATGAGCATGTTGACCCTAACACTTTAAATGAAGAACTATCCATTGTTTGTGAAAAATTAATAGAAAATATAATTTGTTGAAAAAGAAAAGTCTAGGATTTAACAATGAAAATAAAAATTTGCTCTCTAGACTTGACATGGTTTTGCAAGAAAAAGAGAAGATTTCAAATGAGAGGGATTCATTGAAATCTCAACTTGATCTTGAACTTAAAGAAAATGAATTTTTGAAAAATAAAAATGATTGTAATGATATTTTAAAGAAAAATGAAAACTTGTCTTCAAAAGTTAATTTTGTTTTAAAAGAAAATGATTCTTTAAAAATGAAAATTGCTTCTATTTCTAAGGATTTAGAAATGTGTTTAAAGAAAAATGAATCTTTGCAAAATAATATTGATGCACATGTTTGCCATGCTTCACCTAGTGCACCCATTGCATGTCACACTTCTTCTTTAATTAAAAATGATATATCCATATTAAAGAAGAACATTGATTGTTTGGGCTCCACTTTGAGCCATTGTGTTTTGAGCCATACACGTTTGGAATCTTTGTTTCAAAGAAACAAGTTCCATCTTTGCATGTACACCCTCCACGGCATACACATGTTACTCACGGTCACAACCATCACATCATGTATGCTCATGTGTACACTTGTACACATTGTGGACGTAAGGGCCACCCATCTAAATTTTGTTATGATAGAATACATGTTTCTAATTTAGCAAATAAATTTGTTTGGGTTAGAAAAGGTACTAACCCCCATGGACCCAAAAGAGTGTGGGTACCAAAGACCACCCCTATTGTATTTGATGTAGGGTGGGCTCTCACATGACGTGAGAGTAGCGGTACCTTGGAGTGGATGCGTTCCGAGCTTCATGATGACCATTGGATGCATCACTTTCAAGGGAAGGTTTGGTGGGAAGACCACCTTGGTTTGGAGAACTAGAGAGGTGCCTTCATCGGTTTTGATATCAATCTCTAACTCCCGTTTATTATTTGCATTTTTCATGTTCATAAATTTATAGCATATCATGTTTTATTGCTCATTATGCCTATGCCATGTTTATTAGATTAGTTATATACATGTTTAGTTGTTTGAGACACCCATGTTTTATATGGATCTATATGTATGTGTTCTCACTTTGTTTTGAACTAATATGTATATCCTAGATCTAATGCACATGCATATACATAATGATCGTTTTTAGGTTATCATGTTGATTTATGTTTGTTTTATGCTTCATGATTTGAATATATGTTTAAATGTTAGTTTTCATTAAGACTAGGATATATACTTGTACATAGAGTGGGCCACAAATAGATCTTTATATGTTTGTGCTTACACACCTATTTGTACCCATTAGATGTGCTAGTATAGTCTAGTTTTGATGATTCATGCATTTGACTTGTATTCATATTTTTCATGTTCATGTGTTTGTGTTTGACTTCATGTATATGTCCATCTTGTCTAAACTATTGAATATACATATACATCCTTGAGCCACGTGCCTTCATGCATATACATTTGTGGACTCGTTATGTTTTGAATATGTATGTATACTATAGTTTGTACTTGACATACATATGCCTTGAAGAAATCGAGTTTGATGATTCTCATGTTTTAAGGAATATCGAGCTTGATTGCCCATTTTTATGATGCCATGTTTCATATTACACTTGTGCACTCATTTTCTAATGGTTTCTTATGATTTTGTTTTCATAAGTATGATATGCGCTTATTGATTTCGAGTGTTTAGTGCCATGTGATTTACATGTGTTTTATGAAAAATATTTTTGTTTTATTCTTGCTTGAAGGATTTCGTACTACTTTACAAGTTTTTCATTTAACTAGTTACGGGATTCTCATTATGATAAAATATGAGATATACACTTGATATTATTGTTGTTTCAATTGGTATCATTGGATTCTTTCAATTAGTATCAATATTGACATTTTGTATACTCATATATTTGTATGTATGTATGCTTTCATTTCATATAATATCAATTTCAATTGGTATCTAATTTTTCATACACATATAAATCTTGGTTATGCAAAGCTTGAATGTTTTAACGAATATCATGTTTCAATTGATTAGTTTTCAATTGGTATATAAACAAGCTTATGCATGTTTTTAGTTGGTATTTCATAAAGGAGAGAGAGAAAACTCATATTTATCTTTTAATGGTATTTTTTGATTTCCACTCCCTTACTTTGTGATTGAAAATGATTTAACAAAAATTATAGAAAATAATAATTTCAATTGGTATCATATGCTTAAAAAGAATACTAATCTCTATTGATATCAAGGTGTTTATTTGAATGTTTCTAATTGGTATCAAGATTTTCTTTGTTTTCTCAAAATTGGTATCAATGTTTTTATGTTTCTTTTTCAATTAGTATCAAGATGCACTACTTTGACATTTTTTTTGGTATCTTAATTGATTGTCACCCCTTATTTATATCATTTTTGTTTTAGACAAAAAGGGAAAGAACATTGCATTTATTATTTTTAACCCCTTTGTTGATTCTTTGGTTCGAACAAAAAGGGGGAGAAGAATTTATTGAATTGTTTTTTACTTTAACTCTTTGTTGATGATTGACAAAAAGGGAGAGAATTATTTGAGTTTATATGCATGTTTTGTTTATCTAGAAACATATTTATTAGTTTGTCGTTTAATTGGTATCAAGAGCTTTATTTAAAAGAACATTTAATTGGTATCAAGAGCTTTATTTAAAGAACATGTTTTATTTTGGTATCAAGAGCTTTACTAGAGTTTTACCGTTTAATTGGTATTAAGACCATGGCTCATTGTTTTATGCATATCTATTGGTATCAAGAGCCTGTTTATATGCATTTCATAGTTTTATGCATATCTATGCATTCTCATGTTTTATATTCATTGCATATATTTGTTGTTTTTTTCTATGCATGAGTTAAGGGGGAGCTTCTTTGAAGCTTAACTTTAATCCATGCATATATAACTCCATGAGTTTTGTCATCATCAAAAAGGGGGAGATTGTTGGCCCAGTGGCTTTCCACTCTAGTTTTGATGATGATTAACTCATGTAGTTATGTTTACTAATAATCTTGTGATGTTTAGTTTCAGATCATTAATCAAGATATTAGTTGGTGATTGCTTCAACAAGATGGTTGGAAGCTTTCACATGGTGATTCCAGAGCCCGAGCATCAAGATCATACATAGCACTCGTTGGAGTCTAGCTCGTGGATCACGGTTTGGATCGAGACGCCTTGAAGACGGTGTTCCTCAAGAAGACTTAGGTATCCTAGTGTTTATTTTGTATTTTAGATCCATATGTAAAGATTAGATAGTGTGATATGCTCAAGTTCACAATACACACACGTTTCATGTTTTAGATTCGTTTTTCAGTTTTTGGTTAACCAATATTGGTTTTCATTCAAAACAAGTTTACATTATTTAAATGTATATTAGATATGTTCTATATACATACTTGCTTCATATCCTAGACAAACTTATTTTGATATGCTATTCATGTGTTTTGATGTTTTGATATTTTTAACAAAACATATTTTGAAATTAAAGTAAAAAACAATGATATGTATATGTTTCTTGTATATTGGACTTATGTCCATATGCAACATGCCTAAAAGTGTTTAAGTATCATATTTTTGTATTTCTATGAGTTTTAGGAAAAATCAGATTTCCTATTGAAAAATCTAAGTTTGAAAAAATACAGGTTTTGGTTTTGACAAAATTTGTAAGACACAAAAATGGTTCAAAATGTTTGAAATTTGTGTTGAAATTTTTAACACAAGTTTATATTTCAATGTAAAATGATAAAACTATTTTGTGAATTTTTAGAAGATCTATGGGATTTATTAGAATATTTTTTAACAAGTTTTTCTGTCCTATTTTTCTGCTGACAGGCTCTGGCGGTCGACCGACCGGTCGACCGGACCCCAGAGTCAGTCGACCGGGCGGTTTGACTGACATGCACAAGCCTGTGCACGTTGGCCAGGCACTTGGGTCGGTTGACTGGGAGGTCGACCGGACCAGAGAGCTCTGCTCTCTGTTTTTCTTCGATCGACTGACCGGTCGACCGCAGGTCTCCAACGGTCATATTTATGACGTTGGCGGTCGACGGACCGGGCGGTCTATCGCCAGCCGTCTCAGGTTGAGAATTCAGCCTAACAGCTAGTTTGTTTTGGGGCTATAAAACCCCATTGCTTTGAGTTTTTGGTTAAGATTTTAAGAGCTAAAATTTCTCTCTTTTCTTGGTGTTTAAAACAAGTTTTCAAAAGTGTTTAAAGCTTCAAAAGATCTATCTTTATATTGTTTTAGGGTTTTGAAAAAATCAAAGAAAATAGAAATTTGGGAGATTTGTTTTGTTCTTCATTTCTATCTTTTACCAAGAGTTTTCCCAAGTAATTTTCTTTGAGTTTTGTTTTCCAAACTCTTTGTTTTCCACACTTGAGCTATCTTCTATCCTATTCTATTAGGATCATTTATTTGCGGGAAAATTGTTTTTGGTTGAGGAAACCACCAAGTTGTAAACCCTTTCTTGTTGTATCCCTCTTTGGTAGAGGTGGAATTGGGTTGGTGTTTGCTCCCTCATTGGTAGAGGTTGAGATTGTTGGTTTACTCCCTCTTGGTGAGGTGGAGTGGTGTTGGTTTGTATCCCTCTTCGGTATAGGTGATTTGTGGTTGTTTGGCTAAGTGTCTACCCCTCTTTGTGAGGTGGATTGTGTTTGTATTGCCTCGGTGGCATTGTATTGGTTGAGAGAGGAGTTCGGTACTCCTAATGGATTGGAAATCCTTCTCGGTGAAGGCGGGGACGTAGAGCTGGTGCTCGAACCTCGAAACACATCTTGTTGTTTGCGTTTGATCCATTGACTCTCTCTCTTTACTTTGTGTTGTGCATCATTCATAGCATCATATTGAAAAGTCACCTAGAGGGGGGGGGGTGAATAGGTGACAATGCTAATCAAAGGGCAAATAAAAATTTAAAGCTACAACAATTACAAACTAGAATCACAAGATGAATGCAAGCAAGTAAGTATGACAATGAATATGATGAGCAAGTAATAAGTGCAATCAAAGTAGAGTAAGAATTGCAAGAATGTAAACCAATCGCAAACACAAGGATATGTTATCGAGGTTCGAGCACCCAGCTCTACTCCCCGCCTTCCCCAGAAGGATTCCGACCACTTCCACTATTACAAAGATCTCAAATACAATGGAGTACCCAACTCCTACAATCTCAAGAACAAGTAATTTCCTTGGTAGTCAAAAGACCACAAACTCCTCTTTCAAATATCTCTCTTCCCTTACAAAGGTCCTTAGAGAATATTGAGTAGGAATGAAGCTCTTGTTGTAAGTGAAGAAAGAAAATTAAATCAGAGAGTATTTGAAAACCCTTCAGAAAATCAGTGAGAAATTCAGCACAAAAACCAAGAAACAAGTCTCTTTTGAAAGCCTTAAACTTTTGAATTTCTAGCAAAAATTGTTGTAACAAATCTCTCCCCAAACACCCCTATTTATAGGAGAGGGCTAGGGTTTAGGGATATAAAACATAATTACTGATGTTTAGGAGGTAATTAGATCAAAATATATCCTTAAACGAATTTTTAAACACAAAAGACAAAAAATAAACAGCTCACTTAAAATCTGCCCGTTACTGTTCAACGGATACATCGGTCGACTGGGCCGGTCGACCGGTAGATCAAAAATTTGACCGTTATAGGCCAGCGGTCGACCGACCCGGTCGACTGAGAAAACCTGTGAGCAAAAACAATATCTCGGTCGACCGCCCCGGTCGACTGGCAGACATGCACACTGATACGTGCCTCTGCCAGAACTGCGGTCGACTGGTCCGGTCGACCGGACCAGACTGACACAGACTCGGTCGACTGTCCGGTCGACCGGATCAGGTCAAAAATCATTTTGGAAAGAAAAATAAAGAGGATTTTGATTTTAACAAAAATACTTTTGAACAGGGAATAGAATTAAACATAAAGATGTATTTGTAGGCAAAAACTTGTATGCAAAATATTTTTGTATAATTTATAAGAAATTATTTTGGAATGAGCATGTGCGCAAAAACGTGTGTGATAGAGCTTCAAACCTATCCACTATTCTTTAACATACTATAAACTGAAAAACAAATTACATGAAGACTTCTTGAGCTATCTTCAAGTCTTTGAGCCATCTAATGCCTTGCTAGTGCCTTCTCTTCTATGATCCTTCCTTGATGTGCAATTTGCCTTCCTTGCTTTGTGGAACTTAGAAGTTCTTGCAATAGCTAAGCGAATGGTCTCTAAACATGGTACAAACCTGAAACTCATCTTAACAAACTTGTTAGTACCAAATAGCACAATTTGGTTTGTCATCATCAAAACACAAAACAATTTGAGAGTGTAACCTCTTGGGCCAACAATCTCCCCCTTTTTGATGATGACAAAACAAATAGGCTATTAACAAAAATATAGGGAGGAGAAAACTCCCCTCAAATTATGCTATACATAAAACACAAGAATATGCTCTAGATACCATAATTGAAATGATGCACCAATTATTGAAACTAATATAAAACACAAAAATTGCTCTTGATACAAAAATACCAAAACAACTAAAAACAAGAATCTCAAAATACATGAATTCAAAAACTCATACATACATAAACGTAAAACTCATAAAACAAATCTTTAAAATTAAAGCATATAAATTCATATGGAACCAAGACCAAATGAACTTATTTTTGTCATGTAAACTTATTCTCTCCCTTTTTGTCATACATCAAAAAGGGTTATGAAAAACATGTCTATTCAATAATACAAACATTAAGTTCTCCACAAATAAACGAAAATCTAGCAAAATCAAGAGGTTTAGTGAAAATATCGGCTAGTTGTAAGTCCGTGGAAACATAATCAATATCTATATCACCTTTCTCAAAATGATCTCTAAGAAAGTGATATCTAATCTCAATGTGCTTGGTCTTACTATGTTGATTTGCATTTTTGGTCATGTGTATAGTACTAGTATTATCACAAAATATTTTTATATGATCAAAGTGCAAATCAAAATAAAGGAGAGTATGTTTCATCCAAAGGACTTGTGCACAACAAGCCCCCGCGGCAACATACTCCGCCTCGGCGGTTGAGAGAGCTACGGAATTTTGTTTCCTAGAGGACCATGAAACAAGACAATTACCAAGAAATTGACATGTCCCACTAGTACTCTTTCTATCTACTCTACAACCCGCATAGTCGGCATCCGAATAGCTAGTCATTGAAAAATCTCTAGTTTTCGGATACCAAAGACCCATTCCAATAGTGCCCTTAATATAACGAATAATGCGTTTTTACCGCAATAAGATGAGACTCTTAGGACACGATTGAAATCTAGCACAAAGACACACACTAAACATGATATCCGGCCTACTTGCCGTCAAATATAAAAGACTTCCTATCATGCTTCTATATAATTTAATATCAACATTTTTCCTTGTTCGTCCTTATCAAGCTTGGTTGTAGTTGCCATTGGAGTGTTGCAAGCCTTTGATCCTTCAAGCCCAAACTTCTTTACTACCTCCTTTGCGTACTTGGCTTGGTTAATGAAGATTCCGTCTTGCAATTGCTTGATTTGGAGTCCAAGGAAGAAATTGAGCTCACCCATAGAAGACATTTCAAATTCAAGTTGCATGACTTTCTCAAAATCCTTGCATAAAAGCTCATTAGTAGATCCAAAAAATTATATCATCAACATAAATTTGCACAATAAAATATCATTATCAACATGCTTAGTAAAAAGAGTTGTGTCTACTTTGCCTTTAATAAAATCATTTGAAATGAGAAAACTAGAAAGCCTTTCATACCAAGCTCTTGGAGCTTGTTTCAATCCATACAAAGCTTTATCAAGTTTAAAAACAAAATCGGGATGAACATGATCAACAAAAACCGGGAGGTTGAGAAACATAAACTTCTTCATTAATAAAATCATTTAAAAATGCACTTTTTACATCCATTTGAAAAAGTTTAAAATTTTTAAAACATGCAAAAGCTAGTGTCATCCGTATGGCTTCAAGCCATGCTACGGGTGCAAAGGTCTCCTCAAAGTCAATTCCCTCGACTTGAGTGTAACCTTGGGCCACTAACCTAGCTTTATTCCAATGACATTTCCGGACTCATCCATCTTGTTTCTAAAGATCCACTTAGTACCAATTATTGGTCTATCGTGGGGCTTAGGAATAAGGTGCCAAACTTGGTTGCGCTCAAATTGATTGAGTTCCTCTTGCATGGCAAGCAACCAATATGGGTCCGTCTCGGCTTCGAGAATGTCTTTTGGTTCAAAATGAGAAATGAAAGCAAAGTTACCACATAGGTCATGGAGTTTGGAGCGCGCGTTGTGACTCCTTTAGATGCATCACCCAAGATGAGCTCCTTAGGATGATTTGTAGCGTATCTCCAAGCTTTAGGAAGCGGTTGAGTGCTTTCTCCTTATCCTCTTGAACTTCACCAATAGGATCTAGCTTTTCTTCTTGAGCGGGTGAGTCCTTCAAGGATAGTTCTCCATGTCTTCACCTAATGGTTCAAACTCTACAACATTCTCAACAAACACATTAGATTCTTCAAACTTAACATGCATGGATTCTTCAATGGTTTGAGAGAAGATCTAATGAAAACTCTATATGCTTTGCTAGTAGAGGAATATCCAACAAAGATAGCCTCATAAGCCTTAGCATCAAATTTACCCAAATTATCCTTAGTATTCAAAACAAAACACTTGCATCCAAAAACTTTAAAATATGCAACATTTGGTTTCTAGAATGATACATTTCAAAGAAGTTTTTTGAAGAATTTTTGCATAAATAAATCGATTCGATATAGCATGCGGTGTTTACGGCCTCGGCCCATATATATTGAGGGAGGTCACATTCACTTATCATTGTCCTAGCCATCTCTTGAAGTGTTCTATTTTCCTTTCTACTACTCCATTTTGTTGTGGAGTTCTAGGACAAGACATTTCATGCTTAATTCCCTTTTCATCACAATAGTCATGAAGAGTTGGTTAACAAACTCACCACCTCTATCACTCCTTATTCTCAAAATCGGAAAACCCTTTTCTTTTTCAAC